>OZ025218.1:4417558-4715558 GCA_964019055.1 Anthopleura xanthogrammica | reverse complement strand
AATGTAAAATCACACACATTTGAAGTGAAATATTAATAAAAAGAATCAATAGAGATACAATTACACTAGCAAAGGGAAAAGAGTTAAAAAGTAATCAAACAGGATTGTACTTAAGCTTACCACTTTGTTCCAAAGGAGGTTCTTTGAGAAGCCGGGGCTGTTTTCGAAAAGGGATCCTTTCCGTAATGTCCAAGTTTACTTCTCTATTCAACGGGACCTGAGCTTTGCTATTTTTCACATTACAAAACACTTGTGAAGAATATCAGTGCTTTGTTTAAGGCCTCTAGTAACTTCCATATATCATTACGCTTTATGAAACATCACGTATCTTCAAAATTTCATTCAAAGCGAAAAAAAAAAACAAATCCTCATCCATAAAAGATCCTACCGAGATATTTTTTCAGCTTAAATTGATTGCTTAGTAATTGCCTAACGAATGTTTATTGTGGTGTATTGTGGCATCCCCACTATTTGAATTTATGTCTTTGGATATGGATTGCGATCACCCTGGCTATGAGTATACTCAGTTAATCTTTCAAAACAATACAAACAGAGGGGGGTTGAACAACTTTTGAATAGCAAATTATTGCGTGCCTAGACCATGCTGGAATTCTAAATATACCAACGCGATGAAAATAAAAACCGTGAAAAATAAAAAAAGCTGAACTGAAGCTGCTGTAGATCGGGCAGGAAAGGAGTGCTAGAGATAACAATAGCACTCATATATTACAGTGTTAAGGAATTTATGAGTAATAGATTAAACACGAGAAAGAGCTGGACCTGAGGAGGGTACATGACGAAACTAGATTCAAGTCTGGCCTTAAAAAGCATTTTAGATCTCGCTAAAATAAACCCTGTGCGCCATGCAATATTGCATGTTAAATGTTAAATGTTTTACTCTTAGTACTTTATTATTGTAACTTTATTTTTTGTTCTCTGTACTATATTTTTTGTCTGTAAGTTTATTTTAAACAGAGCCCATTCAAACCAGCTTTGCTGAACTGGGCACCTCTGTATAAATATTGTGTATAAATAAATAAATAAATAAATAAAGAGCTATTACTATTTCTTTTTTTCTTTCTTTTTTTTAATCACGCGCGTGATATGGTATGATATGTCTCCTAAAACCATTAATATTTCTTGACAAAAATCAAAGCAAAAGTTGTGCAAATTGTATGGAAATTTTGCTTATCAAATATCTAGGACAATAAAATATGTATAAATCTTTGCACACACGCAATGTTGTTGGTAAGCTTGACGGTGGCTAGCTGTCTCTTCATCTTATTACCATTTTTCTATAGAAAAAGAAAGACAAAATTAAACACGTTCTTTCTGCACACCAACTTAACGACTTGTTGGAATCAAGGGGGGCTTAGCGGTAGTGTACTCTGAACTGAACTGAACACAGTAAGTGAAAAGTTGGCAAAGTTTACGATTGTAAGCCCCTTTTAAGGTTAAAACATAAGTATTTTACCAATAGAAGGTTTCAGGGAACTCTTCAATCTGATTATGCGTTTGAGTATTCTAGGCATAAAGGAGAGCATTAAAAGTTAGTTTGTTTTGGTTGACTAAAACTTCACAAGCTTCAACGTAAATCCGTTAACCAATTCTTTTTATCATTATTTCCTTCAAAATTTGACTTTAAATAGCTTTTAGTGAACAAATGTATTATTTACCCCTTCAGAATATTCATAATATATTCATTCTATTTTATTATAATAATTTGTTTTGTTCGAGTTACTTGTAAATGTTTTCCCATTTCAGACCAGGCGTCATATTCCCTTTGAGTTCATCCATATAAAACTATTTGGGGAAAATGTCTACTTGGAAGCTCAGAAATATCACACAAGGAAATGACACAAGATAAGACTAATAAAAAATAGCTCTTATTGACCGAGTTCGAGGTCCGTACCGTAAATTATGGACCGAGTTTTTTTCCACTGCCTTATGACCCAAGCGGGCCAGAAAAAGTGAAAAAAAAAACAAAAACAAAAAACAACCATGGATCCATAACTTACGGTACGGACCGAGCAAGTCAATAAGATATTTATTATATGGCAAGGCTAGGAGAGACAATTTTGATTTTCGGTCCGTACCGTAAGTTATGGACCGCAAATTGACCAATCATAGCTCGTGAAATTACCTTGCCATATAATAAAAGTTTGTATAGACTGTTGTACTTCTTTACGCATTACATACCTTTTTCTTCAATCTTGTTTTTTAACTGATCAAGTTTCTCTTTGTTACAAGTACCTAGGTACAGAAAAACAGGGGACAAAAAAAAAGAAAAAGTAAAAATTAGCAATAGTAAAAGCAACAGAAACTAATCTGTATAATAACTTATTAATATGTATAAATATATTATAGATATTTAAAAATTAATGTTGGCCTATCTTGCAGCTGAAATAACCTGAAACGGATAAAAAAAAGTGATCATATTAGAATATAGAAATAAAAGAAATCATAATCAAACAAATAGTACAAACTATCGAATATAATATTAGATATAGAATAAAAAACTAATGTGAATAAACATTAATACAATGGGTAATAACATATTCATGATAAAAGAATAGTAAACAATAGAAGAAAAAACTGTAACGTAATTCATTAATGTGTAAAATATATACAAAACAAGTTAATACACATCAGTTGAGTATTGTTTTATAATTATAAAGTATTTACTATAATATGTGCATATAAATAATGGTTAAAGACAGACTTGGTCAAAAATAAGTATACTGAAAACATTGGGCCATTGCATTTTACATTTATTTTTTTGTACCCCCCCCCCCCCCCTTTTTTCCCGGTAGAGGATCACAACTTATTCCTACTCATCTCCCTGGATTCCTAACTGAATTCTTACCCCCTGGAAAATGGTGAATTTTTGAAAGGCCACACAAGATTTTCACATTTCTATTATTCTTTTCTATTGCACCCCAAGGTTTTACAGTGTCTACCACCAGGATTTTGGGCAACAACGTTTACTATTATTCCCAGTATTTTCCATTTCATTTCAACCCCTACAACTCCCTCCTGAGGTCCACATCTGAAAGGTACAAAAATCAAGCGTAATGGTCCATTTTGTTTAACATATCTTTATTATTTGACCAAGACAACACCATTCTGATCTTCGTTAGGAAATCTTGATGCCTTCAAGATTTCATAACTACGTACTCATAATTCTAATGCTCAAAACATTTGAACATCAGAACTGATAGTGATATTGTGATTTGACCCTAGGCATTTTCAGATGTGACAAATGCCTGGTAACCATAGAAAACATTATTGTAACTGTAGCTATAAATAGTCGTGTCCTCGATCGGACTCCTTTCCTTGCAACGAATATTTGACTAAAATAAATGAACACCGACAGAAACCTTACTTGGCCAATGAACTCCGGTTTCTAGGAAATAGCATAAGTAGTGCTTGGCCGCCAAGAAATTGTTTCAAATAACTATGTCGAAATATTGCTATAAATAACTCATGGTGGTATGGACGTTGCACGACCTTGCAAAAATTTTATTGTCAGAGTCTAGTGATTTCATGTACTACGCATGACCCACCCACGTGCCGTAACGTTTTTAAACAATCACTCGAAATATCGTATATAGGTCACACACACTGTTTTACCTTTGCAATTTTTTACACTTGTCGAAAACGTAGCATTGGCAGCTTCTCCATAATTAGTGTCCTGCCGGTCAAATGGATCAAATAATTGTTATCATAATGCGCGAGCTGATTGGCTGGCTACCTTGTTTATATCACATGAGAATGTTTTATAAGCTATTAAATATTATAATTATTATTATTATTATTATTATTATTACATGATCATCATCATCATCATCATCATCTATTGTTCTTATATTATTATTATTATTTTAATTATTATTTTTATTATTATCATTATTATTATCAAAATGGAGACACGCTCGCGCAGAAATGCAAAAATTAAAAGTACTATAAAAGCGTACAGCACAGGTGAAGCCAGAAAAACATTAACATATAGGCCTCCTGTTCCTAAGCTTTCTTCTCTCATGTTTATACTACAGTAAGAAAGCACGCGCGCGCGTTTTGTGGTTCTTAATTCAACTATTTACCCCATTCTGTGCCTTGGTGACTGCTTTTACAGAGACTCGGTATGTAGATCCAGGCTCTAACGGTGCGTTGTAGTAACCATGGTAATAGTTACCATCACCAACCGTAAAGTTGCCAACTAGACTAGAACCCAGTATCTCGGCCGTCACGTACTCTTGGTCTGCTTTAATGGATGACCTGTAGCAGTTAAGGCTTGACACCTCTAATTTGGTGATAGAAATTTGAAAACATCTATGCAAAAAAAAAAATATTTTGACTGAAAATGCGGCATTATTTCTCAGCCCTCTGGATTTTCACTTCACTTTAGGAATTTTTTCATTTGGAATAAACGACCTTCCTCCCAACAATTTTGACATTTCTGTTTTTTTATTTTCAACATACGCCCGCATGATATTCCAGTGTCTTTTCCCCAAGTTCCTCTACCAGATAACTTACTTAGTAATGTTTTTCTCTTTTTCAGTTGTTGACGTGTTAAAGCTGAGCATAACAGTTGTATATGGTGATCCATCAGAATTCCTGCTTACAAGAAATCTTGGAGCTGAGACTAAGAAAACATAGCACAGGTTAGTTAGACTATTATACTTATCATTAAAAAAAACTCTTTATCATAAGCAGCACTGTTTGACCTGAAGAGTGATAGCCTTGGCGGATTTAGGGAAGGAATCCGGAAACATCCTCGTCACTTTTTGTTTAGGGATCATTAAGCTTTTCTAAAGTAAGTTGCCTTTTCGAAGCCAAAGTGATTATGCCGCTAACTTGTAAAGAATGCTCCCATTTCCGAATCTCCTGGTGCTTGATCATGACTCGTTTGTGGTCATCAGTCGTAGGCTGTGGTACGATCTTTTTTCTCATTCCCAGACCATCCAACACTATGAAAATATAACATTTGTATACCAAGCTTACCTAATTTACATGTCACACCAACGTTTCTAGTATGGTAACAGCCTGTATTTCCCCATCCCTTGTGACTGCAGTCTACAATTGATAGTTCTCTTCCCGTACATCCAAGGTTTCTCAGCCATATTATACCGTTGGTGAGTGTAAAGTTGGTAGTTTTGTTTTCCTGTACTCCATGGTAGCCAAGCATACGACACACCACCTCAGCGTCTTTAGTGTCCCATCCAGCACTGCATACAGTACCCCACTGACCATGGTACCTGACGTCAAGTCGACCAGAATTGGCTGACATTCCTCCAGCTAAACGAACTCGAACTGGTGGAGGATCTGTGAATTTAATTTGATCAACATCATTGAGGTCATTGTACAACTGGCACTTGAACAAGTGTTTGAGAGAGATATACTTTAATATCAACCTTAGATCTTTCCTAAAGCTTTTATCTGATCAACAAATGGGCTATTTAGATGAGTGCCTTTGATGTGATGATATTTGAACGATTAGAGTAAAGTAGAGATATGTCTTTCTGACCTTTGTTTGTCTGACAAACCACACCAGCAACCACCAGTTTCTTGCAAGAAGCATTCCATGCTCCAGCATAAATTGAACACTCTGCTATCGACGTTTCTCTGCCATTGCATCTCACATCGTCCAGAACTCCACTTCTTGGTATCCTATCTTCAATGAACCCAATTGCGTGTTCACATGCTTTGTAACCAAGCATTCGGCAGATCACGTGAGCATCTCTTATATCCCAGCCAGCATCACACACTACTCCCCAGGTCCCGTTGTACTGGATTTCTACTTTGCCAGTATAGTTTTGATCTCCCACCAGACGAACTTTGATCGCTTTCTCCTCTGAAACAAATATTGTTCAATAAACAAACCACAAATACACACACATATAGATGGCTATTCTAATCAACGTGGTCATAAAAAATATCGTCCCGAAATATGATAAAGATAAAGATTTCAAAAGAACTAATGTAAGAATTTGCGATCAAATTGATGGTATTGGTTTCTTTGTTTCTTGAAAATATCATATAAATATCTTGTTTTCTAAGTTATCTAGTTGTACCTGGTGTTAGACTGCCACATACCACTCCAGCATCACGGCTGTGATTACAACCAAAAGTGTTACCCCAGCCAGCATGACGACACTGATCAATAGATTCTTCGTGTCCGAAGCAACCAGAAGGTCTCAATTGAAACAATATAGGGCCAGTTCCTTTAACGTTAGCAGTTGTTGCTGTAACTGCCTTTGAGTAATTCAACATGTGACACACCACGTAAGCGTCTCGTATGCCCCAGCTATCATTGCATATGGTACCCCAAGTACCGTTGTACCTTACTTCTACACGTCCCTCATTAGGAGTCTTACCGTCCACTAGACGAACATTGACGTTAATTGCATTGGCACATACCACTCCAGCATCACGGCTGTGATCACAACCAGCAGTGTTACCCCAGCCATAATGATAACATTGATCAATAGATTCTTGAGATCGCCAGCAATAAAGTTCTTTAAGCCATATAGGACCAGTTCCTTTGACGCTAGCAGTGGTTGCTGTAACTGCCTTGGAGTAATTCAACATGTGACACACCACGTAAGCATCCCATATGTCCCATCCATCATTGCATATGGTACCCCAAGTACCTTTGTACCTTACTTCTACACGTCCCTCAATAGAAGTCTTACCATCCACTAGACGAACAGCTATCTTGGACTCCGCTTCTGTAACAAAAGAAACGTGCTCAAATGTCTCCGTATTTTTATTTTTACGTCAAGTCTAAAACAGCTGCTAGTTCTGTTTTGTTGTTAGTTACTCAGTGAAATTAGGATCAAAACCGGCCCCACCCCGACACAAAATAACGCTCGATATGATCCAACGACCGTGCGCGCGCACAAGAATCGCTCAAAACCCGCTGAGTTACCTTCAAAACTTTATTTTAGGAACCATAGGGTCGGGTTGACTTTGTTTCCCTACTGCGAAGATAGCCAATTCATAATAACTTTTTTTTGGTTCAGTGTTTTTCAATGGTTCAATGCTGTGTTGGAAACAGCACTCCTCCTTGGAAAAAAAAAAAAAAAAAAAACAACTCCTGGCTCAGCTCCTTCATTTCATCTATAGGTCTTGTCGCTTTATTTAATTGTTCAAATTAACCAATAAAGTTCTGGTTGGCAATTTAAATAACAATCAAAAACACATTTCTTCATCGTACGTTCACCAATTGAGGAAAATCAAGTAAAAGTATATTAAAATTAAATAATATCTGATCGAGTTTTAGACTCACCCTTTACCAACAAGAACACAGCACACAGTAGCAGCAGAATGCGTGCCATCGATCAGTCAGCCGTCAGGTCGTTATCCAAGATAAGGTTTGTAGGGAAATCTAGTGAACGACGCTGCAGCCACGACAGAAGGTAAGTGAAAAACGATTAGAGTTTGATCAGGTGTAAAAAGCACAGGGAACCCGGCTCCAGTACGTAGTCTTTTTAAATATGTATTTAATTTATTAATGGGTTCCCTGTGTCTTTAGTGAAAATGATCGTACAAATGTCGCGGGTTTCCTGTGGTGTAAAATGAGACCTCAATGGCCGTAATCATTCTGTGTCCGGATAGTGGCCGGATTAAGATTCAAAATAGTGTAACGCATTCATTTAGTAACTGACTGTTAAATTAAAGTCATATATATTAAAAAGCCTATGTACTGGAGCCGGGTTCCCTGTTTAAAAGGTAAGGATCAGGATATTAAAACGTGTGATTGGCAGCGCAATAGGATTGTATTTACGTCAATTATTAATTACAAATGATTACCCTGAATGTTGGAACTGAATTATTTGCAAATTTATTTTCTACAAAATTATGTATTCCTCTTTACTTTTATTTAATGAGAGAGGTCTTGTATATTGTAGTTGGAGTACTACTGCATGTAGGTAATACATTTATCATGTCGAGTTCACTCAAGGTCACAATGGAAATGGAAATATGTTTGCTATTTTTTCGAAAGCAAAATTAAATCTTTATTCTTAGTTTACAAAATGTATAATGAAACAATTATTGAATTCGGGTTTCGCATGATATCGTAAATATCAAGACCTCGGTACGGCTTCGGCAGATAACACAGCCTTGGTCTTATACGGCATACATAGCTCACCCTAGTATATATATATAGTATGGGGATATGTGTAAGTATTGCTCAGCATATCCACAATACTTCGTGTAAAGATTGCTTAAGATATCGCATGATATCGTAAATATCAAGACCTCGGTACGGCTTCGGCAGATAACACAGCCTTGGTCTTATACGGCATACATAGCTCACCCTAGTATATATATATAGTATGGGGATATGTGTAAGTATTGCTCAGCATATCCACAATACTTCGTGTAAAGATTGCTTAAGATTGCCGCTGATTCAAACAACAACTCTAGGTACGGCTAGTACGCGTACTAAGAACAAAACGCGTAACAGACGGGCCTATAACGCGCACCATATGGACCATAGAATTCAAATATTTTCATAAGAGCTAGAATGATCCTCAAAAAATTATACAAGAAACAAGATAAAATAAGATAAATTAAAATAAACTAGATAGATTAAAATAGGAAATGAGATAAAATAAAATAGAATAAAATTAGATAAAATAAATCAAATAAAATAGTTAAAATCAAATATGATAAAATCAAATCAAATCAACATCAGTGAGTTCGTGAAATTTGCAAAAGTCGAATCATTTTATATATAAAGAGGAATAAGAAGAAATGTATTTTTGGGTTATTGTAGACCTTTTTTTTCTCCTTCTTTCGAGTCTAGTCTACAATGTCTATATCGTCTAAGTAGACAAGTCTAATACCAACTATTACAAAGTACTATTTTTGCAGAGGCCAAGTGCAAGCACTCTAAACCAGCCACATAATATCATTCTTGAACGAGTTTAGTTTCACGAATAATATCATGTATATTACTAAAGTAAATACTAAACTAATCTAAACCATACCTTTGAAAGAAAAGTGACTCTTAAATGTCGATTGCAGCTTTAGACTTCAAATTAGGGTTTGTCACGTAAAGCAGAATTGTGACTCGATATGTTTCAGCAAATCCAGACACACCCAAGATCCACAAAAGGCTTTTGTTACTCGTGCTTCCTGTGCATCCCCGAGGTAAGAATTATTTTTCATAGTTCTTTCACAATTCGTCCTCATGGGCTCTAAGGTGCATGCACTCTGCCGCTAAGTTGAAAACAAAAGTTTACGCCGGTGAATGTAAAGTTAGACATATATCGTTGAGTCTTATATTGTCTTTCTTCAAAGATTTTGTAGGAGCCGAAAACTTGCGTTTGTCTCGAATTTTATCACAGGAAGCCCGAGTGAACGCAGTCATATGCGTCTAGTTAAAATGAAAGAGCACGCATGTGCTTGATACAATGGAAGAATTTAGACGGGATTTAAAAGAAAAAAAAGATTATACTTGTCAAGATTGACGTCTTGGTGGCTCAGTTTGATATCTTAAGGTATCAGGATACGTTTGAGGCCTCTGAGATTACTTTACTCACGACCAAACTTTCGCGCTGCTTTTTAAATATTATTATATAAAAGTATACATTTTCTGAAAGCTAAATAAACGTTGTTTTTAAAAATCAGTTTTTAAAAAGTTATTGGCTTTCTTCGCAGATTTTGAGACAAGGTTTTGAAGCTCATTATCCGCAGAGTATGCTAATGTGATTTTGATTGAGATAGCAAAAATTCTGATCCTGCGGAAAGTTGTCAAATGAAGTGCGGTAGAATTTCACTTTTAACCCAATAACTTTTTTTTGTGTTCCAAAACAGACAACTATAAATAGATATTCGAAAACAACGTTTCTTTAGCTTTAAGAAAATGTATACTTTTATGGCAAAATATTGTAAAGCCGGTGCGAAATTTGAGGTGGCGCGTATAGGGGTCCTAATCATATCCTGATACCTTAATGCAGATGAATCACATGGTTTCTGAGGAGGGTGGTGGGGGGGGGGGGGGGGGGGATTGGGTGGGATTCAACATTATACCCGTATACAAGAGGGCGACAAGTTTATCATGTCTTTTTTTCACTTTGACGAGCCACCCTCTTAAAATATATACTTCACTTCACTTCATATTGGCCATTGCCAGAAATATTGGACATTGTCAGCGGTGTTACGCATGAATGAAAATGAAGTGGTTTTCTAGAGGAAAAATATAACTACATGGTTTCCAAGCACATATTTATATTCAACTATGATGTTAGTAAAACAATTCTTGCCAAAAAATAGTTACTTGACAATCAAAAGAACAACTATTATTTTTCTGTTGATAAGCCTCACCACAGGAAGCCCATGAAGGACAAGAAATAAGTTTCAAACGTAAATCGTTACTTTAAGCTTCCTTATTGTATCTCAGCAGTCAATAGGAGCTTGTAAAAACAAAATGGCGATATTTAGGGGGTTTTGAAGCTGTTTGGAGCAGTTCTCTGTGGTTTCTTGTCATTTTTAACTGAAAACTACGAGCTAACAACGCGTCGAATCGCTTAAAATTTAACCTAACTTCAAGCTTCTTGGGAACCTACATTCTGAAGGCATGCTGTCTATTTTGAGCGGTTTTGGATTTATTAAACACTCGTTTGGTGATATCGAGGAGGAGCTCTTTTACTTTTAAATTTTTTCGAGCTCAAATAAGACGATTTTGGGGTCAAGTGTGGCCAGATTTATAGACGATGTATGGAATCTAGAGCTTTCGAAGCCTTTCGAAGGCAAGTAGTCCGGGAACCAATATGTCGCATGATTCAATGATCATTCTACGCTTATTTAGTAGCTTGTAGGGTGGGTTGTTTGTCGCGATGTGGAGCTCAGAGGAAATAAAACCCTATTCGCCGTAAATAGAGGAAGCTCTATATTCCCCATACATTTCCTATAAGACTCGGCGGCTATTTTGTAAGCTGAAACGCATCATTGCGCATGTATAAGCAGGCTCATGTCCCATATTTCTGGCAATGCGTTTCAAGATTTTTCGTGTTCAAAGCAATTTTTCTTGTTCAAGGCTATTTTTCTTCTCCTTCAGGTCCAAGTTAAATACATTTTGTATGTATGAATCATAACGATTATTTTCCACAATGGGATGGCATAAAAGAGGAGATAATAATAGGAGCAGCACTTTGATCTGAGACAGCAAAGAAGAAGGAATACAAGACTTAAAACCACAGGAAACCCAATCAAGGTACAAGAAAGAATATTGGAATTCATTCTCTCTGCTCTTAAAGCTTTTCTCCTCTGCCCCTCTGTTCTGCTCCGTTGTCTTCTTTACTCTATTTCTTTGATTTGCATTCTGTTCTGTTCCGTATTGCTTCGTTCAAAAATAATATTCAAGAGAATGTCTTGTGGTCTTAGTAAGCTCGGCTATAATCAAGATTGTCAAGTGAAGCTGACGTTCCTATTTCTTGTTTGTTCTAGAAATATTCATGAAGACTTTGATGCTCTTGGCAACTGTTTGCCTTGTTTTCAGTGCTGTACTGCCTCAAAGCGAGGCGAAATGTCGCCTGGTGCATTCCTGGGAACCTTGCCGTCAAGTCTACAAGATTGGAGGATGGTATCGCGTGTGTAAACCGAAACACGAATTTGTGTGCGGAAGCGTGAGAGACGAGATTGAGGAAGGCCAGGTAGGTTAATCATCTCAGCAATGTTATGGTTATGGTTATGGTTATGGTTATGGTTATGGTTATGGTTATGGTTATGGTTATGGTTATGGTTATGGTTATGGTTATGGTTATGGTTATGGTTATGGTTATGGTTATGGTTATGGTTATGGTTATGGTTATGGTTATGGTTATGGTTATGGTTATGGTTATGGTTATGGTTATGGTTATGGTTATGGTTATGGTTATGGTTATGGTTATGGTTATGGTTATGGTTATGGTTATGGTTATGGTTATGGTTATGGTTATGGTTATGGTTATGGTTATGGTTATGGTTATGGTTATGGTTATGGTTATGGTTATGGTTATGGTTATGGTTATGGTTATGGTTATGGTTATGGTTATGGTTATGGTTATGGTTATGGTTATGGTTATGGTTATGGTTATGGTTATGGTTATGGTTATGGTTATGGTTATGGTTATGGTTATGGTTATGGTTATGGTTATGGTTATGGTTATGGTTATGGTTATGGTTATGGTTATGGTTATGGTTATGGTTATGGTTATGGTTATGGTTATGGTTATGGTTATGGTTATGGTTATGGTTATGGTTATGGTTATTAAACATCTGAATGCGCATATACATCCAGGCCTCATAGGGCGCAAGCGTAACCTATGGGACTATCATTAAACCCTTAATAATTACTACTCGCGGCCAAGTCAATTATTTTCTCTCTGCACTATATCAACGATTACGATTAAGAAAAAAACCATATGACACCAAGGGCGAATTCAGGGGGTGAATTGGGTGACTAGTCACCCCCCGGAGTTGAATATAATAAGAATAAAGAATGAGATAAGAACAATAAAGACACTATGTAATGCCTTGTTAGGTACCAGTACCCCCGTTTTCTAAGCTCTTGCCTAATTTTAGCATTTCTTTATCGTAAAATATTCTTTACTAGTACAACTAGCGATGATTAATATTATCATTATTATTATTATTATTATTATCATCATCACTTTTAATATTATTATCATATTTATTTATTTATTTTTATTTTGTTCAGTTCTTTCTTAATGTTTTGATAACTTTCCTTCCAAGAAAGTTTTCAAGGCTGGATTATTACACGATGTGAAATGTTTAGCTGTATAACTACAAAGTTTCTAAATTCATCACTAAAATCTTTCGTTTTTCAGGGAAGAGTTACAAGTACCAAGAAGTAAATGAGTTCCAAACAACACTCGGTGATGTGAAAAACATCCACATGCATTGGAAACTTTTCAACGCTACCGACAAGAACGGTGATCGAGTTCAAATGTTCCTATTAAAATTTAAAAAAAAATCAGTTTAGATTCCTTAATTTTGTAATTAATTGTTTCTAGCTCAAAATGTTTCGAGGAAGAGCCTATGAATTTGAGGAAGCACGGGTGGTGTAGCGGTGAGAGCACTTGCCTCTCCAATACGCCCCGGGTTCAGTCCCGCCGGGCTCGGTGTCGTGTATAGCATTTGAGTATAATTGCTTGTGCTTCGAGGGGTTTTCCGGGTTCTCCGGTTTTTCCTCCCTCCTCAAAAATCAACTTCTGAATTCCAATTGGAATGCAGTGAAGGAAGAGCCATTCGGTGAATTCCACTGTTAATTCTCATTTATTTTTATTATTTTATTTATTCATTTACAAATCCTATCCAGTCGTCCTCTTAACTGAGATCAATCATTCAATGGAGGAGCTCAATACATTCAAAATAAGTATTCATTTTTGAGTAAGACAAGACGCTGGTGGCAGCGTGCACTGGGTTACCGGGTCCGGGTGGGACCAGGGGCAGGGGGAGGGTCCTAGGGTGCCCTTGACCCACCCTGTGTGGAAAAAGAGTGATCAATTATAAAATTAGCTGACTGTAATTTGGTTTTTAATATTTCGTATTTTCGATGTATCGTACTGTCGAGGCCCTCGTTTTCTTTTTTCGTCGTTTTTCAAAAGACAGTGAGAGACTGCCTACTATAAATGTACAGTGAAAGTCATTTTGAAAGAAAAAGTTCAATCAAAAACTAAATCATCGAAAATACCCATTTTGGTGAAGTCCAACTTCCATATCCTTCCGATTCCAGTCCGAGTTTTATCATACGTCATTAAGTCGCAGACAGAAAGTCGGCAAAGCGAGCTGACGGAGACACGTTTGCTTGAGGTCAGCATTATTTGTTTACTACATGAATCCTTCGTTTAGAACGGTAAGACGAGCAAATAATTGCTCAAAAATACCCTCAGAATTGTTTTACATTTTATAATTTTCTATGTTCGTATATATTTGTAAATCAATCGACAAATCAATCGGTAAATTTTTAACGAGTGAGCCGTGAGTTGAATGACTTTATAAGAGATCGATCTGAGGATCAAAATGCATGCGTTCGATTGAACAATATTTCTCATTACTCTTCAGTTCTTAATATCAAAATGAAAGCCCGAATAAACTTCTTTATACCTCATATTTATTTGTAGTAGTCTTGTTGAGTCAAACCATTAAATAAAGCATCCGAAAATCGGGTCGGTAAAACTCGAATGAAGTCAGGACATCCCATCGGTTTGAATTTAATAGCTTGGAGTGCGTAGAAATTCTTTAAGACAAGAATTAAATATTGGCAATGGCTAGCCTTTTCCTTTTGTACTGATACTACAGATAATACTGCTTTAAATAGCTGAGTCAAAGCACGAGTAGTTTATCAAATCTAGCCATTTGCCGTGAGCAAGTGAAAATTCTTCAGAATTCCTGGTTTGATTAGAATTATGCTTGTTTAACAATAAATTAAAAATTCTGACTCGGCTCACTCTTGAATTACAGCAGTCAACGAAATAGAGCATGCGTAAACATTAATTTATGTCACGTGATAAGCTAGCTCCGCCCTCTGTTAATTACTTGGCAACGTAGTGGCATTGATTGACAGGTGACACATGTTAATTAATCGGATTCATAGACGGGAACCCGGGAGCAGATGCCCGCTAAGGACTCTTGGGTAAGGCCGCAATGACCCTATGGGTAGTATTGCGCAACTTTGCCATTTTGTCGCGAAGGAATCAGGAAAAAAAACCAAAAAACAAAGGTATTTTATGACTGGTTTACCACAGGTAACCCAGTAATAACTTGTAAATTTTCTTTGAGATCAGTATGCGAGTAAAAAATGATTGTGAAGCCATTGCCTCGCTCGCTGCTCCCATCCTTTTATTTCTTTACACACATAAATAAAAATCCATAAATACAAGGACTTCCATAATGTCATTTGTTTTTATTCGTGTTTTGTATCTGATTGCTTTTCCCAGGAGACAGCGCCATCACTTGTGGCAAGTTCTTGAAGGCCAAGTTCGACTTCTCCAAGAAGCCAGTTTGTCAGTAAAACCACTGTCCAAATACTGACATTAATTAAACATTAATGATAATAAAATTGACAGCTTACAAAATAGGAGTCAAACAAACTGAATATACCTTTTTGCTTTGCCACAATTTTCGACTTCGTGCACTTTAAAAACAATAGGTGAGATCAGAGATTGTACGGAATTTGAACATCTTTAAAATTTGAACAAAAGATGCTTGTATTCCATAGTTGTAATTAACGAGCTGAAATGGACTAATTGTTAATTAGTAGACCCTAATTCTATTGTTTTCTTTTGTGTCTATTTGACTATTTAACAATTAGAAAAAACCTACTAATGGTCTATCACCAATCGAGCCCTGTGATTGGCTGAGCTACTAGGGGTCTATTAGTGATAGACCTCTAGTAGCGAAAAGCGCCGGTTTTCGCAACTAGAGGTCTATCACTAATATACCCCTAGTAGCTCAGCCAATCACAGGGCTCGATTGGTGATAGACCATTAGTAGTTTTTTTCTAATACACATTAACAAGCAATTTTTATTTCACGGGTTTAATGCCTTCACTCTAATTTCAAACTAGAAAAATGGCCAGGGATAGAGTGCCGCTACAAAACTAATAGTATATTGTCTAATTGCACTATTTTGAACAAAATAGTAGATATCACTGGAGCAGAATTTTGGGAACAAAAGCAAATATATCTACGCGTCTTTGGTTCATGCCACAGTGAATTCTTAGGAAGTTAAAAACTAAATAGTTGATAACTAAATACTTTTAAGCGCTACATAGTAAACATTTCACGGATATATGGCGTGCACTCTATAATAAATAAAGTTAAAAAGTCAACAAGAAGCCAACACCGAAGAGGATAATGTCACAACAATAGTCATGTGACTGGATTGATTTAGAGGGGATTGACATGGACCGCGAAGCACCCTAAAAAGTAGTGGGGCTATATAAGAGATTTAATAGCATGGGAAAACGTGGTGGGGCTAAGATTGGAAAATATAAGAGACTAGTATGTGAAAAGGGAAAATTTGATAGGGCTGTAGCCTTACCAGCCCCTCCCCTCTTACCTGCCTCACATCCGACACTTTATCCACTAGTAAATGTCAGCATTTGGTGACCAACGAGTTACTGTTGACCAATCATAGTTCATGTTAGAATCGAACAAGTCGAGAGCCAATCAGAAATCGCTTCATATAACCGTGTTAGTCCGCTGGGGGTCGGAACAGCTTTTGGTTCTATTTCGCAGACAGACTTTACCGGGGTATTTGTCCGGATGTGAAACAGGCTACTCTCCTCGCACGGTCCCTGATGAGAACTGGGAATTATTTGTAGCAAGCCTTGTCGTGATGGTGAAGCTTTCCTTTCCAGAGGTGGTGGGTATACCGGGTAGCCCCCTAATCTCCTCGGTCCAGTCACATGTTCAACTCGGGTAATATGTTTATCGCAACATTTTGTTTGTTTGTTTGTTGTTGTTGTTATTTTTTGTTTACTTTCTGTTTACTTATTTGTCTGTTGTTTTGAAATACCCCAATTGACCATGAGTAGACTTGCTTGTTGGTTTTCTCCTGTGCGTCGAAAGTTTTTCCCCTCTTTAAAAAATCAACTTCCAAAATCCAATGCAATGCGATGCTTTGGCTTAATTTCCCCTAGTTGGAGCCTAGCTCTATTGTGATTGTCGCACGTTCTGATACAACAGCCAAGGGTCATAAGTAAATCAATAAATCTCTTGTGTCTACTCTTTCTAGCGCTTTTGGGGATGCTTTTCACTCACACACACTACCACTACATTCAGTATTTGTTTGTTTGTTTGTTTGTTTGTTTATCTTTATTTATTTATTTTTCATTTTTAAATACAACAATAGACCATGCTTTCTTTTAATCAGTTTATTTGATTCTTATTTTGTTAGCCCGCTTCACAATTTTTATTATCATTACTGTTGAATAAATGCATTCTTTGGACAGAATTACCCGGTCTGGTCAGCGGTTTTACTAACAAACCGGCTTATGGGAGAAGGCAAATTCGGCCTTCAAGAACTCGTCACAAGTGATGACATCATCTCCTGAAAAAAGCAGATAAGAAACAAAACACGAATAAAGAAACGATTTTCGTCTGGAATTAAGGCGTGATACGCGGGAGCGGGAAGCACTGAATGGCTTCAAACTTATTCTTGAATCATTTCCAAAACAATAAAATACAATGTAAATCTAAGTTTAGAGGACGGCACAGATTTTATACAAAGTTTAATGAATAACAAAATTAAGAAATCTAGACTCCAAATGTTTGTGCTTTTTTCCCTCAGCGGCAATTGAACTCACCATTCTTGTCAGTATCGCGGAAGATTTTTAGAAGCGTATTGATATCGTACACATCAGCGAGTGTTGTTCGGAACTCATCAAAGGTGATGCTTTTGTCGCCGTCCTTGTCATAGGCAGAGAACTTGTTCGGGAACTTTTCGATGATAGGCTTTCCTGGTCCTCTCTTTGTACTGACATCCTGTAAGACCAAAATAAATATTTTAAGTTTCACCGATCAACACATTTCCCCAGTGAACCTTGTCACAGCACTTACAAACATGCGATATTGATATGAATTCTCTGGTTATACTTAAATACATACATAAACTTCATTTACCCTCGCATTTACAGATAGCTGATTGGATAAAAGATAGAAGAAGAAGGTTAACCTACCTGATCATTCTCGATGTCTCTCTTGCCGCTATAGCATACCGTATTGTAGTACGCTACACAGACGCGATAATAGCCGCATCCACTGACGTAGGCCAAACCACAAGAGGTAGCTCTATACTTGTAGCAGGATGCGTCGGTTTGAGGCAATACAACACAGAGAACAAGGCAAAGAGCTGCCAAGAGCATCAAAGTCTTCATGATTATTCCTAGAACAAACAAGAAGTAGGAAGGTCAGCGTGATAATCTTGAATACATCTCAATGGTTTATTTGATCCCATACCATTCTTTTGACTACTATTGTTTTAAACAGAACCGAAAGGGACGGATGGAATATAGGACGGGATACAATGTATACAATAAAAATGGAGCAGATGAGAGTAGGAGTAAAATGTACAAGGTAACTAGATTAAACATCGGTAGTTCCTTCATGCGGCTACGTGGCTGGTATCCCATGAAGCCGACGGTGCACCCCCTTTCTCTATCAGTGCTCTGTTTTAAGAGCAAGAACGAGCAGAGCAGAGGAAAGTACAGTAAACTAGAGTACAGTACAGCAATTAGAGTAAAGCACCGTAGAAGGCACTTTCACATATTCTTTTTTTTAAAAAAGCAATGTACCTTGGTTGGGTTTCTTGTGGTTTTAAGTCTTGTATTCCTTCTTCTTTGCTGTCTCAGATCAAAGTGCTGCTCCTATTATTTCTCTCCTCTTTTATGCCATCCCAATGTGCAAAATAATCTGTATGATTCATACATACAATACGTATTCAACAGTAAACTGGGGAAGAAGAAAAATAGCCTTCAACACGAAAAATCTTGAAACCCGATTATTAATGACAATTCGAAAGGCCTTGAAAATAAAGTACTTTAAATAAAGTTCATGCCTGCAAAACAAAATGTAAAAATAGGTAAAGCACAATAGACCTGGTCCAGGAAGTTAAACATATGAATCTCAAAACAAACATTACATGAAGCTTATCTTTACCTTAGACCGAATTTCGAAAACAACACCAGACCAGACATTGAATAAAATTTATATTTCCAAAAAAGGACATTTTTAGATTCTTATTCTAAAATAAGAGAATCGAACAGTTCCATTTCTTTTAATTCATACAGGTTTATTCTTTCAATACCGGAAAATTCGTAGGTAAAAAAGGTAGTTTTTAATTCGTTGCTTTTTGCATCATTTTTTAAAAAAAACTGTGTTTTGTAAAGAATATCGCTAGTTTGACATGAACTCAGAGGGATGATTCTAAGGGATAGGGACAATCTTTAATAAAACCTTTGGAAAACCTATCGCGTTGACATCAGGTTTTGTCAATTGAATGCTTTGGCACACTTATTCATCACGCAGTTAAGGTTATTTTATTTGTGTGTGGTGTGCTGTATAACAAGTGCCAACCCAAGGGATTATTATGTGTGTGCTTATGCACTTATGCATGGAAAACTGCGAATTGTAACATACGATGGTAAAAATATTTTGCATGCTATTTGAATAAGCAAGTTCGTGAATTATATTTTCGTAAGCGTAGTGCTTAACTTAGTAGAACTCAATTAGATGCAGAAGTGAGTCACATACATGATTCTTCAAGTAGAGTGATTTTATTTATTGGCTGTTGACATAGTAGTAGACACATTCGATTATTTAAAGATTTGAATTGACTGTTAGTCGCTACCATTAGCCCAAAGAGTAACTTTTCGTAAAATCACTCTAGACTATCAGTGTATGTATATGGTGTGTGTTGTACCATGCAGAAGCTGTAAACTGTTTGTATAAGTTGCCAATTTTTATATTCGAAAATTTTATAATTTATTTTTAAAATAATCTTGGTTTAATCAAAAAAAAAAAAAAATCGAAAAACACGTGAATAGACTAAATATCACTAATTGTGTAAGATAAGTGTTTTCTGGTCATTAAAACCAGGGCAACTTTAGCACCTATTCGTTAGTACTCTTGTGTACACTCCACTTATTCATAGTTGTTTCTTAGTAGTTTAGTTTTCAATAATTGGATATTTTAGGAACATGCGTGACACGAAGGTTAAAATCCAAACCCTTGTATAGATGTGTCAAGATACTATGATTATATTAACCGCTGTCTCGTTAATAGCTTGAACTAAAAAGTGCACCAAAAATCGCTTGGTTACGAGAAAAAATATACTTTAAACTGATCGAAATTTGCCCTTTTCAGTGCAGACTTTTGCTTTTGTGGTGAAAATATATGTTGTTTTTTTCTTAATGAACAGGCACTAGGAAATAATAAAAAAAATTCTAAACTCTTTTGTTTGATATTAACTTTTTTTTGGAATTATTGTCGAATATTAATTGTCCCATGTTTGCTCAGTACTGACCGCATATTACCGAATCATTTCGAGACTCATGGTTGCAATAATTTGTTCAGCTCTTATACATGCATGATTCATGGATATCAAAAACAAAAACTAATTATTCCTAAATTTCCAACATAAAGTTTCATGGTTCTTTTTTCCACTTGGAGAACGTGACTCATAATTTCTGATTTTCCTTCTTAATAATAGTTGAAGCGTGGGTTAGTATCAAAATAAATGTTAGCACGAAAGATCTTGAAACAGAGCCTATGTGACCGACAACTCTAAACTTAGGCCTTTACTAATAGTCCTATTTCAAATGAATTCTGATTAAACAAAAATGTAAAAATATCGAAAGACGTGACGGTGAATAATGCGAGGACGGTGAGGAATTACAGAGTGATCAGGTAGCAATACTGAAACTAATTTAGGCCCATTCACATGGACAATTTTTGGTGCTGTTTTCCCCGAAATTTTCCCTCCGATTCCAGCGGCAATCAAAAAATCGCGCATCTAAACTACTAGCCATTTGAGCCAATTTGAGTGGCGATTCAAATGCGAACTTGTTGCAATTTTCTGGATGTTTACATGTGTATCGACGTGAAATTATCCTTTGTAGGGTGCCCTGAGTTTTTTTTAGCTAGACTCGCAGGAAAAAAAACGTACTAAATTCAAACATGCTGAAAATAACTGGCGATTCATCGGCGACTTGAATTTGGATAATCGGTTCAGAATCACCGGTAGTTCACAGGCGCGATTTTTGATCGCAGCTGAATAGCAAGGAAAATCACGGTGCAAATTTTTGTTTAATGATTTATGATTTATATAACGTCCTTTCTTTATGTATAAATCAAAGGCGTTTTATATGCAGTGGTCACTGCATATACTTCTTTACGTCCTCAGTGGTTCTTTTACGTCCCTCCGAAGCAGGTTGAGGTAGTGTGGAGAGACGGGACCGCCATTTTACGAGGTCATCCAAGCCACGTGAAGGTCTTACCATTTGTAGATGTTAATAGATTTTGAAGGCAGCACCATTTCTGGAGTTATTTTAAGACCCTGAGCGCTCAACCAACTGAGCCAACCGGCTGGCTGCAAAAATCGCACTTCTTTCCATGAGGAAGAGAAAATCAAAATTCTGAGGTCTTATATTTTTTTATCCTTTGGCAGAAGATGTTTTTAAATTCCCGTGAAAAACTTACTTACTCCCTTGGTTTTGAATGTTTCGTGAGGAAAGATTGTCCCTACAGCCCTTGGAATCATCCCTATAACCTCATGTAAACATAAACGATATCCTTTCAAGGGAAATTAAATCTCAAAAATGATGCTATTAAACAACGATTAACTGCCTTTTTGAATAAAAAAAAAATTAAGTTTTTGAAAAATTAAACATGTGTGGATTAAAAATTTGAACAGTTCTATTCTAAAGAATCTAGAAAAGTCTATTTTGGTAGATTAGAAATTTGTTCAATTTGCCTCAAATTCGGTCTAGAAAAGATATCAGAATTTGAATTTCATATGTTTAACTTCCTGGCTCAGGTCTACTGTGATTTACCTATTTTTACATTTTGTTTTGCAGGCGTAAACTTTATTTAAAGAACTTTCTTTGTAAAGCCTTTTAGACTGTCGTCAATATTGGTATTTCAAGATTTTTCGTGTTCAAGGCTATTTTTCTTCTTCATCAGCTCACTGTTGAATACGTATTGTATGTATGAATCATAACGATTATTTTCCACGTTGGGATGGCATAAAAGAGGAGAGAAATAATAGGAGCAGCACTTTGATCTGAGACAGCAAAGAAGAAGGAATACAAGACTTAAAACCACAGGAAACCCAACCAAGGTACATTGCTTTAAATAAGAATATGTGAAAGTATATTCTACTGTGCTTTATTGTGCTGTACTGTACTGTAGTCTACTGTACTTTGCTCTGTTTTGCTCTTCTCCTTTTCTCTTCTATTATCCATCTGATGGCACTGCATTCCGTTTCGTTCCATGCCATCTTATCTATTCCGTTTTTTTCTTTTCTGTTGTCTTCTGTTTCTGTTCATAAAAATAAAATAAAAAATAATAATAATACATAAAATTACAGAGTGAGGTAAATATTCAATATTATCAAGCTGACCTTCTTATCACTTTCCTGTTCTAGAAATAATCATGAAGACTTTGATGCTCTTGGCAGCTCTTTGCCTTGTTCTATGTGTTGTACTGCCTCAAACCGAAGCGTACTGCCTCAGGTATCGCGTTACTACTTGCAACTTGGTCTACCTCAGTGGATGCGGCTGGTATCGTGTCTGTATGAGGTACTACAGAACTGTGTGCTATAACAAGAGAGACCAGATCGAGAATGACAAGGTAGGATAACCTTCTTTTATCCACCCAGAGAATCCATGTCAGTAATGTGCGTTTGCTGTTACCGCGATGAAGGATTGTGTACGAAGGCGATGCGTGACACAGGGGAATGTGTTACATGTTGAAACTTTTAGAAATTCACTAAAATCTTTCGTCTTTCAGGGAAAAGTTAAAAGTACAAAGAATGGGCCGGAAAAGGCTATCCTTGAAAGGTTCCCGAACAAGTTCTCTACCTATGACAAGGACGGCGACAAAAACATCACCTTTGATGAGTTCCGAACAACGCTCGGTGATGTGAAAGATGTCCACATGCTTCGAAAAGTCTTCCGCGCTACTGACAAGAATGGTGAGTTCAAATTTTCATACTTTAAAACAAAAACAAAAACAAAATAGTTTGGAGTCTAGATTTCTAAATTCTGTAATTCATCGATTTTCGCTGCATTATCAAAGTAAATTATTCAAGAAAAAGCTGAAAACTTTATAAAACTTTGTACACAAACTCTTTACAAATTCTATACAATGTTGTTTATTGTTTTGGAATAATAATAAAAAAATTCCCGTTCCCATCACACCCGTAAGTGATTGCAGACGAAAATCGTTTCTTTATTCGTGTTTTGTTCCTTATTTGCTTTTTTCAGGAGATGATGTCATCACTTGTGACGAGTTCTTGAAGGCCAAATTTGGCTTCTCCCATAAGCCGGTTTGTTAGTAAAACCGCTGACCAGAGCCGTGGAATTCTGTCCAAAGAATGCATTTATTCAACAGTAATGATAATAAAAATTGTGAAGCGGGCTAACAAAATAAGAATCAAATAAACTGATTAAAAGAAATAATAGTCTATTGTGGTATTTCAAAACTAAAAAAAGAAACAAATAAACAAACAAAGCAGGGATTTTGAAAATACATTAAAACAAGAGAGCATAAATCAGAGAGGGGAACTTCTTAATATCGCACGCGCCATGTGAATTCCCGGTTAGGCTATTTTTAGCATTCGCATAAAGTCAGTTTTCGCCCCACCCTACTCCATTGTGTCAAAAATTGTGTCCTTCATCCAAACCTGGAAGTAGCGAAAGCATGTAAGGATGTTTGGAGGAAAATACTTAAATATCGTGTATTTTTATGTGTTCCACAGCCTCAGTCCTGTTTTATCAAAGAACAGAACATAACCAATCCTAATCTATTTGCTTTATAAAATAGATTTTGCCAAAAAAAACTCAGAGAAATCGACGAAAAGAATGTTATTTTTGAGCGAGTGCGCGCACACGTCCACGCAATCAAAAAATCAAAAACCAAATAACTGTGAATGCTAAAAATAGCCCAATCGGGAATTCACACAGCACGCGTGATATTAAGAAGTACCCCTCTCTTTTTTAAGCTCTCTTGATAACAACTATTAAGCTTTGGCTTTTATATCACAACGTGGGAGATTCACAACAGAGCTAGGTTACAAACTAGGGGAAAGCCCAAAGATCGGAACTTTGAAAGTTAATTTTTTAAGGAGAGAGAAAATCCCTCGAAGCACAGGAGAAAACCAACAAGAAACACTCAAATATAAAACCGAACCCAACGGGACTCGAACCCGGGTCGCATTAAATATTGGTGAGATGCGACGCATTAGCAGCGCACGCTACCCGTGCTTCCTTGATTGAAAGTTGAACATGGTTCTAAACGAGCTAAGACCGAATGGGATTCTAGTAACCTCCAAAAAAGGAATAAACAAAAACATAAGGGATAAGATCATATCGTTACAATAGTCATATCACTTGACCTACCCGACTCGATATACGGTAAAGGTGCCGATACCCGTTACATGCAGGGACCACGGAGATGGGAGGGCTGGGGGAGCTTAAGCCCCCCCTTCCACCCCCCCCCCCCCTCCACAGACACACAGTTTTTCACTTTTTCCGTATTTTGGGTATTTCAGGAATCAGTTATTAGGCAACTTGTAACTACATTTTCAAGCATTGCGAGACAAGTTGCTGAGAAAAGTGTACAGTATTATAGGGCCTTTATGCTACGATGAAATGCGACCAAAAACGGCAAAGTTCTAAATACTTTGAATTTGAAAAAAATATATAAATAAAAAACACGGCAGAAATAAAAGATCGAGTGGGTATAAATTTGAAGTCACCCATCCATGAATTAACCTCCCTCAACCGGGCTTGACTCTGACAGTCTTTGAAGCCCAAGTTTTGTCCACTGGGCCACGAATTCAAGAAATTTGCGCAACAATAGCTGTGAAAACAATGCACAATATAGAGTAGACTTCTCGACGTGACCTCAAATTTAGGGATTAGCTGTAGATATGGTCTAGGGGCCGGCTAGTCTCTCCCCTGATGCTTCCGAGCTAGAACATTATCCTGCGCAATCCGTTCAAACAAGGGCAGTAGGTCTTAATCACAGAGAGCTGTCTTGTTTTGAAATCCTACCATGGAACACTGTAATAAGTAGTATTTAATAAACGAGCAGGAGTGTTTTATCAGGTTTAAAACCACGAGGCGAAGCCGAGTGGTTTTAGTACTGTTTAATAAACGAGCAGGAGTGTTTTATCGGGATTTAAAACACGAGGCGAAGCCGAGTGGTTTTAAGCCCGATAAAACACGATCTGCGAGTTTATTGAACAGCTTAAAAAACCTTGAGGTGTATCTTCGCATTTTCTACTGAATTTTTGACGAATGAACCAAGTTTACCAGAGAAAATCCGAGTTAAAGTTTATGCAAATGAAGAGGATGTTTTATCAGATTTAAAACCTCTTCCACGGACAATGATTTCTATTGTGTTTTCCTCATTAAATATTCATGAGTTTTTTAAGACCTGATAAAACACGATCTGCGAGTTTAATGAACGACTTCAAAAATTCATGTTGGAATGAGACTCTTTTTCCCCCATGGGGTCATTGCTGTTTTATATGCTGTCATTATTTTAAACTTAAAAGTTTCCGGAATCTGCATTTGTAACAATAGATGTGCAAATGACTCGGTCGAGCATTTCAAGTTCATTGCCATTTTAAAAATTCGAACACAGTTAACATACCACCAAAAAGAGCATTTCGGAAGCCAAAAACGGCAGACGAAGAAAAAGAACTACGGGGGAGCTGTGTACCTAGATCTACTAAATATGTAAAAAAATGGGCGTTTAGAATATTTTCAACATGGCAAAGTTTACGAATGAACAAGAATTCCTGTTTAGAAGAACGAAATTTTGTGGTGGATATCACGAAAGTGCAGAGCTTGGACACAAACATAATCAACCTGAACGCGGAGTCTTTGGATTTTTGGCTCGTGAAGTTTATTGAGAAAGTTTTTAAGGAAGATCGACAACGATATTGCGTATTCAATAACTGTACTATTAATCTTGTAAACACAAAACCAGACAATTAATTTCTTTAAAAAACTTTACAAATGCATGTGTGTTATACAATACTTAGCTATTAGAGGGTCCTTTTTCATGATGTGCTTCTCTTAGTACTCTCTTGGCCCTTTATCAGCACACGCATATCTTAATATAAAGATTTTGAAATCTCTATATAAAGATTTTGAAATCTTTATAAAGGACCAATAGAGTACAACAGCATGTCACGAATAAGGGCCCTGAATAACGAATAAATAATTAGCATGATTATTTGCTGTATCGTTATTCATTCAACCCCGCGCGCTTTTCCCTGGGGCCGAAATCAAATCCCTCCCCGGGCTTTAAGAATGTTGAGCTATTATCAGGTATAAAATAGCATACACGTGACGGAATTCTTCTATTTTATTAGACCAAATGCTCATTAATTATTCATGAAGTTTTGAATATATCATAACAAATATAGTTTACAATGCATGAAACAGGAATAAATGACTTATAACTATTCAATTTTAAATACCTAATAATAAAGTAAAGATCGATAATTACTAACTAATAATTATTTATTTATTTTTACAATATAATTAACTGATATAGCGAAGTGATAATGATTTGATAATGATTTATTATTTATATAGCGCCCTTTCTATATGGATATAATCAAAGGCGCTTTACAATCATGAGAGGTGGTTAGTATAAAGTGTAGACACTGAGGGTGGTCACTGCCAGGGTTTCTTTACGTCCTCAGTGGTTCTTTTACGTCCCTCCGATATTGGTTAGTGATGAAGTGTGGAGAGACGGGACCGCCATTTAAAGTGGTCATCCGAGTCACTTGAAAGTCTAACCGTTTGCAGATGTAATTACAAAGGCAGCACTTTCTCCTCAGTTATTTTAAGACCCCGAGTGTTGGTCCGGCCGGGACTCGAACCACGACCTCCCGCACGAAAGTCCGGTGCTCACCCAACTGAGCCAACCGGGCGGCGGTTTAGAATTACTTCTGATTTTGAATATCTACAAGAATGAATACGAACAAACTTAGAAAAAAAATACAATTGTCATGATACGTTGCCAGATACGAAAAAAAACAGTAGGATAAAACCACTTTGGGAGAAAAACCTACTGGAAAACGTACTCCTCGACCGAATGCAATGTATCCACAGCTCCAAGTGTTAGAGCTTTGAAAAGTCTCAACAATAGAGGTAAAGTTCGGTAACAACAGTAATGGTGCTGTCCAACAAGCGAGAGAAAGACACCGATTATTCGTACTACTTATATACTCAATTCATTTGCATATATTAAACGAACACATAATAGATCACGAACTATTTCATGACAAACATAAACAATCACGTAAATGTGATGTACATCGTTACCGACCGTTATGAAAACGCCTCCCAACTGCACGTTGTCACGTTGGAAACCTGTTAATATAGTCTTCTGCTTCCCCGGAGCCTCACGTTGAATTGCTTTGTGCGTGATCACTCATCTAGAATATCAAAATTAAGCTATTTTTCCCAGAAACTACCAGAGTTGTGAGACAATATACCAGTTTTTCTTTCGATGCAAATTGCTGTTTTTGATCGCAATTTATCGTACCATTTCTATCAATGTAACGAGAAGACGGAAGAACGGAAGGAGGAGGCAAAGGATATATGCCGAAAGAAGGAGGCTATTTTTCCTTTCATCAATTTGACAGGTAGCAGGTTATTTACGACAGCGAAACACAAATGCATTGAATGTTTTTAGATTCAGCGACTTTCCCCTAGCCCTGCACGTGGCTTATGTAGTGATATGGTCATGAAAACGTTCGTTCACTTAGTTTGGAGCGTAGCTCGGTTGTGTTTCTCTTCTCTTTCTTCTTGTGATATAACAGACAAAACTTTTATAAAGCAGGAAAATAGTTTTTATATATTTTCAAAAACCCTGCTTTTTAGTTTGTTTGTTTGTTTTTTTGGTTTATTTTTTTTTAGTTTTGAAATACCACAATAGACTATACTTTCTTTTAATCAGTTTATTTGATTCTTATTTTGTTAGCCCGCTTCACAATTTTTATTATCATTACTGTTGAATAAATGCATTCTTTGGACAGATTTGGGCAAGTTTCACACCTCGTTAAGACATCTGTCAACAGAGAGATACCACCAGCCAACCAAAAACAAGGAACAACGTGAGGCTCCGGGTATGCAAAAGACTATATTAGAAATATTTCCCTTGTTTCCCTGGAGCCTCGTCTTAAATTGTTTTGTGCGTTATTACTCAACCAGAATATCGAAAGTGGGCTATCATAAACATGGTCTTTGCTTCACATAGCCTTTGGCGGAAACTAGTGGCGGTTTTTTGTACTGGAACTGGGTAACGCTTTTGGATATACCGTAAGTAGTTCCAGTAATATATAAACAGAAAACAGATCAATACAACGAGGGGAAAATTGCTTTAAAACCAAGTGGGGTAAAAGCTCTTATTAGAGTGTTCCATGGTTCCAAGACATCCGCAGATCTGAGGCGTCGTATGGACTTCGGACCTGCCGCCAATAGCGCAGCGCGGCTATTACGTCACGGATATGTGGCCCCCTGCCGTGACTCAGACAAGAGTCACATACATTCTCTGTAAATTACAGGCCATTTTCCTCAACTTTTGCTCGTAAATCGCGAAATTGGGCACAAATTTACTCAAAATTCCAATAGTATTGTGTAAATTATTGATCTGATGTGATTGATTAAGGTTTTATGAGCTAACAGACGACTGGAAACATACTATAGAGGTAGACTCAGACACGGCACTTACAGCTCTATCTACATGTATCTATAAATAATTTGAGCATAAACGTAGAATTTCCTACATAAAAAGTCCTACATAAGTCAGATAATATGACCGTTATATATCTATCTATTCATCTAAGTTTTTTGCTTAAATAATAGTGTTTGAACTCTTGGTTTATTGAGTTATCCACGTATCCGTAGGCCAATTTACCGCTCGAATCCTTTTCGTACGATAAGAATAAATTCAAACAAATACCATGCGTTATAAATAGCTAGGAAATTACTCGATTTCATCTTACTCTCCCCTATAATGGTGCTAAACTTAGGTTTCAGGCAAGAAGTTCAAATAATGCAAGTATATGAAGATTTTCACGGTATCTTAAATTAAATTGACATTTCACCTAATACCAGTACTACCATCTCTTTAAATATCTTTCGGTTTATGGCGATTTGTTGGGAAAAAAACATTGATAAAATGTAAAAAATAGCGAGATGAACTCTAATCTCCAATACATTTACTGTAAATTTGGAGCTTTGTTTGTCTGAGTCATGCGGGGTGTCCAATAGCGTGACATCTATTTTTAGTAAGGCCGCGCTGTGCTATTTAAAAGACCTTCTGTCCTTGTTTGAACGGATTGCGCAGGATATATTGTGCATTGTTTTCACAGCTATTGTTGCCCAGATTTTTTGGAGTCGTGGCCCAGTGGACAAAACTTGGGCTTCAAAGACTGTCAGAGTCAAGCCCGGACGAGGGTGGTTAATTCATGGATGGGTGACTTCAAATTTATACCCACTCGATCTTTTATTTCTGCCGTGTTTTTTATTTATATATATTTTTCAAATTCAAAGTATTTAGAACTTTGTCGTTTTTGGTCGCAATTCATCGTAGCATAAAGGCCCTATAATATTGTGCAATTTTCTCAGCAACTTGTCTCGCAATGCTTGAAAATGTAGTTACAAGTTGCCTAATAACTGATTCCTGAAATACCCAAAAATTTGCATAGTCTCCGAGCTGCAGATTAGCACCCCTTTTTCAATTCCTTTCAGTAAAGATCAAGTGAATATAATCTATTTTGCATTCCTTTTTTTCTTCTTTGTTTAAGAGATGTCTGCTTCTTTTCAAGATGAAAATGACCTTGGTATTTGTTTTGGTAATAATACTGATATCAAACCAAGTTCCGATCTAGTATTGAGCAGTCGCGCCAGGGAGGTTGAACACGCAAAGCAGGTTCAGTGGTTATCTGGCAACCACGTGTTCACCATAGGAAAGGGCAGTACAATAGAATACCATCAGACAGAAATTGGAGAGAATACTGGATGACTTTGGAAAGCGCTGCCTTGAATTTCTACCAATATAGGGAGAAGACGATCAGTGCGCAAGATCTGAATGATGACCTGAGCTCCTTTCTCGAGATTGATTCATATGTATCGTGCAAGCTGTCGCCGAACTCGCTAAGCTAGGTCACGTATTCAGAGTTAGTATACGAGGCTAGGAGAGCTTTATTATTTTCAGGTATGTGACAGCCTTCATTGTCCGTTGTGAAGGACTGGGGTTGGGGGGGGGGGGGAAGAACGGAAGGAGGAGGCAAAGGAAGACTATTTTTCCTTTTTATCAATTTGACTGGTAGCAGGTTATGTACGACAGCGAAAAATAAATACATTGAACGTTTTTAGATTAACCGACTTTCCCCTAGCCCTGGACGGCACGTGGCTTATGTAGTGCTATGGTCATGAAAACGATCGGACAATGCCGCAGGGACTGCGGAGCACCCTAAAAAAAAGTGTGTGTGTTGGGGGGGGGGGGGGGGGAGGGGTGCAATATAAGAGACTAGTATGGAAAAAAGGAAAAAACCGGGGGAAGGGGGTATAGCCCCCAAGCCCCCCATCTCCGCGGTCCCTATGACGGGTATCTGCACTTTTCCCGTTATCGAGTCGCCTAGGATTAATATTATGACTATTGTTGCGATATTATCCTATTCGTTATGTTTTTGTTTATTCTTTTTTTGGAGATTACTAGAATCCCATTCGGTCTTAGCTCGTTGAGAACCATTTTTTTAGCTTTCAATCAAGGAAGCACGGGTAGCGTGCGCTGCTAATGCGTCGCATCTCACCAATATTTAATGTGACCAGGGTTCAAGTCCCGCCGAGTTCGGTTTCATATTTGAGTGTTTCTCGGTTGGTTTTCTCCTGTGCTTCGAGGGATTTTCTCCCTCCTTAAAAAATCAATGTCCAAAATTCCGATCTTCGGGCTTTCACTTAGTTTGAAGCGTAACTCGGTTGTGTTTTTCCCACATTGTGATATAAAAGACAAAACTTTTAAAAAGCAGGAAAATAGTTTTTATATATTTTTAAAAACCTGCTTTTTAGTTTGTTTGTTTGTTTATTTCTTATATATTTTTAGTTTTGAAATACCACAATAGACTATACTTTCTTTTAATCATTTTATTTTATTCATATTTTGTTAGCCCGCTTCACAATTTTTATTCTCATTACTGTTGAATAAATGCATTCTTTGGACAGAATTACCCGGTTCTGGTCAGCGGTTTTACTGACAAACCGGCTTACAGGAAAAGCCAAATTCGGCCTTCAAGAACTCGTCACAAGTGATGACTTTGTCTCCTGGAAAAGGCAAATCAGAAACAAAACACGAATAAAGAAACGATTTTCGTCTGGAATTAAGGTGTGATACATCAATTACGGGTGTGATTGGAACGGAAATTATATCTTTTTTGTTCCAAAACAATAAACAACATTGTATAGAATTCGTAAAGACTTTGGGTACAAAGTTTTATAATTTTTTCAGCTTTTTCTCGAATAATTTACTTTGATAATGCAGCGAAAATCGATGAATTACAGAATTTAGAAATCTAGACTCCAAACTTTTGTGTTTTTTGGTTTTATAGTATGAACATTTCAACTCACCATTCTTGTCAGTAGCGTTGAAGACTTTTCGAAGCATGTAGACATCTTTCACATCACCGAGTGTTGTTTGGAACTCTTTAAAGGTGATTCTTTTGTCACCGTCCTTGTCAAAGTCAGAGAACTTGCACGGGAACATTTCAAGGATTGCTTTTTCCGGCCCTTTGTTTGTCCTTTTAACTTTTCCCTGAAAGACGAAAGATTTTAGTGAATTTCTAAAAGTTTCAACATATAACACATTCCCCTGTGTCACGCATCGCATTTGTACACAATCCTTCATCGCGGTAACAGCAAACGCACATTATTGATATGGATTCTCTGGGTGGATAAAAGAAGGTTATCCTACCTTGTCATTCTCGATCTGGTCTCTCTTGTGATAGCACACGGTTCTGTGGTACACTACACAGACACGATACCAGCCGCATCCTTTCAGGTAGACCAAGCGGCAAGTAGTAACGCGATACTTGAGGCACTTCACACCTTCGGTTTGAGGCACTACAACACACAGAACAAGGCAAAGAGCTGCCAAGAGCATCAAAGTCTTCATGATTATTCCTAAAACAGGAAGGTGATGAGAAGGTCAGCTTGATAATATTGAATATTTACCTCACCCTGTGATTTCGTGCATTATTATTATTATTATTATTATTATTATTATTATTATTATTATTATTATTATTATTATTAATATTTTATTTTTATTTTTATTTTTATTTTTATAAACAGAAACAGAAGACAACCGAGAGAAAAAATAGATAAGATTGCATGGAACGAAACGGAATGAAGTGCCATAAGATGGATAAGAGAAGAGAAGAGAGAAGGAGAAGAGCAAAACAGAGCAAAGTACAGTAGACTACAGACAACAGCACAATAAAGCACAGTAGAATATACTTTCACATATTCTTATTTAAAGCAAAGTACCTTGGTTGGGTTTCCTGTGGTTTTAAATCTTGTATTCCTTCTTCTTTGCTGTCTCAGATCAAAGTGCTGCTCCTATTATTTTTCTCCTCTTTTATGCCATCCCAATGTGGAAAATAATCGTTATGACTCATACATACAATACGTATTCAACAGTGAACTAAGGAAGAAGAAAAATAGCCTTGAACACGAAAAATCTTGAAACCCATTAATAATTATTGACGACAGTCTAAAAGGCTTTACGAAGAAAGTACTTTAAATAAAGTTCATGCCTGCAAAACAAAATGTAAAAATAGGTAAAGCACAATAGACCTGAACCAGGAAGTTAATTATATGAAATTCAAATCTGATATATATTCTAGACCGAGTTGGAGGCAAATTGAATAAATTTTTAATTTACCAAAATATACTTTTTTTTAGATTCTTTAGAATAGAACTGTCCAAAATTTTTAATCCATACATGTTTAATATTTCAAGAACTTAACAAAATTCTTTTTATTAAAAAAGGCAGTTTTTCGTTGGTTTGAATAGCATCATTATTTTGAGATTTAGTCTCCCTCGAAATGATATCGTTTATGTTTACATGAGCCTGCGGCCCTCAGTCTTGAATTTCAATGCAAACCCTCGCCCTAGCGTTTGAACCTTTATATACAAATGGTTAGACCTTCACGTGGCTCTGATGACCACGTAAAATGGCGGTCCCGTCTCTCCACACTACCTCAACCTGCTTCGGAGGGACGTAAAAGAACCACTCAGGAAGTAAAGAAATCTATGCAGTGACCACCCTCAGTACCTACATCTCATACTAACCATATCTTATGATTATAAAGCCCCTCTGATTGTATACATAAAGAAAGGACGTTATATAAATCATAAATCATTAAACAAAAATTTGCACCGCGATTTTTCTTGCTGTTCAGTTGCGATCAAAAATCGCGCTTGTGAACTACCGGTGATTCTGAACCGATTTTCTAAATTCACGTCGCCGATGAATCACCAGCATTTTCAGCATGTTACGATTTAGTGCGGTTTTTCTTCTGTGACCCTAGCTAAAAAAAAACCACAGGGCACCCTACAACGGAGAATTTCACGTCGATACTGATGTAAACATCCAGAAAATTGCAACAAGTTCGCATTTGAATCGCAACTCAAATTGGCTCAAATGGCTAGTAGTTTAGATGCGCGATTTTTTAATCGCCGCTAGAATCGCGCAAGGAAATTTCGGGGAAAATAGCACCAAAAAATGACCAAGTAAATGGGCCTAAATTAGTTTCAGTATTGCTACCTGATCACTCTGTAATTCCTCACCGTCCTCGTATTATTCACCGTCACGTCTTTTGATTTTTTTAAAATTTTTGTTTAATCAGAATTCATTTGAAATAAGACTATTAGTAAAGGCCTAAGTTTAGAGTTCTCGGTCACATAGGCTCTGTTTTAAGATCTTTCGTGCTAACATTTATTTTAATACTAACCCACGCTTCATCGATTATTAAGAAGCAAAATCAGAAATTATGAATCACATTTTCCAAGTGGAAAAAAAATCATGAAAGTTTATGTTGGAAATTTAGGAATAATTAATTTTATATTTTCATAATGATTAAATATGAATAAGATTAAATGCCGTCAGTACTCAAACATAGGTCACGACAATAATTCCGAAAAAAATTAATATTAAACAAAAAAGTTCAGAATGTTTTTTTATATTTTCTAGTGCCAGTGTTCATTAAGAAAAAAACCCACACAAACATATATTTTCACCACAAAAGCAAAAGTCTGCACTGAAAAGGGCAACTTTACGACAAGTTTAAAGTATATTTTTTCTTGTAACCAAGCGATATATATTGTTGTGCACTTTTTAGTTCAAGCTATTAACGAGACAGCGGTTAATATAATCATAGTATCTTGACACATCTATACAAGGGTTTGGATTGGAACCTCCGTGTCACGCATGTTCCTAAAATATCCAAATATTGAAAACTAAACTACTAAGAAACAACTATGAATAAGTAGAGTGTACACAAGAGTACTAACGAATAGGTGCTAAAGTTGCCCTGGTTTTAATGACCAGAAAACGCTTATCTTACACAATTACTGATATTTAGTCTATTCACGTGTTTTCGAGATCATTTTAATTTTTTCGTTTTGATTAAACCAAGTGAAATAAATTTTAAAAAATCGAATGAGTTTACTAATATGATTAAATAATCTAAAAAATGTCCTTTTTTGCAAATAGAAATTTTATTCAATGTCTGGTCTGGTGTTGTTTTCGAAATTCGGTCTGAAGTAAAGATAAGTTTCATGTAATGTTTGTTTTGAGATTCATACGTTTAACTTCCTGGTTCAGTCTATTGTGCTTTACCTATTTTTAAATTTTGTTTTCCAGGCATGAACTTTATTTAAAGTACTTTATTTTCAAGTCCTTTTGAATTGTCATCAATATTGGGGTTTCAAGATTTTTCTTGTTCAAGGATTTTTTTCTTCTTCATCAGCTCACTGCTGTCAGAAAGATTATTTTCCTCATTCGGATGGCATAAAAGAGGAGAGAAATAATAGGAGCAGCACTTTGATCTGAGACAGCAAAGAAGAAGGAATACAAGACTATAAACCACAGGAAACCCAATCAAGGTACATTGCTTTTTTTAAAATAAGAATATGTGAAAGTGCCTTCTACGGTGCTTTACTCTAATTGCTGTACTGTACTGTAGTTTACTGTACTTTACTCTGCTCTGCCCGTTTTTGATCTTACAACAGAGCACTGATAGAGAAAGGGGGTGCACCGTCGGCTTGAAGGGATACCAGCCATAGCCGCATGAAGGAACTACCGATGTTAAATCTAGTTACATTGTACATTTCACTCCTACTCTAATCAACTCCATTTTTATTGTATACATTATATCCTGTCCTATTCCTTCTTTCCCTTTCTGTTCTGTTTAAGACAATAGCAGTCAAAAGAATAGTATGAGATGAAATAAACCATTGAGAAGTATTCCAGATTATCATGCTGACCTTCCTACTTCTTGTTTGTTCTAGGAATAATCATGAAGACTTTGATGCTCTTGGCAGCTCTTTGCCTCGTTCTCTGTGTTGTACTGCCTCAAACTCACGCGGTCTGCTACAATTATAGAGCTACCTTTTGTGGTTTGGCCTTCGTCAAAGGATGCGGCTGGTATCGCATTTGTGTAGTGTACTACAATACGGTATGCTATAGCGGCAAGAGAGACATCGAGAATGACCAGGTAGGTTAATCTTCTTCTTCTATCTTTTATCCAATCAGCTATCTGTAAATGCGAGGGTAAATGATGTTTACGTATGTTTGTAAATGACCAAAGAATTCATATCAATATTGTTTGTTTGTAAGTGCTGTTACCGCGATGAAGGATTGAATGCGTACAACGTCGTTGCGTGACAAGGTTCACGAGGGAAATGTGTTAATTGGTAAAACTTAAAATATTTATTTTGGTCTTTCAGGATCCAAGTACAAAGAAAGGACCAGGAAAGCCTATCATCAAAAAGTTCCCGTACAAATTCTCTTACTTTGACAAGAACGGCGACAAACGCATCACCTTTGATGAGTTCCGAAGAGCACTCTATGATGTGCCAGACATCAATTTGCTTCTAAAAATCTTCCGCCATACTGACAAGAATGGTGAGTTCAATTACCGCTGAGGAAAAAAAGCATAAACATTTGAAGTCTTGATTTCTTAATTTTGTAATTTATTAAACTTTGTATGCAATCTCTGTGCCGTCCTCTCAATTTAGATTTACGTTGTTATTTATTGTTTTGGAAATAGAAATTATGATCCAAGAATGAGTTTAAAACCATTCAGTGCTCCTCGATCCCACGTATCACGCCTTAATTCCAGACGAAAATCATTTTTTTATTTATGTTTTGTTTCTAATTTGCTTTTTGCAGGAGATAATGTCATCACTTGTGACGAGTTCGTGAACGCCGTATTTGGCTTCTCTCGTAAGCCGGTTTGTTATTAAAACCGCTCGACAGAGGCGGGTAATTCTGTCAAAAGAATGCATTTATTCAACAGTAATGATAATAAAAATTGTGAAGCGGGCTAACAAAATAAGAATCGAATAAACTGATAAAAAGAAAGTATAGTCTATTGTGGTATTTGAAAATGAAAAATAAAATAAACAAACAAACAAAAAATAAAGAAACAAATAAAAAGAAGGGGATTTTAAAAATATGAAAATCGATTGAGTTTTGGCTGTTGTATCACAATGTGGGAGAAACACAACCAAGCTACGCTCCAAACTAGGTGAAAGCCCAAAGTTCGGATTTTTGGAAATTGGTCTTTTAAGGAGGGAGAAAATCCCTCGAAGCACAGGAGAAAACCAACAAGAAACACTCAAACATGAAACCGAAAGCGGCGGGACTCCAACCTTGTCGCATTAAAAATTGGTGAGAAGCGACGCATTAGCAGCGCAGGCTACCCGTGCTTCCCTGATTGAAAGTTGAACATGGTTCTAAACGAGCTAAGACCGAATGGGATTCTAGTAAACTCAAAAACAAAAAAACAAAAAAGAATAAACAAAAACATAAGGGATAAGATCATATCGCAACAATAGTCATAAGATTGAACCAAGCAGACTCGAAATACGGGAAAAGTACCGATACCCGTCGTAGGAACCGCGGAGATTGGGGGCCTTAAAGGGGCTATAACCTCCCCCCTCCCCCCACTTTTTCCTTTTTTCCATACTAGTCTCGTATACTTGCCTCCTCCTTTCGCGTCCCCCCCCCCTCCCCCCCAAGTCCTTCACAACGGACAACGAAGGTTGTTACATACCAGAAAATAATAAGGCTCTCCTAGCCTCGTACACTGACTCTGAACACGTGACCTAGCTTAGCGAGTTCGGGAACAGCTTGCACGATACAAGCTGATACAAACGAGAAAAGAACGGAAGAAGGAGGCAAAGGATGACCGAAAGAAGGAGCCTAACTTTCCTTTCATCATTTTGACAGGTAGCAGTTTATGTACGACATGTACAGCAGCACAAAATACATAATGCAGAGCACCCCAAAAAAAGTGTGTGTGTTGGGAAGGGGGGTGGAATATGAGAGACTAGTTTGAGCAAAGGGGGGGGGGATAAGATTGGAAAATATAAGAGATTAGTATGGAAAAAAGGAAAAAGCGGGGGAATGGGGTTTAGCCCCCCAAGCCCCCCATCCACGCGGTCCCTATGACGGGTATCTGCTCTTTTCCCGTATATCGAGTCTGCTCGAGACGAGGTCCAATCTTATGACTATTGTTGCGATATGATCTTATCCCTTATATTTTTGTTTATCCCTTTTTGTTTTGTTTTTGAGATTGCTAGAATCCCATTCGGTCTTAGCTCGTTGAGAACCATTTTCTTAGCTTTCAATCAAGGAAGTACGGGTAGCGTGCGCTGCTAATGCGTCGCATCTCACCAATAGGGACCTTAAGCACCAAGACGCGAGACAGGACGACGCGTTACCGGATGTGAATTTTTATTTCCGGTCATGCGCACTGAACGCAGTCAAGCGAATATTGCCGCGTCTTCGAGATTCTGCAACGCGAGTCAGGCTGTTTTCACGTCGTGAGACAACGTGTGTTATTTTTCTGCTGTTTTTGCAAGGTAAAGGTAAATTTTAAATTGCCGAAGTGTTTTTCAATCATTCAAGTACACGTTGTGTGTGTTTGAGAAAAAAACAAGCTAAATATCTCTTTAATTTCTTCTTTAAAGATGAGTCTTCAGTTCGTTCCGTCTGAGCCTTCTACCAGCAGAGCTTCGACCGGGCCAAAACAATCAAAGCAATCGTAAGTTTTATTCCTGCATGTTTAAATTGCTCTAAGTTAGAAAACTATGCTTGTGATGAAGTACATCTGCCTGTTTAAAAGCATTTATTCTACGAATTTGCACATTAACCCGCTTTCGCACCTTCCCGCTAAACTCTCTATACACAAGTGTTATTAAGATGATGTCTTTCTTCTAACAGGAATGCTATGTGTTGGACTGAAGAACATGATACTTTATTGTGTAGAGAAATCTTAGCAGTGGACCCTTTCGACACCAAGAAAGGAACGTATCAGCGAGGAGAAAAATGGAAAACAGTAGCTGACAATTTAATGGCCATACAAGCGCCCAAGTTCAAGGTGGAGGCAAGATCTGTTAGAGACAGATACAGGTTATTGTCGCAAAGAGTGAAGAGAAAGATAAATTATGAGAAAAAAGCAACAGGGATAGAGACGGACATGAAAGAATGGGAAACGGCTGTGGAGGAACTATTGGAGAAGGAAAACGAATGTGACGCTGCAAATGATGCAGATACAGAAAACAAAAACAAGGCGAAGGAGACAGAAAGACAGTCTGCAGAGGGTATAAGAAGAAAGGCTATGGAAAGACTGGGAAAACAAAAAAAGAGTGATGAGAGCGAAGAAAGGCCAAAAAAACGAAGATCGAATGGAAGTGACACTTTATTATTTCTTAAAGAAAAAAACGAATCGTTGGAGAAGGTTAAAATGCAAGAACTCGAATTGAAAAAGAAAGGAATGGTACTGCAGGAGAAAAAGCATGACGACTTCATGAAGGTGATGCTTGCACAACAGCAACAACAAACAAAGCAAATGCAAGATTTTCAAGCCATGATGCTAACAATGGTCACAAGAATGGTCCAAAAGTGAACTTTGCTGTATGAGAGACAATGATGTTGACTTTTGAGTTCTTATATACACAATTTATAGGTTTAATGTTGTTCATGTTCTTTTAAGAATGATGTATACATTCATAAGCAATGGTTTTGCAAGTTCACATTTAAATATAGATATATTGACAACATTTTATTGTAAACATGCTGTTGTCATGATGTTGATTACAGTTGTACAGCTGTAAATAATAGGAGATATTATATTTTTGAATAGCAGAGTCTATTATGAGATTGTATTTATTAGATACAAATTATTGTAATTATTTATAAATGTAATGCCAATAAGATACCAATACCATACTTGTTTCAGTTGTTTTGCAATTAAGACTGTGATTCCAATACATATTGAAAATTGTTACAATTGCAATATATTTTGACAACATAGTAATGTTCTAATAATCAGAAATATTTTATAGATAGCAAGAAGAGGACATGCACAGAACCCATGAAAAAACATAATAATACTAAAAAAAATTCATGATTTATCATTATAATCATTTTTATTGTATTATTTTTGAGTTCAATGCATTAGTCTATGACATTTCTTTACTACAACTGTGAGAATGCTTGCCACATTTTGTTTCTTATTCAGTTTTTTAATTCCTCATGAGACAACTGGTACTATTGATCTAACAAATGAAGCATTGCCAAAGCATTCTGGTAGTTGTAGTATATGTTGTATGATACCATAATGCAGATCACCTAAACTGTTCAATGGTATTATTATGATAAATATTCCTGTAGTGTTGGTGGCTCTAACCCAAAGAACTTTGATGTCTCATTAAAATACATGCATGTAAGCACATTACGCAGTATGGCAGCAACTATATAAAACTTCCCTACTGCATTCAACTGTAATTTGAGCTTCTTCTTTTAAAATCTAAAAACTTAAAATAATTTACAATGTCTCCAAAAAGCCATTCAACTGACTCTCGCACAGAACTCATAGATGTATTGAAGGCATGCATTTGTGGAGTTAGGACAGCATTCCTGAATGGGGCCTGTAGTTGGACTCTTAGAGGGTAGGCAGGATCACCATACAGGCACATAAGCATACCAGCAGTAGAATAGGCATGCTGGTTAAGCTGTTGTAGAAGCCCAGAGTCAGCCAGCATACCAGCATCATGTTTTCTTCCCTCTGAAGAACACAATAAAGACAATTCAACATATTAGGACGTACGATTCGATATAATAATTATAATAATAGTTCTAATAATAATAAAAATAGTGGTACAGTATGGCAGTGGTAGAATTACAGACATCAAAAACAAAATATAAACATTAGCAATAACGTTAAAAGAATGAGAAAGAAATGAATGAGAATTATCATCATATTTATCATCACGAAGAAAAAAAAAATTTATAATTTCACTTACCAACTGGGCCAAACAGTTGGGCAATCATTCCATTAGGTAGAGTCACTGACTGGAATTTAATTGCGTGAATTCTCTTGTGTCCATTGTATAGAATTCTCTGGTTTTCCCCAGGTCGACAAATAGGTCTGACAGTTCCGTCAATAAAGCCAAAACAGTTATCTAATGCGCCACCGTTGTCTTGAATTACTTCAGCGTATGACTCCAGTTTTAGAGGATTGAGGAGTGTTTGATTCCATCCCGTTATCCGATGGTGATGAGAATCATAAATCTTATCAATGACACTATTGGTTATCATGCTGAGGACAGGAACGGGTCTTGCAAATAGAGGGATCATGTCGCTGTATCGACACGGGTAGGCCATCCGTTTGAGAACCATGCAAAGGCTCTCCATCTCATCACATATCGATCTTTGATGGCAAATTATCTTATCTGGAATGTCTAAAGCTTCTTTGAGCATGTTTAGGTCGTTCTTTTCAACTCTAAAGTCAGCTTTACACAGAGCAGGATCCATGCTGTCCAAGTCGAACTTTTCGTGGTCTTCGTAACCAAATGTTGGGTTTTTTGAAGTGTGTTCTTCATATAAAATCAAAAATTCCTCTTCATCAATGATCCCATCGTCGAAAGCTAGGAGTAGCGCATCCCTAGTCGCTTTAAAAGAGCTCATTTTCGCAAACTAAAGTTTCATCACTATTCATGAGGCATGGTCCCTCATATGACAATCACCGGGACCATGGCTGGGTAGCATTACCCAATCGAAAATTTTGCGCAATGACTCTGGACTACACACTATTGAACACCCCAGCACTTGTGGGATCCATTGAATAATCTTTGCGCATACGTTGACTAGCCGAGAATTTTTCTTACTATTTGTGACGTAATCAAGACGGTTTCAAAACCCTTCATTAATACCGCTCTAGGCCAACCAAAGTGAATCAGAATAAAGCACCACGAAGGAATGAATGCTGGTTCAATTCGCCATTGTCGCATTTAACAAAGGCGAATTCCCTTAAGTATGCCGCATATCAACAGCTTTGTAAAACTTTGTAATTTATGCATCGTACGAAAGCTAACATATTTCCTAAGAGCAGTTTTATTCCTTGGTAATCATAATATTACAAACTAATAGCATGAAATTTCGGGTGATTAGTGATTAAATATCCCCTCAAGCCTCGGGAGGTTTAGTTAAAGTCCCTCCGCCTTCGGCGTCGGGACTTCAACAAAACCTCCCTCGGCTTTCGGGGACATTTAATCACTAATCACCCTCAAGTCATGCCATTACTTATAAAAAATATAAGAGACTAGTATGGAAAAAAGGAAAAAGCGGGGGAATGGGGTTTAGCCCCCCAAGGCCCCCATCCACGCGGTCCCTATGACGGGTATCTGCTCTTTTCCCGTATATCGAGTCTGCTCGAGACGAGGTCCAATCTTATTATTATTGTTGCGATATGATCTTATCCCTTATATTTTTGTTTATCCCTTTTTGTTAGGTTTTTGAGATTGCTAGAATCCCATTCGGTCTTAGCTCGTTGAGAACCATTTTCTTAGCTTTCAATCAAGGAAGTACGGGTAGCGTGCGCTGCTAATGCGTCGCATCTCACCAATATTTAATGCGACCCGGGTTCGAGTCCCGCCGGGTTCGTTTCATATTTGAGGGTTTCTTCTTGGTTTTCTCCTGTGCTTCGAGGGATTTTCTCCCTCCTTAAAAGATCAATTTCCAAAAATCCGATCTTTGGGCTTTCACCTAGTTCGGAGCGTAGCTCGGCTGTGTTTCTCCCACGCTGTGATATAACAGCCAAAACGTTTAAAAAGCAGGAAAAAAACTCATATGAATTTTTAAAAACCCTGCTTTTTTGTTTGTTTTGTTTGTTTATTTCTTTTTTGTTTTTGTTTTGTTTTCAAATACCACAATAGACAATACTTTCTTTTAATCAGTTTATTTGATTCTTATTTTGTTAGCCCGCTTCACAATTTTTATTATCATTACTGTTGAATAAATGCATTCTTTGGACAGAATTATCCGGCTCTGGTCAGCGGTTTTACTAACAAACCGGGTTACAGGAAAAGCCAAATTTGGCTTTCAAGAACTCGTCACAAGTGATGGCTTTGTCTCCTAGAAAAAACAAATAAGAAAGAAAACACGAATAAAGAAACAAATTTTCGTCTGGAAATAAGGCGTGATACATCACTTACGGGTGTGATGGGAACGGGAATTATTATTTTTTATTCCAAAACAATAAACAACATTGTATAGATTTCGTAAAGAGTTTGTGTACAAAGTTTTATAAAGTTTTCAGCTTTTTCTTGAATAATTTACTTTGATAATGCAGCGAAAATCAATGAATTACAGAATTTAGAAATCTAAACTCCAAACTTTTGTGTTTTTTGGTTTTATAGTATGAACATTTGAACTCACCATTCTTGTCAGTAGCGTTGAAGACTTTTCGAATCATGTGGACATCTTTCACATCACTGAGCATTTTTTGGAACTCATCAAAGGTGATCCTTTTGTCGCCGTCCTTGTCATAGCTAGGAAACTTGCACGGGAACCTTTCAAGGATTGCTTTTTCCGGCCCCTTCTTTGTACTTTTAACTTTTCCCTGAAAGACGAAAGAATGTTGTGAATTTCTAAAAGTTTCAACATGTAACACATTCCCCTGTGTCACGCATCGCCTTCGTACACAATCCTTCATCGCAGTAACAGCAAACGCACATTATTGATATGGATTCTCTGGGTGGATAGAAGAAGGTAATCTTACCTTGTCATTCTCGATCTGGTCTCTCTTGTTATAGCACACGGTTCTGTAGTACCTCATACAGACACGATAATAGCCGCATCCACTGAGGTAGACCAAGCGGCAAGTAGTAACGCGATACCTGACGCAGTACGCTTCGGTTTGAGGCAGTACAACACACAGAACAAGGCAAAGAGCTGCCAAGAGCATCAAAGTCTTCATGATTATTCCTAGAACACTGAGGAAGGTGATAAGAAGGTCAGCTTGATAATATTGAATATTTACCTCACTTTGTGATTTCGTGCATTATTATTATTATTATTATTATTATTATTATTATTATTATTATTATTATTATTATTATTATTATTATTATTATTATTTTTAAAATTTTTATTTTTATAAACAGAAACAGAAGACAACAGAAAAAAAAATAGATAAGATTGCATGGAACGAAACGGAATGAAGTGCCATAAGATGGATACGAGAAGAGAAGAGAAGAGGAGAACAGCAAAACAGAGCAAAGTACAGTAAACTACAGTACAGTACAGCACAATAAAGCACAGTAGAATATACTTTCACATATTCTTATTTAAAGTAATGTACCTTGGTTGAGTTTCCTGTGCTTTTAAGTCTTGTATTCCTTCTTCTTTGCTGTTTCAGATCAAAGTGCTGCTCCTATTATTTCTCTCCTCTTTTATGCCATCCCAATGTGCAAAATAATCGTTATGACTCATACATACAATACGTATTCAACAGTGAACTGAGGAAGAAGAAAAATAGCCTTGAACACGAAAAATCTTGAATTACCAATATTGACGACAGTCTAAAAGGCTTTACAAAGAAAGTTCTTTAAATAAAGTTCATGCCTGCAAAACAAAATGTAAAAATAGGTAAAGCACAATAGACCTGAACCAGGAAGTTAAATATATGAAATTCAAATCTGATATCTATTCTAGACCGAGTTTGAGGCAAATTGAATAAATTTTTAATTTGCCAAAATAGACTTTCTTTAGATTCTTTAGAATGTAACTGTTCAAAATTTTTGATCCATACATGTTTAATATTTCAAGAACGTAAAAAAATTCTTTTTAATAAAAAAGGCAGTTTTTCGTTGCTTTGAATAGCATCATTTTTGAGATTTAGTTTCCCTCGAAATGATATCGTTTATGTTTACATGAGGTTAGAGGGATGATTCCAAGGGCTATAGGGACAATCTTTCCTCACGAAACATTCAAAACCAAGGAAGTAAATAAGTTTTTCAAGGGAATTTAAGAATATCTTTTGCCAAAGACCTCAGAGTTTTGATTTTCACTCCCTCATGGAAGAAGTGCGATTTTTGCAGCCACCCAGTTGGCTCAGTTGGTTGAGCACCGGACTTTCGTGTAGGAGGTCGTGGGTTCAGGAATAGAAGGTACCTCCTTTAAAATCTATTAACATCCTCGAATAGTAAAACCTTGGCTTGGATGACCACGTAAAATGGCAGTCCCGTCTCTCCACACTACCTCAACCTGCTTCGGAGGGACGTAAAAGAACCACTGAGGAAGTAAATAAATCTATGCAGTGACCACCCTCAGTGCCTACATCTCATACTAACCATATCGCCTTTGATTGTATACATATAGAAAGGGTGCTATATAAATCATAAATCATTAAACAAAAAATTGCCCCGTGATTTTCCTTGCTATTCAGCTGCGATCAAAAATCGCGCTTGTGAACTACCGGTGATTCTGAACTGATTTTCTAAATTCACGTCGCCGATGAATCGCCAGTTATTTTCAGCATGTTTGAATTTAGTGCGGTTTTTTTTCTGCGACCCTAGCTTAAAAAAAAAAACACTTCACTGCACCCTACAAATGATAATTTCACGTCGCTACTGATGTAAACATCCAGAAAATTGCAACAAGTTCGCATTTGAATCGCTACTCAAATTGGCTCAATTGGCTAGAAGTGTAGATGCGCGATTTTTTAACCGCCGCTAGAATCGCAGGGAAAGTTTCGGGGAAAATAGCACCAAAAATTGTCCATGTAAATGGGCCTAAATTAATTTCAGTATTGCTTCCTGATCACTCTGTAATTCCTCACCGTCCTTGCATTATTCACCGTCACGTCTTTAGATTTTTTACATTGTTTTAAAATCAGAATTCATTTGAAATAAGACTATTAGTAAAGGCCTACGTTTAGAGTTGTCGGTCACACTCTGTTTCAAGATCTTTCGTGCTAACATTTATTTTGATATTAACCCACGCATCATCGATTATTAAGAAGCAAAATCAGAAATTATGAGTCACGTTTTCCAAGTGGAAAAAAGAATCATGAAACTTTATGTTGGAAATTTAGGAATAATTAATTTTTGATTTTCATAACGATTAATGATGAATAAGACCTGAAAACATTATTGCAACCATGAGTCACCAAATGATTCGATAATATGCCGTCAGTACAAACATAGGTCACTTAATATTCGACAATAATTCCAAAAAAATTTAATATCAAACAAAAAAGTTCAGAATTTTTTTAAATATTTTCTAGTGCCTGTTCATTAAGAAAAAAAAACACACAAACATATATTTTCACCACAAAAGCAAAATTCTGCACTGAAAAGGGCAACTTACGATAAGTTTAAGCATTTTTTTTTCTTGTAACCAAGCGATATATTGTTGTGCACCTTTTAGTTCAATCTATTAACGATACAGCGGTTAATGTAATCATAGTATCTTGACACATCTATACAATAGTTTGGATTTGAACCTTCGTGTCACGCATGTTCCTAAAATATCCAAATATTGAAAACTAAACTACTAAGAAACAACTATGAATAAGTAGAATGTACACAAGAGTACTAACGAATAGGTGCTAAAGTTGCCCTGGTTTTAATGACCAGAAAACACTTATCTTACACAATTAGTGATATTTAGTCTATTGACGTGTTTTTAAGATTATTTTAATTCTTTTGTTTTGATTAAACCAAGACTATTTTAAGAATAAATTATAAAACTATCGAGAATACATAAAAATTGGCAATTTATACAAACAGTTTACTACTTCTGAGGCAAAACACATCATATACATACGCTAAAAATCTACTAGTAGTGATTTTACGAAAAGTTACTTTGACTTTAAGAGGCTAATAGTAGTGACTTACATTCAAATCAAAGTTTAAAAAAGCGAATGAGTCTACCACTATGATTAAAGAATCTAAAAAATGTCCTTTTTTTTGCAAATATAAATTATATTTAATATCTGGTCTGGTGTTGTTTTCGAAATTCGGTCTAAGGTAAAGATAAGTTTCATGTAATGTTTGAGTTGAGATTCATATGTTTAACTTCCTGGTTCAGATCTATTGTGCTTTACCTATTTTTACATTTTGTTTTGCAGGCATGAACTTTATTTAAAGAACTTTATTTTCGAGGCCTTTCGAATTGTCGTCAATATTGGGGTTTCAAGAATTTTCGTGTTCAAGGCTATTTTTCTTCTTCATCAGTTCACTGTTGAATACGTATTGTATGTATGAGTCATAACGATTATTTTCCACATTGGGATGGCATAAAAGAGGAGAGAAATAATAGGAGCAGCACTTTGATCTGAAACAGCAAAGAAGAAGGAATACAAGACTTAAAACCACAGGAAACCCAATCAAGGTACATTGCTTTTTTTAAAATAGGAATAAGTGAAAGTGCCTTCTACGGTGCTTTACTCTAATTGCTGTACAGTACTGTAGTTTACTGTACTTTGCTCGGCTCTGCTCTGCTCGTTTTTGCTCTTAAAACAGAGCACTGATGGCGAAAGGGGGTGCACCGTCGGCTTTATGGGATACCAGCCACGTAGCCGCATGAAGGAACTACCGATGTTAAACCTAGTTACATTGTACATTTTACTCCTACTCTAATCTGCTCCATTTTTTATTGTATACATTGTATCCCGTCCTATTCCTTCCGTTCGTTTCTGTTCTGTTGAAGATAATAGCAGTCAAAAGAATAGTATGAGATGAAATAAACCATTGAGATTTATTCCAGATTATCACGCTGACCTTCCTACTTCTTGTTTGTTCTAGAAATAATCATGAAGACTTTGATGCTCTTGGCAGCTCTTTGCCTTTTTCTTTGTGTTGTATTGCCTCAAACCGACGCGTACTGCTACAATTATAGAGCTACCTCTTGTGGTTTGTCCTACGTCAGTGGATGCGGCTGGTATCGCGTCTGTGTGGCGTACTACAATACGGTATGCTATAGCGGCAAGAGAGACATCGAGAATGACCAGGTAGGTTAACCTTCTTCTTCTTTCTTTTATCCAACCAGCTATCTGTAAATGCGAGGGTAAATGAAATTCATGTATGTATGTAAGTAACCAGACAATTCATATCAATATCGTTTGTTTGTAAGTGCTGTTACCGCGATGAAGGATTGTGTACAACGTCGTTACGTGACAAGGTTCACGACGGAATTGGTAAAACTTAAAATATTTATTTTGGTCTTTCAGGATGCAAGTAAAAAGAAAGGGCCAGGAAAGCCTATCATCGAAAAGTTCCCGTACAAGTTCTCTGACTATGACAAGGACGGCAACAAAAGCATCACCTTTAATGAGTTCCGAACAACACTCGCTGATGTGTACGAGATCAATAAGCTTCAACAACTCTTCCGCGATACTGACAAGAATGGTGAGTTCAATTGCCGCTGAGGAAAAAAAGCACAAACATTTGAAGTCTAGATTTCTTAATTTTTTAATTTATTAAACTTTGTATACAATCTCTGTTCCGTCCTCTCAACTTAGATTTACATTGTTCTTTGATAATGTTTTGGAAATTTAAAAAGAAAGCATTCAAAAATGAGTTTGAAGCCATTCAGTACTTCTCGCTCCCACGTATCACGCCTTAATTCCAGACGAAAATCGTTTCTTTATTCATGTTTTGTTTCTAATTTGCTTTTTTCAGGAGATGATGTCATCAATTGTGACGAGTTCTTGAAGGCCGAATTTGGCTTCTCCCATAAGCCGGTTTGTAAGTAAAACCGCTGACCAGAGCCGTGGAATTCTGTCCAAAGAATGCATTTATTCAACAGTAATGATAATAAAAATTGTGAAGCGGGCTAACAAAATAAGAATCAAATAAACTGATTAAAAGAAAGTATAGTCTATTGTGGTATTTAAAAGTGAAAAATAAATAAACAAACAAATAAAAAATAAACAAACAAAAAGACGGGGATTTTAAAAATATGAAAATCGATTGAGTTTTGGCTGTGGTATCACAGCGTGGGAGAAACACAGCCGAGCTACGCTCCAAACTAGGTGAAAGCCCAAAGATCATATTTTTGGAAATTGGTCTTTTAAGGAGGGAGAAAATCCCTCGAAGCACAGGAGAAAACCAACAAGAAACACTCAAACATGAAACCGAAAGCGGCGGGACTCGAACCCGGTCGCATTAAAAATTGGTGACAGGCGACTCATTAGCAGCGCAGGCTACCCGTGCTTCCCTGATTGAAAGTTGAACATGGTTCTAAACGAGCTAAGAGCGAATGGGATTCTAGTAATCTCAAAAACAAAACAAAAAAGAATAAACAAAAATATATGGGATAATATCATATCGCAACAATAAACATACGATTGAACCTAGCAGACTCGACATTGACTCGACACTCGACGTATATTTTCGAATCATATCCCCCCACTTTTGCTCTTACTTGTCTCTTTTATGGCACTCCCCTTGCTACACACAAACACACACTTCTTAGGGTGCTGCGCAGTCCCTGCGGCATTGTCCGAACGTTTTCATGACCATAGCACTACATAAGCCACGTGCAGAGCTAGGGGGAAAACGGTGAATCTAAAAACGTTCAATGCATTTATTTTTCGCCGTCGTAAATAACCTGCTACCGGTCAAATTCATGAAAGGAAAAATAGCCTCCTTTTTTCGGTCATCCTTTGCCTCCTCCTTCCGTTTTTTCCCTCCCCCCCCCCCCTCCCTCCCTCCCCCCAAGTCCTTCACAACGGACAACGGAGGTTGTCACATACTAGAAAATAATAAGGCTCTCCTAGCCTCGTATACTTACTCTGAACACGTGACCTAGCTCAGGTCATCATTCAGATCTTGCGCACTGATCGTCTTCTCATTACATTGATAAAAAATGGTACGTTGAATTGCGACCAAAAACAGCAATTTGCATCGAAAGCGAAACTGGTATGTTTTCTCGCAACTCTGCTGATGCACACCGTGAGCAGTTTCTGGGATAAATAGTTTAATTTCGATATTCTAGATGAGTGATCACGCACAAAGCAATTCAACGCGAGGCTCCGGGGAAGCAAAAGACCATATTAGGAAAATGCCCTTGTTTCCCTGGAGCCTCGTCTTAAATTGTTTTGTGCGTGATTACTCAACCAGAATATTGAACGTGGGCTATCATATACATGGTCTTTACTTCACATAGCCTTTGGCGGAAACGAGTGGCGGATTTTGGCTTTTTCTGCACTGGAACTGGGTAACGCTTTTGGATATACCGTAAGTAGTTCCAGTAATATATAAACAGAAAACAGATCAATACAACGAGGGGAAAATAGCTGAAAAACTAAGTGGGGTCAAAGCGCTAGAGTGTTCCATGTCCCCCCCCCCCCTCCCCCACCACACACACACACACTAATTTTAGTCTGTTACTTATACATAAATATCAATGGATCATAAATAATAGTGATTAAAAAAAAAACAAGAAGAAGAGAAATCAAACGATAAAAAAGATAAAAAACGAGTAGTCTGTCTAAAAAAAGATTACCAAGGTAAAGTTGGTACAAGGGAAAAAATAAATAAATAAAAAGAAGAAAACTACTATCCGGATACGTTGGTATTCGAACCCACGTCTTCCAAAAGAAATTCCCTAATTAATTACAAAATAATTAATTCCCCACCGTGTCATACCCCAAAGACATACGTAGGTCTGAGGCGTCGTATGGACTTCGGACCTCCCGACAATTAAGACGGCCGCAACGGCCGCAACGGCCGCCGTTCTTTGAAATTTCTCCAACTTTAAATTTTTATTTCTCGTCGCAGAACAAAAACCCCCAAAAAAGCTTTTAGTCACGGTTAGAATATTATTTCGACTTTTCATTTTCTTAATATCGGTCTTTTATTTTATTTAGCACACGGTGAAAAGATTTTTTGAAAATTCGTTACTTTTCACAAGGCGTCAAAGTACCCTGGTAAATAAATTTTTTTCACCGTTATAAATTTATTGGAAGACAATGAAATTTCAGATTTTTAAAGTTAAAACATCATATAAAACAGTTGTTTAAGAATTAAACATGTAGATATTTTTGCAAAGGCACGTGAGCCCCCCGAAGTTGGAGTATATTTTGGCTCTCTCAAAGGGTCAATTATTGACAAATTCGTTTTTCTCGTTTTTCTCGGAAATGAAGCCATATTTCGACAAATGAAACATACCATGATATATCTCGCATATAGGCCTACCTAATACCAAAATATGAGCGAAATCGAATTTTTGACTGTTGCCGGCAAATTTTGATTTTGTTCGATTTTTGCTGACATCTTCTCTTAAGACCTTCTGCCCTTGTTTGAAAGGATTGCGCACGATAATGTTCTAGCTCGGAAGCATCAGGGGAAGACTAGCCGGCCCCTAGACCATAACTACAGCTAATTCCTTGCAACACCTGCTACGCACGGAATCGATGGAAAATTTGAGGTCATGTCGAGAACTCTACTCTATATTGTGCATTGTTTTCACAGCTATTGTTGCCCAGATTTTTTGAGGTCGTGGCCCAATGGACAAAACTCGGGCTTCAAAGACTGTCAGAGTCAAGCCCGGTTGAGGGAGGTTAATTCATGGATGGGTGACTTCAAATTTATACCCACTCGATCTTTTATTTCTGCCATGTTTTTTATTTATATATATTTTTCAAATTCAAAGTATTTAGAACTTTGCCGTTTTTGGTCGCTATTCATCGTAGCATAAAGGCCCTATAATACTGTGCAATTTTCTCAGCAACTTGTCTGAAAATGCTTGAAAATGTAGCTATAGCTGCAAGTTGCCTAATAACTGATTCCTGAAATACCCAAAGTTTTGCATAGTCTCCGAGCTGCAGACTAGCACCCCTTTTTCAATTCCTTTCAGTAAAGATCAAACGAATATAATTTATTTTCCATTCCTTTTTTTTTAGTCTTCGTCTTCAGAGACTAGTACGGAAAAAGTGAAAAACTGTTTGTGTGTGGAGGGGGGGGGGGGGGCTAAAGCTCCCCCAGCCCTCCCATCTCCGTGGTCCCTGCATGTAACGGGTATCTGCTCTTTTCCCGTATATCGAGTCGGGTAGGTCCAGTCATATGACTATTGTAACGATATGATCTTATCCCTTATGTTTTTGTTTATTCTTTTTTTGGAGGTTACTAAAATCCCATTCGGTCTTAGCTCGTTGAGAACTATTTTCTTCACTTTCAATCAGGGAAGCACGGGTAGCGTGCGCTGCTAATGCGTCGCCTCTCATCAATCGCCTCTCGCCTCTCGAGTCCCGCCGGGTTCGGTTTCATATTTGAGTGTTTCTCGATCGGTTGGTTTTCTCCTGTACTTCGAGGGATTTTCTCCCCTCCTTAAAAAATCAACTTCCAAAGTTCCGATTTTTGGGCTTTCCCTTAGTGTGTAGCCTAGCTCTGTTGTAAATCTCCCACGTTGTGGAATAAAAGCCAAAGCTTGATAGTTGTTATCAAGAGAGCTTAAATAAGAGAGGGAAACTTCCTTATATATCGCGCGTGCTGTGTGAATTCCCGGTTGGGCTATTTTTAGCATTCACAGTTATTTGGTTTTTGATTTTTTGATTGCGTGGACGTGTGCGCGCACTCGCTCAAAAACAACATACTTTTCGTCAATTTCTCTGAGGTTTTTTTGGCAAAATCTATTTCATAAAGCAAATAGATTAGGATTGGTTATGTAATAGATCAAAAACGAGTGCGAGTGTTTGATCAGGGAATCCAAACACCGAGAAGCGGATGAAAGCACGAGGCCGAAGGCCGAAGGCCGAGTGCTTTCATCCGTTTCGAGGTGTTTGGATTCCTTGATCAAACACGAAGCACGAGTTTTTGATCTGACTTCTCAGTCTCATTATAATTCATTTGTTTTTGAATCTCTGGAGGAAAACTTCTCAAGCTCATTAATAATTCATTATCTCAGGGACCAATTAGAACTTTGTATTTCAGTCACGTGCATAGGTCTTAATCTATTCTATAATATATAACATCAACCCAAAATTGTCAACGAATTCATTGTTAGTTTAGTTGGTAATACACTAGAATATCAAGGCAGAGGTTCCCGGTTCGAGTCCCAGGACGTCCAAGATAAAATATAACATAAAAATAAAATGTTAGATCAAAAGGTAAGACAGGTGAAAAAGGAGAAAACGGTGGAGAATAAAAAAAAAAAAAAGAGAGTGTAAGGAAAAAAAAGAGAGAGTGAAATCAATGAGAATTGTTTTTATGCTAATTTATACAGTGTCTTGATCAGTGTCTTGATCAGTGTTTGATCGGTGTATCAAGACCTATGCACGTGACTGAAATACAAAGTTCTAATTGGTCCCTGACATCATGAATTATTAATGAGTTTGAGAAGTTCTGTTCTTTGATAAAACACGACCGAGGCTGTGGAACACATCAAAATACGCGATATTTACGTTTTTCCCCCATACATCTTTACATTTTTTCGCTACTTCCAGGTTTGGATAAAGCACACAATTTTTGACTCCCTGGAGTAGGGTGGGGGGGAGGGGTATTGACTTTATGCGAACGCTAAAAATAGCTCAACCGGGAATTCACATGGCGCGTACGATATTAAAGTGTTCCTTTCTTATTTATGAACTCTTGTTTTAATGTATTTTTAAAATCCCTGCTTTGTTTGTTTATTCGTTTCTTTTTTTAGTTTTGAAATACCACAATAGACTATACTTTCTTTTAATCAGTTTATTTGATTCTTATTTTGTTAGCCCGCTTCACAATTTTTATTATCATTACTGTTGAATAAATGCATTCTTTGGACAGAATTACCCGGCTCTGGTCAGCGGTTTTACTAACACACCGGCTTATGGGAGAAGCCAAATTTGGCCTTCAAGAACTCGTCACAAGTGATGACATCATCTCCTGAAAAAAGCAAATAAGAAACAAAACATGAATAAACAAAACAATTTTCGTCTGGAATTAAGGCGTGATACATCACTTACGGGTGTGATGCGAACGGGATTTTTTTTTTATTCCAAAACAATAAACAACATTGTTTAGAATTTGTAAAGAGTTTCTGTACAAAGTTTGACAAAGTTTTCAGTTTTTTCTCGAATAATTTACTTTGATAATGCAGCGAAAATCGATGAATTACAGAATTTAGAAATCTAGACTCCAAACTTTTGTGTTTTCATGTTCCATAGTATGAACATTTGAGCTCACCATTCTTGTCAGTAGCACGGAAGACTTTTCGAAGCATGTGGACATCTTTCACATCACCGAGCGTTGTTCGGAACTCATCAAAGGTGATGCTTTTGTCGCCGTCCTTGTCATAGGTAGAAAACTTGTTCGGGAACCTTTCAAGGATAGCCTTTTCCGGCCCATTCTTTGTACTTTTAACTTTTCCCTGAAAGACGAAAGATTTAGTGAATTTCTAAAAGTTTCAACATGTAACACATTCCCCTGTGTCACGCATCGCCTTCGTACACAATCCTTCATCGCGGTAACAGCGCACATTACTGATATGGATTCTCTGGATGGAAAAAAGAGGGTTATCCTACCTTGTCATTCTCTATCTGGTCTCTTTTGTTATAGCACACAGTTCTGTAGTACCTCATACAGACACGATAATAGCCGCATCCACTGAGGTAGACCAAGTTGCAAGTGGTAACGCGATACCTGAGGCAGTACGCTTCGGTTTGAGGCACTACAACACACAGAACAAGGCAAAGAGCTGCCAAGAGCATCAAAGTCTTCATGATTATTCCTAGAACAGGAAGGTGATAAGAAGGTCAGCTTGATAATATTGAATATTTACCTCACTCTGTGATTTTATGTATTATTATTATTATTTATTTTATAAACAGAAACAGAAGACAACAGATAAGAAAATAACACAATAGATAAGATTGCATGGAACGAAACGGAATGAAGTGCCATAAGATAGATCAGATAAGAGAAGAGAAAAGGAGAAGAGCAAAACAGAGCAAATTACAATAGACTACAGTACAGTACAGCACAATAAAGCACAGTAGAATATATTTTCACATATTCTTATCTAAAGTAAAGTACCTTGGTTGGGTTTCCTGTGCTTTTAAGTCTTGTATTCCTTCTTCTTTGCTGTCTCAGATCAAAGTGCTGCTTCTATTATTTTTCTCCTCTTTTATGCCATCCCAATGTGGAAAATAATCGTTATGACTCATACATACAATACGTATTCAACAGTGAGCTGATGAAGAAGAAAAATAGCCTTGAACACGAAAAATCTCGAAATACCAATATTGACGACAGTCTAAAAGGCTTTACATAGAAAGTTCTTTAAATAAAGTTCATGCCTGCAAAATAAAATGTAAAAATAGGTAAATCACAATAGACCTGAACCAGAAAGTTAAACATATGAAATTCAAATCTGATATATATTCTAGACCGAATTTGAGGCAAATTGAATACATTTTTAATCTACCAAAATAGACTTTTTCTAGATTCTTTAGAATAGAACTGTTCAAAATTTTTAATCCATACATGTTTAATATTTCAAGAACGTAAAATTCTTTTTATTAAAAAAGGCAGTTTATCGTTGCTTTGAATAGCATCAGTTTTTAGATTTAGTTTCCCTCGAAAGGATATCGTTTATGTTTACATGAGGTTATAGGGATGATTCCAAGGGCTGTAGGGACAATCTTTCCTCGCGAAACATTCAAAACCAAGGGAGTAAGTAAGTTTTTCACGGGAATTTAGAAATATCTTCTGCCAATGGATAATATAAAAAATATAAGACCTCAGAATTTTGATATTCTCTCTCATGGAAAGAAGTGCGATTTTTGCAGCCACCCGGTTGGCTCAGTTGGTTGAGCACCAGACTTTTGTGCGGGAGGTCGTGGGTTCCAGCCGGTCCAAACCTCAGGGTCTTAAAATAACTGCAGAGAAGGTGCTGCCTTCAAAATCTATTAACATCTACAAATGGACAGACCTTCACGTGGCTCGGATGACCACGTAAAATGGCGGTCCCGTCTCTCCACACTACCTAAACCTGCTTCGGAGGGACGTAAAAGAACCACTCAGGAAGTAAAGAAATCTATGCAGTGACCACCCTCAGTGCCTACATCTCATACTAACCATATCGCCTTTGATTGTATACATATAGAAAGGGTGCTATATAAATCATAAATCATTAAACAAAAAATTGCCCCGTGATTTTCCTTGCTATTCAGCTGCGATCAAAAATCGCGCTTGTGAACTACCGGTGATTCTGAACTGATTTTCTAAATTCACGTCGCCGATGAATCGCCAGTTATTTTCAGCATGTTTGAATTTAGTGCGGTTTTTTTTCTGCGACCCTAGCTTAAAAAAAAAAACACTTCACTGCACCCTACAAATGATAATTTCACGTCGCTACTGATGTAAACATCCAGAAAATTGCAACAAGTTCGCATTTGAATCGCTACTCAAATTGGCTCAATTGGCTAGAAGTGTAGATGCGCGATTTTTTAACCGCCGCTAGAATCGCAGGGAAAGTTTCGGGGAAAATAGCACCAAAAATTGTCCATGTAAATGGGCCTAAATTAATTTCAGTATTGCTTCCTGATCACTCTGTAATTCCTCACCGTCCTCGCATTATTCACCGTCACGTCTTTCGATATTTTTACATTTTTGTTTAATCAGAATTCATTTGAAATAAGACTATTAGTAAAGGCCTAAGTTTAGAGTTGTCGGTCACATAGGCTCTGTTTTAAGATCTTTCGTGCTAACATTTATTTTGATACTAACCCACGCTTCATCGATTATTAAGAAGCAAAATCAGAAATTATGAATCACGTTTTCCAAGTGGAAAAACAAAATCTTGAAACTTTGTGATGGAGATTTAGGAATAATTATTTTTTTGTTTTTGATAACCATGAATCATGAATAAGAGCTGAAAAAATGATTGCAACAATGAGTCACCAAATGACTCGATAATATGACGTCAGTACTGATCAAGCATGGGTCACTGAATTAATATTCGACAATAATTCCAAAAAAAAGTCAATATCAAATAAAACTAAATATTTTCTAGTGCCTGTTCATTAAGAAAAAAAACACAAACATATATTTTCACCACAAAAGTAAAAGTCTACACTGAAAAGGACAACTTTACGATAAGTTTAAAGTAATTTTTCTCTCGTAACCAAGCGATTGTCGTGCACTTTTTAGTTCAAGCTATTAACGAGACAGCGGTTAATATAATCATAGTATCTTGACACATCTATACAAGGGTTTGGATTTGAACCTTCGTGTCACGCATGTTCCTAAAATATCCAAATATTGAAAACTAAACTACTAAGAAACAACTATGAATAAGTAGAATGTACACAAGAGTACTAACGAATAGGTGCTAAAGTTGCCCTGGTTTTAATGACCAGAAAGCACTTATCTTACACAATTACTGATATTTAGTCTATCCACGTGTTTTCGAGATTTTTTTTTTTATTAAACCAAGATTATTTTAAAAATAAATTATAAAATTTTCGAGTATAAATATTGGCAACTTATACAAAAAGTTTACAACTTCTGCATGGTACAACACACACCATATACATACACTGATAGTCTAGAGTTATTTTACGAAAAGTTACTCTGATTTTACAGGGCTAATAGTAGCGACTAACAGTCAATTCTAATCTTTAAATAATCGGACGTGTCTACTACTATGTCAACAGCCAATAAATAAAATCACTCTACTTGATGAATCATGTATTTGACTCACTTCTGCATCTAATTGAGTTCTACTAAGTTAAGCACTACGCTTACGAAAATATAATTCACGAACTTGCTTATTCAAATAGCATGCAAAATACTTGTACAATCGTATATTACAATTCGCAGTTTTCCATGCATAATATAAGTGCATAAGCACATACATAATAATCCCTTGGATTAGCACTTGTTATACAGCACACCACACACAAATAACCTTAACTGCGTAATGCATAAGTGTGCCAAAGCATTCAATTGACAAAACCTGATGTCCACGCGATAGGTTTTCCAAAGGTCTTAAAAATTGTCCCTATCCCTTAGAATCAACACTCGGAGTTCATGTCAAACTAGCGATATCCTTTACAAAACTCTCAAAAATGATGCGAAAAGTAACGAATTAAAAATTACCTTTTTTAATAAAACGAATTTTCCGGTCTTGAAATAATAAACCTGTATGAATTAAAAGAAATGGAACTGTTCTATTCTCTTATTTTAGATTAAAGAATCTAAAAATGTCCTTTTTTGCAAATATAAATTTTATTTAATGTCTGGTCTGGTGTTGTTTTCGAAATTCGGTCTAAGGTAAAGATAAGTTTCATGTAATGTTTGAGTTGAGATTCATATGTTTAACTTCCTGGTTCAGATCTATTGTGCTTTACCTATTTTTACATTTTGTTTTGCAGGCATAAACTTTATTTAAAGTACTTTATTTTCGAGGCCTTTCGAATTGTCATCAATATTGGGGTTTCAAGATTTTTCGTGTTCAAGGCTATTTTTCTTCTTCATCAGCTCACTGTTGAATACGTATTGTATGTATGAATCATAACGATTATTTTCCACATTGGGATGGCATAAAAGAGGAGAGAAATAATAGGAGCAGCACTTTGATCTGAGACAGCAAAGAAGAAGGAATACAAGACTTAAAATCACAGGAAACCCAACCAAGGTACATTGCTTTTTTAAAAATAGGAATATGTGAAAGGTGCTTTACTATAATTGCTGTAGTTTACTGTACTTTGCTCTGCTCTGCTCGTTTTATTCTTAAAACAGAGCACTGATGGAGAAAGGGGGTGCACCTTCGGCTTCAAGGGATAACAGCCACGTAGCCGCATGAAGGAACTACCGCATTAAGGAAATCTACTTACCTTATACCTTTTACTCCTACTCTAATCTGCTCCATTTTATTATTGTATACATTGTATCTCGTCCTATTCCTTCCGTTCCTTTCTGTTCTGTTTAAGACAATAGCAGTCAAAAGAATGGTATGGGATTAAATAAACAATTGAGATGTATTCTAGATTATCAAGCTGACCTTCCTACTTCTTGTTTGTTCTAGAAATAATCATGAAGACTTTGATGCTCTTGGCAGCTCTTTGCCTTGTTCTCTGTATTGTATTGCCTCAAACCGACGCATCCTGCTACAATTATAGAGCTACCTCTTGTGGTTTGGCCTACGTCAGTGGATGCGGCTATTATCGCGTCTGTGTAGCGTACTACAATACGGTATGCTATAGCGGCAAGAGAGACATCGAGAATGACCAGGTAGGTTAACCTTCTTCTTCTTTCTTTTATCCAATCAGCTATCTGTAAATGCGAGGGTTAATGAAGTTTATGTATGTATCTAAGTAACCAGATAATTCATATCAATATCGCATGTTTGTAAGTGCTGTGACAAGGTTCACTGGGGAAATGTGTTGATCGGTGAAACTTAAAATATTTATTTTGGTCTTACAGGATGTCAGTACAAAGAGAGGACCAGGAAAGCCTATCATCGAAAAGTTCCCGAACATGTTCTCTGCCTATGACAAGGACGGCGACAAAAGCATTACCTTTGATGAGTTCCGAGCAACACTCGCTGATGTGCACGAGATCAATACGCTTCTGAAAATCTTCCGCGATACCGACAAGAATGGTGAGTTCAATTGCCGCTGAGGAAAAAATGCACAAACATTTGGAGTCTAGATTTCTTAATTTTGTAATTCATTAAACTTTGCCTATGTGATACAATCTCTGTGCCGTCCTCTCAACTTAGATTTACGTTGTTGTTTATTGTTTTGGAAATAAAAAGAAATGATTCAAGAATAAGTTTGAAGCCATTCAGTGCTTCTCGCTCCCACGTATCACGCCTTAATTCCAGACGAAAATCGTTTCTTTATTCATGTTTTGTTTCTTATTTGCTTTTTTCAGGAGATGATGTCATCACTTGTGACGAGTTCTTGAAGGCCGAATTTGCCTTCTCCCATAAGCCGGTTTGTCAGTAAAACCGCTGACCAGAGCCGTGGAATTCTGTCCAAAGAATGCATTTATTCAACAGTAATGATAATAAAAATTGTGAAGCGGGCTAACAAAATAAGAATCAAATAAACTGATTAAAAGAAAGCATGGTCTATTGTGGTATTTAAAAATGAAAAATAAATAAAGATAAACAAACAAACAAACAAACAAACAGATAAAAACATTTTATAAATATGAAAATCTATTTAGGTTAGCTTGGGTGTCTTACGCTGCTAACGCGTCACCTTTCACCACTGTGATTGCAAAGGCTCGGGTAACTGGTTCGAGCCCTGCGGTCGGCACATGTGAATTGAGTTTGTTTGATGTGTTTTTCTCTACTGTGCTACGAGGGTTTTCTCCGGGTACTCCGGTTTCCTCCCTTGGTAAAAATCAAAATGTGAGTGAGCGTTGTGCGCATAGAATATTGAATGTAGTGGTGGTGTGTGTGAGTGAAAAGTGTCTCCAATTAGTGCCAAAGGGCTAGAAAGACTAGACACAAGAGATTTATTGATTTACTTATTGAGCCTTGGCTGTTGTATCACAACGTGCGACAATCACAACCGAGCTAGGCTCCAACTAGGGGAAATTAAGCCAAAAAAATCGCATTGTAATTTGAAAGTTAATTCTTAAAAAGGGGAAAAACCTTCGAAGCACAGGAGAAAACCAACAAGCAAGTCTACACATCGTCAATTGGGGCATTTCAAAACAACCAACAAATCAGCAAACAAAAAGCAAAAAATAAATAAATTGATAAAATGTTGATGAAACATTAATATACCCGAGATGAACATGTGACTGGACCAATTTAGAGGGGATAGTGGGCTACCCGGTATACCCACCACCTCTGGAAGTGAAATCTTGGCCTTTTGTACTCAAATATCTCCAAATAATTTGAACTAAATTTCAAATTGCAGAAATGAATGCAGCTATTGCAAAACACGTTGAATACTGAATATTGAATACGGAATAGTGCATTCCAAGACCAAAGGCATTGTGGGTCTCATTAATTTGAAATAAAAAATAAATATACAGTGATTTGCTCTCTATAAGTAGCTAGTATATTGTTTCAGATGGATCACACTAAAAATAAAATAGATAATTATTATTCATTTTAGTTTCAACAATATAACATGACCCAAGATACATTTCGGTCTTGGAATACACTATTCAGTATGCAGTATTCAGTATTCAACGTTTCTTGAAATAGCTGTATAATAGAAATAGTTGCTACTATACAGCTACAACAGACAACCAGTATTGAGTATTTAGATTTTGAGTTCTTCTTAAATTTAATTTTGTTCGAAAAGACATAATCCTTCTTATTAAATACCTAGCATTAGAAATAACATCAAGTCTCTTACCAAACATTCCTCACGCCTTTCCTCACGCCAAGTCTTTCCATTTCTTTTTATATAGTTACTCAGTCATCTCTGTCTGCATATCAGTTACACCTTTAAATCAAAGAGTTTATATAACTTTAAACAGCTGGCATCCTTTAAAGCTAGATAGTTTGGTGATACCATGCGAGACGAAATAGGACTGAAGAAGCAGTGGTTTGGTGGCGCTCCTGGCTCCTTGTCTCTGGTTGGAAAGAATACCGGGAGCCCTACAAGGGGGTCAGTGAAAAATCCTGGATTTTTCACTGACCAGATTCCCTCTCTTGGACCTCAATAATTATTGTTCAAAATTAAATCAATGCGCCAGTGAAAACAGTCATGAAATTATAGTATTGCACTCAATCGATTCAAACCAAGAAAAAAAGGCCAAAATTCCAGTTAGCTGCCCATATAATTCCTTATAATTGCCTTTCGCAGGCAAGGAAAGGACTAGTCGAGCAAAATCTTGATCAATTTCCCAGGTTGTGCTTCAGTTACAGTCGTACATCAAAGTAAGAGATTATAGAACTATGAGCCTGTCTTGAGATCTCTATAAATATTTGAGACTGCAGGGCATTCACTTTAACACGTGATATTTCAAACACCAATGATGTGTACCGAGAGAACGTTTTTCTGGTGCCAAGTCTAAAAAATGCAATTACAAAAGAAATGCTAGGAATTTTTTTGTTAAGTTAGTGGAAACTTCGGTGTTTAATGCTTTCTTGCTCCAGAAATAATCTGAAATAAACGAAAGTGATATTATATTATACAAAAAATATGATATCAAGAAATAGTAAATAACAATAATAATAATAATTTTATTAATTTATATTGCGCAAATCTCAATCCTTGGCGAATTTTCATTTGCGCATTACAATATTTACAATATAAAATCAGTATATAAGATATAATACAATATAAATGTAAAAGATGATTATCTATGAAATTTATTATACTATAACAATAATACAAACTATCCAATATAGATAAAATATAGATGAATAATAACGTAATATATCTAAAAAAATATAACATATTCATGATAAAAGAATAGTAAACAATAGAAGAACAAAATGTGACGTAATTCATTAATGTGTAAAATTCAAAGTCGATATACATCAGTACAGTATTGTTTTATAATAATAAACTATTTACTATAATGTGTGCATATAAATAATGGTTAAAGACAGACTTGGTCAAAAATAAGTATACTGAAAACATTTGGGTATTGCACTTCACTTTTGTACCCCCCCCCCCCCCCTCTTTTTCCCGGTAGAGGATCACAACTTATTCCTCCTACTCATCTCCCTGACTTCCTATATCAGTCCCACGGTTTACCATTCGTTGTAAATCCTAGTCCCTAACTCCTGGATTTCTTGAGGTCCACATCTGGAAGGTACAAATATCAAACGTAATGGCCCATTTTTAATAACGTATCTTTATTATTTGACCAAGACAACACCATTCTCATCTACGTTAGGAAATCTTGATGCCTTCAAGATTTCATAACTATATACTCACAATTCTGGTGCGTGAAATATTCGAACATCAGAATAGTGACCCCAAGGATATGTGATTGAAACTAGACATTTTCAGATAAGCAAATGCCTGGCAACCATAGAACAAATAACTGCATGTACAGTGGTATCCTCGGATCCCTTTTACTTGCAGCGAGTAATTTACTAATATACATGAATACACGAAAAAAACTATTTATCACAAACAACGAGTGCGCTGTTGAAACACGAGTCACAGGGGAAGATTGAAACACGAGTCACAGGATCCTTGCGCTTGTGCTTGCGCTTGTCCTTGCGTCGTAGTGAAAACCAGGCTTAAGTCAAATGAATTTTTTTCGATATTTTGTGAGAAATAAAGACTGTGCATCAGATTTTAGCGGAAAATAATCATTTAGAAAACATTGAGAAACCTACAATACAAAAGTAAAACCGGCAACAGTTTTTATCATAGAGTCATTTGAAAAAATGTTTTCGTCGACCAGCTTGTATTGGTAAAAATCACTGAAGCGATTGAATTCTTTACTTTTCAGTATGAAAATTCGCTGGCAAAATAGTATTTAAATTGGGAACATCTTTGACTGAACACTAATTAGTCTTCATTTCGCAAAACCAGACGACATACATTTAAGGGGTTGCTGCTTATACTATCTTATTAGTAAGCAAAAACAACTACTTCAGAGTAAAAGCGCTTCAGCGATTTCTACCCATATATTGTTTCGGTCCAGTCGCGTAGTCGCGGAGCCGGTCAGCGACAATGTTTTTTTCAAATGACTGTATACATAACCTACCCATCGTACATGTCACACCAACGTCTGAACTATGGTAACAGCGTGTATTTCCCCATCCACTGTGATTGCAGTCTGCAATTGACGATTCTCTTCCTGTGCAACCGACATGTTGCAGCCATATTATACCCTTAATGGGTGTAAAGTTGGTGGTTTTGTATTCCTGTACTCCAGAGTAACCAAGCATACGACACACCACCTCCGCGTCTTTCATCTCCCATCCAATACTACATACAGTACCCCACTGACCATGGAACTTGACTTCAACTCGACCAGAATTGTTTGACCTTCCTCCAGTTAAACGAACTTGAACTGGTGGAGGATCTGTGGATTTAATTTGTATCGATATTATTGAGGTCACTGTACAGCTGAAGCCCAGTTTAGACGTCGAATTTCACTATTTGTGTCGAATATAATGCAAATAAGAAACATATAGACCCTTTTCGAATATGGCGTCTATGACGTCAAACTAGGAGAATGAAAATGTCCCGAATGTCGAAATCCAGTGATTTCCACTAGCAGCATCCGGGACTAGAAAGCCCCGGATTTCAAAATTCAATCATTATCACTCGGGACATTATAGGACTCCTTGTTTGACGAGGTAGACGCCATATTCGAAAAGGGTCTATTTTTTAATTTTTTTTGTATTCGATTCGGCACATGTCAAATTCGACGTCTAAATTTGGCCTGACATTTGGTCAAGTGTCGAAATGCGAATAAGTATCATTTCTTTACTACTTCAAAACTGTTGACCGTTTTCCGGGAAACGGTCTGAGTTGTCCGGGGTTCACGCCTGATTTGTTTTTATTACCTTCATTTGTCTGACAAACCACACCAGCAAGACGTTTATTCGAACAGGAATAAATCCACCATCCTGGGTGAGCACACTCAGCTATCGATTTTTCTCTGCCACTGCATCCCACATCATGCATGAGTCCTATTCTTGTTGTCTCTCCTTCAATGAACCGAATTGCGAATTTAGCTGCTTTGTGACCAAGCATTCGGCAGACCACGTGAGCATCTCGTATATCCCAGTCATAATGACACACTGCTCCCCAGGTCCCTTGATACTTGATTTCTACTTTGCCAGTATGGTTTTGATCTCCCACCAGACGAACTTTGATCGCTTTCTCCTCTGAAACAAATATTGTTCAATAAATAAATGATATTCTTATCACATCCCTAAATTCTAGCTTGTTTTGGTGTTCAGAGAGTAAAAATCAGTGCACATTATATGTAAAAAGTAGCTAATGCAATCCACTTAATTGGTCCTAAAACGTAACTAAAGGTGACTGATTTCTTTTGAACTTTGAATTTGAGCCCAAGCTGTAAGCGCGCACAAAAACTGCTAAAAACCGCATAACCTTCAAAATTTTATTGATGAACCATACACGTTTTCGACTTCAACAGGGCAAAAACCCAAAATTTTGCACGGGACTCTTTATTTCTCTTTTAATTTCCTAAAAACAGATGAACAGCAATCTTTTATAAAAGTTTGAAAGAAACGTAATTATATGAACATGTATGCTGTATGTGTTTTTATTGTCGTCGTTTGAGAAAATATTTCGGTTCATTGAGCTAATCTTATTGTTCGACAACAATATTTAATCAATTTTTTGTCTTGAGAAAATTACTTCCATACTTTTTTATTTTCGAAATCTTTTGTGCAAAGCTTGATTTCCGCCATTTTTCTTTCGAAAACTTGTCAAGATGGTAATATTCAAAATTCGTTATCTCGAAAACGAGCTCGTTTCGTATCGTTTTTCTTTTCATTCTTGGAATCAGCGTTAATTTTTTTTATAAAATAGCTTTCTAAGAAAATGGCGGAAATCAAGCTTTGTTAAAGTAGTCAGTCACCTTAAACATTTGAGAAAGGTGTCAAAGGAAGCGATGCAAAACCTTTCAGCTGTTACTCTTAAAACCTGATATAATTGAATAGAAAAGCAAAGGTGAACATGAATGCGTTGTGACAACTTCAGTATCTTATTGTACCTGGTGTTAAATTGCCACATACCACTCCAGCATCACGGCTCTGATTACAACCAGTAGTGTTACCCCAGCTGGCATGATGACACTGATCGATAGATTCCTCGGATCCCAAGCAAACAAACCTTTTAAGCCATGTAGGCCCAGTTCCTTTTATGCCAGCAGTTGCTGCTGCCACTGCCTTCGAGTAATTCAACATGTGGCACACCACGTAAGCATCCCATTTGTCCAATCCATCATAACATATGGTACCCCAAGTACCTTTGTATCTTACCTCTACACGTCCCTTGTTAGGAGTTTTACCATCCACTAGACGAACATTGACGTTAATTGCATTTCCACATACCACTCCAGCATCACGACTGTGATCACAACCAGCAGTGTTACCCCAGCCATAATGATAACATTGATCAACAGAGTCTTCGGATCCACCGCAACCGAGCCTTTTAAGCAATATAGGACCCATTCCTTTGACGCTAGCAGTTGTTGCTGTAACTGCCTTGGAATAATTCAACATGTGACACACCACGTAAGCATCCCATATGTCCCATCCATCATTGCATATGGTACCCCAAGTACCTTTGTACCTTACTTCTACACGTCCCTCAATAGAAGTCTTACCATCCACTAGACGAACAGCAATGTCATTTTTCTCTCCTTTAAATAATTCAAGAAAAAATTAAAGGAATGTTTCAGTTTTAAAGTAATTAATAGCGGTCAAAAATGTTACTCCTTTCTAGTAGCCCCTGTTTACAATAGTCCGCTAAAGGAAATATGTATTCTATCATGATCATCTCGGTCTCCATTGTTTCCAGAGGGAAATTTCGCCTTTGACATCCCTCGGGATAAAAAGTAAAGAGGGTCATGAATATAGACATGAGAGAAATTAATACTGATTTTCCCTCAAGAATATGAATATGAATAAAATGAATTTGAACTATTTTCATGAGTATAAGTAGGAGTGGTCGATTAAGACGCAAAATGCACCACCAATAATCAACGCGCTATCAATCTCACCTGAATGAGCCGCAGCCAGGATATACAGAAAGAGGATGCAAAGAGGAAACAGTTCCATCAAATGCATCATGATGTTAAGTTTTCATTTAACAGACGTAAGAGACGGGATTTAAACAAATGTTAGACAAGTTTTTAACGGAAGTGTTGTGAGTACAGGGCTACTATTTGTTTGTCTTGTGGTTTGAGATGCAAAACCGCGAATGTTTCGGTATCCTCCCTTGATTTACCACAAGCTATGCCAAGTAATAAAAACGCACTCAAATTCATTGGGGTTTAATACAGGAAAGTTATCATGCAAAGTAAAGCGAGTAGCACTTTGTACCACCGGTTTCTATCTATTAAGATTTTGAAGAAAAGATCAGATGTTATCATTATTTTGAAGGGTCAAACAAAAGAAGCAAACGAAAATACCTTCTAGTAAATGACCGCTACTAGTCAAATGAAAACAATAGAAACCATATAATAACATGATTCCTGTTTGTTTGACTAAAATCTATATAACAGGATCCATCGCTCTAACTCTATAAAATTCATTACTCTTAAATCTGATAATAGTCAGAGGGAAATGTTTGAGTGAAAAAGCCGAACACTAAAGCGAAGGTTGCTGACAAGATAGAACATTTTGTCTTCCTTTTTTTTTAATAGTATAATTGGTTTACTGGGTTTTGTTTTCGTGTTTCGCTTTTTCATAATTTTCATATAACCTAGATTTACGCATCCAGCGACGTTTATATCAGCTAGGCACTTATTCTCCATCTAAGAATTTCTTGAAAAAGCAAGACAAAATCCTTTTATAAGAGCGACTTTCTGTAAAAATCAAAAAAACATTGGCACAAGTAAAAAAATCTATTTCGCTCATATTTTGTTTATTGATAGCCCTTAGCATGAAATACATCCTGGCGTTTTTTAGTTTTGTAAAATTTTACTTGGCTTCCGAGAAATTTACAAAAATCGATTTCGGCCCTACGAATCGAAAAAATGACCGCCGCGAGATCACGGAATTAAGCGTAAAAATAAGCGCATCGAACAGCTAAATCACTTATCTATATTTTTGGTTGGCATTTTTTATCGAAAGAATAGATATTTCTCTTCCTTTAAGTTGTATTCACTTTAGAATATTTGGCGTTTTAAGATCCGAAAATTATTTACGAATTATCTTTGTCAAAGTTTGAAAAAAAACCGTAATTATTAGAACTTATAAAGAAAGCGTTTTATATGTTGTCGTTGTTGTTGTTTGAGAACGATGTCACGAAGGATTTTTTCTCTTGGGACTAGCTTGTCCTCCACGAAACACGGGAAGGATGCTTTCTTTGCACTTTTTTGGTCTTCTTTATTGGTTTCTTCGGTGCTAACTACTCTAATCTCTGCTCTGCTCTGCACTCTCTCAACTAAACTACGTGCTGCAAGCACTTAAATAATGGTTGTGAGATTGACAGGATGACGCCAAGCCTAATATCTGCTGACGTCATGAATAATTATCGACTAGTTCCCAGTTCCTGAGGAGGAATTTGAACTATATGTTAAAATTCTACTATTCATTGTGCTTAGGGTTAAACAAAGACTACATCGTCGCTAGACCATTAAGCGATCTAACAGGTTCTTAACTAGAACTTAGTCTTTAAACGAAGTTTGGCGAAATTGGCTTGCTCCAAAGTTGGGATATCAGGCATTGCTGAAAGCGCCAAGCTATGAATATTTCACCAAAATTGGAACTAGCAAAACCCTAAACTGTCATTTACAATTACAAGATAATGTCATCTCAGTAAAACTTCTAATTAGAATTTGTTGTTTTGCAACTGCCGATCTGTCAATCATCCCTTGCCACAATTCCATTAGCACTCACTGGTATTTCCAAGGAGTGAATACAACTCCAAATCTGGAATTTTAAAAAAAGGACGACTCGTTCTTGGGATTAATTTTTACTTCACTTTTCGACTCCCATTTAAGAGTAAATCCAAGAAAGTAAATCGTAACTCTTAGTTTGGTATAAATTCAGAGAAGTTAACTTTATTCTTACTATAGTTAAGTTTACTCCAAAACTGGGAAGAGGAAAAAGGTACAGAACGACACCTTTTGGTAGTATTTTGTACTCCATTTTTCAACTCCCTTTTCAGAGTTAAAATATACTCCTTCGGCAAAGTAAATTTAACTCTCACTCTGGGATACCATACGCCATGCCAAGAGTGGAGTATAACAGAAAAAATCATTTTCAGAAGTACTTTTTACACCTTTTTTGCCCCCATTAGAGAGTAAAAGTTCCCCCTTTGATAGTATATTTCACTCTCATTTTCACTCACATTTTGAATCATATTAATCAATTTCTCTCTGCTCAAAAAAGGCTAAATACAAAAAATGCCCATTGATCATTCAAATAAATTTATTAAATACTGAAACATATATGTATTAAGACACCAACATTCTGCAAACCCATTGTCTATAACAGTACAACAAATGATAAAAGAGCAACGCTTAAAGGATACTTTTTCCCGTGTTATTTTGTATGAAAGCAAAATAGCGAGGCAACAATTATACCTTAATAATTGACTCCTATGACTTTAAATCGACCATTATTATCAACAACGTTATAGGGTCGGATAACTTAGAATCTTGGCGGTGATGGCGTCCAGCATTTTCGTAATGTGGTTCGAAAGAAACCGAACGCAAAAAAATCTACTCGAAGAACTATATGGTCTGTTCTAGAGCGCAAACACTACATCCATGAAATGTTATCTAACTTTTGTAACTGTGTAATAGTTTTCATGTAGTGACTAGTTATCAATATATTACACAGGAGACATTAAATGAAGCTATGTTAAATTGAAATGAAGGAAATGTGTTATACATAACGTACCACATAATCAACCCGAATAATAGAACATAGAATTCTATGTGACTAGAATTAATTAACTTTTGATGGCAGTTTGACGCGGCAAACATCGAGGGAAAGGCATGAGCAGTACGTATACGTAGTAGAATTAACTCCCTTTCAGATTATTCTGAAGTTAGAGATTAGTAATTACTCATCTCTTTTGTGGCATGAGCGGGGGTAAAATCAACTCCCTTCTCATTACTCCAAAATGGAGTCGAATTTCAGGAGTAAAATCCCTGTTAGTTTGCTCTGAAATTAGAGTCAAACTTACTCATCTGTTCTGTAGCATAAGCTAGAGTAAATTCAATTCCCTTCTCATTTACTCCAAAATGGAGTTGAATTTCAGGAGTAAGATCAACTCCCTTTCAATTTGCTCTGAAATTAGAGTCAAACTTACTCATCTGAGCGGGAGTCAAATCAACTCCCTTCTTATTTACTCCAAATTTGGAATATAGATTACTAGATTATATAGATTATGATATACAAGATTTTAAATGACTCATGTATGAGTATAAATTACTCTAGTGGGGGTTAAATTTACTTCGAGAGATGAGTAGAATTAACTCTCTATACAATTACTCCACTTTTTTGCTCTATCATATGAGTTATATCTACTCCTTGAAAATAACAGCGCTGGCACTCTCATTCCGCACCATGACTAATTCTTAATAAACAACAGTATTTTGTTGTTTAACATCTTGAACTGTCATGATTTCTTCTTCTCTTTCTTTTCGGAATCAAAATATTAGTGCCTCTTTTCAGACTTTCTGGCACTGCGGCTTACAACAACATCTGTCAGTTTCCCTTAATTAATATAATTATTTTTCTATTTCTTATTTTCCAATTCGTATCACGTCCTTTAGGAAAAATCTCTCTTTACGACGATTTACGGTCCTTTAAGCTGAGAAAATGCTTAATTTAGAGCTTAGTTTGGAACATTTTCTTCAAATATTTTTAGGTAATCTTCGAAAATAATGTTTAGAGTAGATGTCCTGAGAAAATTACTTCCCATGTGATTTATAGCTTTTTAGTCTTCGAGTGATGATTTTCTTTGTGCAAAGCTTGGTTTCTTTCGATAACTTGTCAAGATAGTAATATTTAAAATTCATTATCTAGAAATGGAGCTCGGGGCCCCCATTTTTCTTTTCATTATTTGAAACAGCTTTAAATTGTGTATAAAATTGCTTTCTACGAAAAAAATCTAATTACTCCTTGCTAAAGTAGTCACTCATCTTAATCAAGGTCCTTTTGAAGTGTGTCCAAGATTAAATTAAGATAATATTTTCAAATGCCAGCTAAAGGTCTCCTAGCTCAAATTGTGTTGAGCGATAATTAGTTGGGCGCTGTCACATCCCAAATTTACAGCAAGGACATCTTTCTTTATTTCGTTTAAGAGCAGAATTCTACTTTAGTACCTGTTAGATAACTTAACGATCTAGCGACAGTTTGATTCAAATTTAGATTGATGCATGATAATTGATAGAATTTTGAGATAGTTTAAATTCCTCCTCGGGAATTGGGAACTAGTCAATTACTATTCACAAATGCGTTCATCCAATCCCAACGCTTGTAAAAGATGTCAGTCAAAATTAGGCTTGACGTCACTTTACTAATATTTTTATTTTGCTGAAACGGGAAAGTAATCAGTCATCAGTCAGTCCATTGTGCAGAACGATCAATATTCGGTTAAACCTTTGACTCTGAAGACCAAGAATATTGACCGATCAATGTCTCTCTGTGGTGTTGTTAGTGCCGTGGTTTTGCTAGCCGTATGGTATGTGAACTTGACGAAAGGTAAGAAACATTCCATTAATTTTATGAAAAATAAATATAAAACGGATACAAGATTCTGAGACATTTTAGTCAACATTTCAAAAGTACTAATCAAAGTAAACTGCCTAAATAATTCAGTACAAACTGGCCAAGTTAAAAGAAAAAAAGTTGTGGAAAGTTTCAAGGGTACTTTAGGTTACAATGCGTTCTACAGTTCGAAATCAAAGTAAGAGACTATGGAAGGTTTTACCCGTGACGTTTTTGTGGTAGCAAAAGGGAGCTGGCTGTCAAACTTGATCAGTGCTGGTTGCAAAAGACGGCAAATTTGTGATAGTGAATTCTTAGTATTTTGCAAAAAAAAAACATAGCTTTAAAATACTTCCGTGGTTTTGAATTTTTTTCTTCTTTCTTTTTTTCTTGAAAAGAGAAAATCATGTTTAATCTATTACTGAAAGCAAAGAAGTCATGTCTGTCTTAACGTGAACCAAAACCGCATTTTTCGTCTTCAACGAAAGAAGATTGACGAAGCCATCTTATGGTTGTAGCTCTAAGAAAAAGTTTCCTAAAGAACAGAACAAACTTAATATCACTGCTAAAATAGTCCTTCAGTTCCGTAAAAAAAAAAACACTTCATAGAAGGTACATTCATTGATGTTAACTAAGATTTTCTAAAAAATTCGACAAAAAAACTCTCGATAGGCGGTAATGCAAAAGTAGGTCTCCATTTAGAGATATTGAGATATTTGGACATAAATACTTAAGCTATAGTTGTTAATTGTTGTTTTTACTACATTTTACACTTTGATCATCTTTGTCTTCACTACTAGCAAGAGAAAATAGGTTGGCAAGTTCGGGCCTCTAATTACCTTGTCGACATACTTTGAAACCAAATAAATTTTTCGATTTCGATTCCGCTAAATTTTCTCAGAAATCGTTTACCCGATAAATTTCCTATAATCTGATAACTTTTGTTCTCTTTCGCCTGATTATTTCGTTTTTAAAATTGCCAATTTGTAATCCTTCACGTCGCGTAACGATCCAGGCACATGATTGATATGACCACATTTTCAACGGTCGTGAGCAAATTTAATATGGTCGGGTGGGGGATCCGGAAATGTAACGACGAAACATAAACGCTCTCCCACACAGTTTTAACTTCTAAAAATCACCTAATCTACTCTTCTGTTGTGGGAAAAGAAGACTGAAGCTTAATCACATGGATAGCAGGCAATCTATTTCAAATTGGTTTAAAAAAACAGAATATAGAGAAAAAAGAGCTAAATAGTATTGTTGCTTTAAAAAAGCAGATTTCTACACGTCTAGCAAATAACAAACTAAACCAAACCAAACCAAACCAAACCAAACCAAACCAAACCAAACCAAACCAAACCAAACCAAACCAAACCAAACCAAACCAAACCAAACCAAACCAAACCAAACCAAACCAAACCAAACCAAACCTAACCAAACCAAACCAAACCAAACCTAACCAAACCAAACCAAACCAAACCAAACCAAACCAAACCAAACCAAACCAAACCAAACCAAACCAAACCAAACCAAACCAAACCAAACCAAACCAAACCAAACCAAACCAAACCAAACCAAACCAAACCAAACCAAACCAAACCAAACCAAACCAAACCAAACCAAACCAAACCAAACCAAACCAAACCAAACCAAACCAAACCAAACCAAACCAAACCAAACCAAACCAAACCAAACCAAACCAAACCAAACCAAACCAAACCAAACCAAACCAAACCAAACCAAACCAAACCAAACCAAACCAAACCAAACCAAACCAAACCAAACCAAACCAAACCAAACCAAACCAAACCAAACCAAACCAAACCAAACCAAACCAAACCAAACCAAACCAAACCAAACCAAACCAAACCAAACCAAACCAAACCAAACCAAACCAAACCAAACCAAACCAAACCAAACCAAACCAAACCAAACCAAACCAAACCAAACCAAACCAAACCAAACCAAACCAAACCAAACCAAACCAAACCAAACCAAACCAAACCAAACCAAACCAAACCAAACCAAACCAAACCAAACCAAACCAAACCAAACCAAACCAAACCAAACCAAACCAAACCAAACCAAACCAAACCAAACCAAACCAAACCAAACCAAACCAAACCAAACCAAACCAAACCAAACCAAACCAAACCAAACCAAACCAAACCAAACCAAACCAAACCAAACCAAACCAAACCAAACCAAACCAAACCAAACCAAACCAAACCAAACCAAACCAAACCAAACCAAACCAAACCAAACCAAACCAAACCAAACCAAACCAAACCAAACCAAACCAAACCAAACCAAACCAAACCAAACCAAACCAAACCAAACCAAACCAAACCAAACCAAACCAAACCAAACCAAACCAAACCAAACCAAACCAAACCAAACCAAACCAAACCAAACCAAACCAAACCAAACCAAACCAAACCAAACCAAACCAAACCAAACCAAACCAAACCAAACCAAACCAAACCAAACCAAACCAAACCAAACCAAACCAAACCAAACCAAACCAAACCAAACCAAACCAAACCAAACCAAACCAAACCAAACCAAACCAAACCAAACCAAACCAAACCAAACCAAACCAAACCAAACCAAACCAAACCAAACCAAACCAAACCAAACCAAACCAAACCAAACCAAACCAAACCAAACCAAACCAAACCAAACCAAAACAAACCAAACCAAACCAAAACAAAACAAAACAAAACAAAACAAAACAAAACAAAACAAAACAAAACAAAACAAAACAAAACAAAACAAAACAAAACAAAACAAAACAAAACAAAACAAAACAAAACAAAACAAACCAAACCAAACCAAACCAAAACAAACCAAACCAAACCAAACCAAAACAAACCAAACCAAACCAAAACAAAACAAAACAAAACAAAACAAAACAAAACAAAACAAAACAAAACAAAACAAAACAAAACAAAACAAAACAAAACAAAACAAAACAAAACAAAACAAAACAAAACAAAACAAAACCATACAAAAGCTTTTACCTAAAGCTTTCATATGAGTTTAGTACAATAACAATGTTGCAATTGTCCGTCAAAACACCGCAAATCACATTTCCGAGAGGCTAATAAATATCTCAAAATTTTCAGGGAGGTGGCGGTAATTTTTTGGGTCATCCATAATAGCCCCCTCCACCCTAACGAAAAATCTAGTAAATTTAGTAAATTCAAACTTTTCAAAGTAAGAGAAGAATCACTTGCACCACCGGGTAATAAGTATAACATTTCTGTTTGCTTATAAAGATTTAGATTGAATTTGGTTAGGTAGGTAGGTAGGCTGGTGAGTAAGTAGGTAGGCTGGTGAGTAAGTAGGTAGGTAGGTAGGTAGGTAGGTAGGTAGGTAGGTACGTAGGTACTTAGGTACGTAGGTACGTAGGTACGTAGGTACGTAGGTACGTAGGTACGTAGGTACGTAGGTACGTAGGTACGTAGGTACGTAGGTACGTAGGTACGTAGGTACGTAGGTACGTAGGTACGTAGGTACGTAGGTACGTAGGTACGTAGGTACGTAGGTACGTAGGTACGTAGGTACGTAGGTACGTAGGTACGTAGGTACGTAGGTACGTAGGTACGTAGGTACGTAGGTACGTAGGTACGTAGGTACGTAGGTACGTAGGTACGTAGGTACGTAGGTACGTAGGTACGTAGGTACGTAGGTACGTAGGTACGTAGGTACGTAGGTACGTAGGTACGTAGGTACGTAGGTACGTAGGTACGTAGGTACGTAGGTACGTAGGTACGTAGGTACGTAGGTACGTAGGTACGTAGGTACGTAGGTACGTAGGTACGTAGGTACGTAGGTACGTAGGTACGTAGGTACGTAGGTACGTAGGTAGGCCGATAGGTAAAAGCGTCATTGTTGTGCAAGGGCAGCTCTTAATAGTCGGCTAACAAACCTTTGGCTCTCGTTCCATGATCGAATTGGAATTTAGAATATTTTTTTATTGAGGGAGGAAAACCGGAGAACCCAGAGAAAACCCCTTGAAGCACAGAAGACAACCAACAAACAACTCCTCTACTCAAATACGACACCAAGCCCGACAGGACTTTAAACCCATGCAGACCGCATCGGTGAGAGGCGAACGCTCTCACCACTACGCCACCCGTGCTTCCTAACGTGGAGGGCGGGGGTTGTTAGATAGTTGGATGGATGGGAGCATGTGTGAGTGGGGTAGGAAGGTAGGCAGGTGGTAGGTAGGTAATAAAGTGGGAGGTGGGTAGGAAGGTGGGTTTATAGGTAGGTAGGTGTGTAGGTAGGTAGGTAGGTGGGTAGGTTAGGTAGGTAGGTGGGTAAGTGGGTAGGTGGGAAGGTAAATAGGTAGGTAGGTTAGGTAGGTAAGTAGGAGATAGGGAGGTTAGATAGGTCAGTCGGTAGACGGCAAAATTTGACAGGTTCGCAGCTAAGCAGGAAGCAATATAGGTGCTTTAGATAGGAGTTAACTTATTTTCTTTGATCCATTCTCTTTGCAGCTGCTCCATGTTGTCAAATATGTAACATAAGGAGATCGTTAGACCATCCTATCAACGTGAACGTGATGGTCACATCACGAGCAGATGGCTACCTTGATGTATATAGGGGATCGAAGCAATGTGATTGGCTACTGACTGCTCCAAAGGGTTATAGTATCGCGCTAATTTTGATAAAGAAAACCTCTGAGATTATTCTTGCATATGATGGTGCTTCACCTAACCGCTCTTCAAAGACGATGAATCTTCCACATATGTTCGATCAAGTGGTAGTAACTAGTGGACGCCATATGTGGCTGAAAAATGTTAAAGAGATGTATGCGTATGAAGTAGGATTTACAGTGGAATATATGGCATTGAAGCAACAGAAAGGTATTTTTTTATTTTGTTTGTCGTAATCAATGGTCCAGCAAGCAAAGCGGTGGTGGTTTAAGTTAGAACGCAGTTAGAATGTATTTCGAGTGATTTATATAAATATGTCGGGACATACTAGGCGATAAACTAATAAACTAATCGCTAGGGATAATACAGCAGCAATTCCACTCTGGGGATATGCCGGTTTAAAAGAAAAAAGCCTCGATTGAGGCTGCGGTACAAAATTACCTTTCCATGTCAGACCTCACAGATTTAGTGTTATATATATATATAACACTGAAGGATATGTTAGTAAGAGCTGAATTGAGAGCTAAGGATGATATAGATAATAAGGGTTGTCATAAGTGTGGGAGGGTTAATTGTCAGATTTGTAATTTTATTATTGAGGGGGATAAGTTTCAAAGTTTTGTTACAAAACGGCCTTTTTTCATTAATTCAAATTTAAATTGTAATTCTAATTTTGTAGTTTATTTAATTTCATGTTCTCGCTGTGGTATACAGTATGTAGGTTCTACAATCAATAAATTTTGGTTAAGGTTTAATAACCATAAGTCTAGGATAACCAAACACTCTAAATTAACAGAGGGAAAGAAAATCAAAGATGATAAAATCTACCAGAATTTTAATACACTAGATCATAGGGGTTTGGATGATTTAGAGGTTATTATAATAGATCAGCATTGCCAGAAATATTGGACATTGTCAGCGGTGTTACGCATTTCTAGAGGAAAAATATAACTACATGGTTTCCAAGCACATATTTATATTCAACTATGATGTTAGTAAAACAATTCTTGCCAAAAAATAGTTACTTGACAATCAAAAGAACAACTATTATTTTTCTGTTGATAAGCCTCACCACAGGAAGCCCATGAAGGACAAGAAACAAGTTTCAAACGTAAATCGTTACTTTAAGCTTCCTTATTGTATCCCAACAGTCAATAGGAGCTTGTAAAAACAAAATGGCGATATTTAGGGGGTTTTGAAGCTGTTTGGAGCAGTTCTCTGTGGTTTCTTGTCATTTTTAACTGAAAACTACTAGCTAACAACGCGTCGAATCGCTTAAAATTTAACCTAACTTCAAGCTTCTTGGGAACCAACATTCTGCAGGCATGCTGTCTATTTTGAGCGGTTTTGGATTTATTAAACACTCGTTTGGTGATATCGAGGTGGAGCTCTTTTACTTATAAATTTTTTCGACTTCAAATAAGACGATTTTGGGGTCAAGTGTGGCCAGATTTATAGACGATGTATGGAATCTAGAGCTTTCGAAGGCAAATAGTCCGGGAACCAATATGTCGCATGATTCAATGATCATTTTACGCTTATTTAGTAGCTTGTAGGGTGGGTTGTTTGTCGCGATGTGGAGCTCAGAGGAAATAAAACCCTATTCGCCGTAAATAGAGGAAGCTCTATATTCCCCATACATTTCCTATAAGACTCGGCGGCTATTTTGTAAGCTGAAACGCATCATTGCGCATGTGTGAGTAGGCTCATGTCCCATATTTCTGGCAATGGTGTAAAACAGAGGAACATTTAAGGGAAAGGGAAGCCTTTTGGGCATATAAATTAAGAACTATAACCCCATTAGGTTTAATATGGAAGAATTTGTATACCTATAATTTATTGTTTTAAAAACATATGTAATTTTTCTTGTAATTTTAACATTAAGTTTTTTAGCTTTAACTTATTCATAGTGAATTATAAGCTCGCGCTGTAATTAACTTAGCGCGCGCTAGTCGCGCACGAGTAAAAAACATGAATTGTTTGTCCTCACCAGTAGCCCTGATGAAGACTTTTTAATAAAGTCGAAAATTTGGCTGTAAAGGTTTATTATCCAGTTTTTTGATAATTTATACATTGATTTTGGGAAAATGTTAAACACAAAGAAGATTTTGAAGATATATATATATATATATAATATATTTCTTTATAATATTATATATGAAATTACCTTCTTTCATGTCTGCATTGTACGCTCAAAAATACAACACTGTATAAACGTAATGTTTCTCAAGAAGGTACTGTCTCAGTGACCTGCCACCTAAGCAGTGCACACAAAATAGCTTATCATAATATTTAGAATTACGCAGGCTCTTTTTGAAATAGAACAAATCGGCTAACCCGTTGGAATGTACGTTTCCACCCAATTCAAAACCTCTGGGTATAAAAACTTTTGTTCCAAAAATTTCCACGTGATATTGAGATAAAGACAAATAATCTCATTCCCAAATCATTTGAATTGGGTAGAAAAGTACATAGCAACGCGTTAACCTATTTGGTTTATAGAAACAAAGACCACTGAAAGTCCTTTGTAAGGTTCATTTCCAAATCTTTTCGCTTCTTTTTCAGTATCGCAGTGCTTTCCACTGAACGCGTACATCAAGAATGCAAACCTAAACTGCTCAGGCAATTCCTGCCACGTGACCTGTGATCCAGGATATTTCCCTTTAGCATCTACAGTGTTGACATGCGTAGAAGGAAACGGTTGGGCTGGTTTGTTTTACGAGTGCTGTGAGTACTGAAGAAACAACATCAACAACAAACAAACTGTTACAACAACCGTAGTATCCAAATATTAGTTCTGCATCAGGGGGCTAGTCTGAAGCCTATCGAAGCCGTTGTTTTTAGTAATGTTTCTTTTTAGACCAGCTGATTTCAATGCAATGATATGACGTCATATGTAGTTCTGAGATATGAATTAGGAATTGTGCATCAGCGACAACGTCGGTCTGCAATGCAATGGGCACATCCCTGGCCCATGGCCCTTTAAGAATGGGAGATAGGTTTGCTTTATATAAATTAAAGAGTCTAGCCCAATACAGTGATTTGCGACTGAAGGCAAAGATCCATGTATTCACATTCTAAGGGGGCTTTCATTTATTAGTGTATGGGGGGGGGGGGGGGGGGCGTCGGCAAAATCATTTGTTGTCTTTTTCAAATATTACCCAACCCTTCCCCCCCCCCCCCTTCCTAGTTGCGAAAAATATCATACCGCCTACATTTCGCCCAGTTTATTACTAAACCCCTATAAAGCTGCATACAATTAGTAACGACCCCCCTATATAGCTTCCGAAAATAATGTGACCCCCCAATATTGCCAACCCCCCCCCCCTCCCCAATACAATAATAAAATGGAAGTGTCCATTTAATTTTTGGTTACTAGTAATATGTTTTTTTTTCTTTCCAGTATCAGCGGTCAGGATTGTAGGTACGAAGTACAACTCAACAGGTCGAGTAGAAGTGTTTGTTGATGGCGAATGGTACAAAGTTGCTTATAGCAGAGGATGGACCATCCAATCAGCAAATATTGTTTGTCGAATGCTGGGTCTTCCCAATGCTACAGCAGCACCAGAAGGTTCCCTGTTTCCTTCCAGAACAAAATACACGTTGATGCAGGTTGAAGGATGCACAGGAGATGAGACATCGATATTTGAATGCAACATTCGTGTTTTATCAAGAAACGGATATAACCTGAATGGTTATGCAGGAATACTCTGTGGGCATTTTAAAGGTATCTGCTTTTCTACTATGGACCCATGCGTGTGGGTATTAACAAAGTATTTCTCGTCCGCTTTTATTTGTAGAAGAAACAATAACTGATGGGGTTACTGGGTTGCCTGTGAGCCTAACCTAATGACAAAAAAGAAGACCGTCTTATTATCCATTGTTTGAAATGCGTTCGGCTCATGTGAAGTTCGACGTTTGACCTTAGCCTTACAATATAGTAGTAGTAGTTCGGCAAGAAGATCGCCTATAAACAAAATTCGAAGTTTCTTTATTCGCTGACGATAAAGCATTCTATTGTAAATCATTTTCTCAAACTGACCTTCAAGAAAAGTTTAATGAAATTTATCGTCACTTGAAATCTTGTTTTGAATATAATAGGTGATAAGGCTATGCTCGTTAAATGTTGTAATCATTATTATATATATTGACGTCGTCCATCTATCTTCTGTCTTCTTTTCTTTTCCAGAAAGAATTGAACTTGTTGGGACCCATTCAAATGAAACACAAGCCATAGGAGAAGTTCGGTTATCTGTTAATGGTATAAAAGCACCAATTGGACTCAACAACTGGGATAAGAAAGCCATGGACGTAGTGTGTCGAATGCTGGGCATCGAAGGACCTCATGACGCGCCTCCTTTATCTATTTGGGCAGTCCGTGAGAAGTACGAAGCTATGTGGGTAGATCACGTGAAGTGCTTGGGAAACGAGAGTTCTTTATTGAAGTGTGATTACCCAGGACTGAGAAACAAGAATCGCTACACTGTAGATTCTAACAGAAAAGCATTAGTAGCTTGTGGACGGCTGAACAGTAAGTATTATTATTTATGCTAAGTGTTTACTAGTAAAAGGCCGTTTTCGATCATGCAAAAATTTATACTTAATCTTTTTACATGTAATTTCTTTAATTTACACATGTTTTCAATTCTTTATCTATATATATATTTCATATACACCTACTTGCAAAAAGGTTGTCATAGAAAAATTGAAAAATACACTTTAGTACTTTAGTGAATTAGTAAATTTGCAGATTAGGAATAAATTATCAGTGACGTGAGACTCGCGGGCGCCCGAATCAGATCATTCCAGGTAACGCCAGGCAGTACTAGAATTTCTGGTTTTAGTTACGATATCTTGAATAATCACACAGTTATTTACTGATAACCACAATCTAATGTTACACACAAGCGGAAACAGACGACAAATACTGATGTAATTTCTTTTTTATTTTTGATTCAATTCAATTCAGTTAAGGTTCAATTCAATACATTTTTATTTCGTATAAAGTTGTTTACTTCATTTCTTCCAAAATGAACTTCTTCTTACTGGAGAATTCGTCCTCAGTAAGCACTCCCGATACTTTCAGCTCATGCAGCTGTTTTAAATTTACTAATTCACTAAAGTAATAAAGTGTATTTTTCAATTTTGCTAATGACAACCTTTTTGCAAGTAGGTGTACCTCTTTTTGTAATATATGACTTATCCTACAATACGTGTAAAACTAAACTTAAAAAAATATAATCTAAAGAGGTTTTGAATTCGTTACCAACAAAAATATGTTCTGCCAAAAGTCGCGACCCCTAACAACTGAATGCATTTGAACTAATGAAACAGTGTTTATAAAAGAATTAGTTAACTAGTACACCTTTGCTTACTCTACATGCAAGACTGAGATATCAAGTAGAGCTTGGACTAATCGTTACTTTTCTCTGTTACAGTTACCTTCAAGCTCAGTAAGGGAATTACCAAACAAGATGGATTGATCCAGGTGTTTTTTAATGGCTTGGAGGGACAACTTGAATTACAAACAGGCTTCAATAATCTCTTGGTAAAAGCGGGAAATGTGCTATGCCGCATGTTTGGTCTACCTGCTGCTTTCCACATTGGACAAATTAAAAATTATAAAATACCAGATTGGAAGATAGTTTTGGACCAAGTGGGATGTCAAGGAAACGAACAGTCTTTACTCGCTTGTAATTATACGATTACGACAATATCTTCGTTCAACCGCTTGCTAACCTCCGGTGTGACACAAACCTACTTAATGTGCAGGAAAGAAGGTACGTTAAGAGTGGTTTAAATCAGTCTCAATCAATTTCCGATAACTCTATCGTTCTTTGAGGTAGTTCCGAATACTTAAAAAAAATCAGCGAATTTTCTTAGAAATCCAGTAATTTATAGATTATTGTTAGGCAAGTCAAAAAACGAGAAAAAGTGGGGGTCACCGTATTAGTTATATAGCTATAAGATGTAGTAAAAGTAGGTATTTGCAATGATTCACGGTGATTTTGCTCACAAAGCACCTATTAAAAGTAGTCGGCTAGTGATTGCAAACGCTTTCTGCGAACGAACGCAATAGACTATCTTAAATGATAATAGATCTAAGGTTCATTTAAAATTTCCTGTTATAAAAATATTTCAATCATTTACTAATATGGGTAAAAGTGAATTCCAGTAGGAAAATTCTACGGCAATTACGCACCCCTATAACAAGTGTACAGAGTTGTAAAATTTGTAAAACTCATGATAATCCATTCAATGAATATTGTATCTTTTTTTCTAAATAGCAAGAATAGTAAATGCATCCTTGATTGGAAAGAAAAAAGGGGGGGGGGGGGTCACCAAACCAATTCAGTGACGAGCTATAAGGGACTAAATCTATTCTTGTCAAAAAACACAATTCCTGTCCGCGCGGGACTGGGTTACAGTACTTGAAACATCTGTTTCAAACTTACATTGTTTTTATAAAATTGTCTTTGAAAATCTCCAAAGACCCATTTCGAATTGATTTTGGAACTAAAGACGTCAAATTAATTTTACGTATTCATTTGTACAAAGTCGTAAATTTGTTGTTTATTTGAGACAAAATAGGGACCAAATCAGGTAATGAAAATCTTAACATATTTCGAAAAATTTCCCATTTTACCTCAAAAGTTGCGTGAAATAACGAAATACTTTTTTAAGTTATTGGAAAGGATTCAAATTAATATATTATTCATATAGATCTTCAAAACAGCGCAAATAATGGTTAAAAATGATATGCGCGAAAAGGATGCGCAGTAGCAAGGGTCCGGAACTACCTTAAGGAAAATTTAAGATTCAGCATTATTCAAAGTTATTTTCTTATGACCCAATAAAAACCCCAACAAATCAGGCATGATATGATATGATTAGCATTAAAATTAAAAATCTTTGAAAACAAAATATAACACGATATTCATTATACAGGTTTTTCCTGTCCTTCTGGCTGTCAGTGTACTGGTAAAAATTTCGAAGTTTCTTGTATCAATGGCAATTTGACGGAAGTCTGGCAAAATATTCACACGTCGACGAGAACTTTGTAAGCTATCATATTCACCTCTTTTCGTGCTACGTACCAATCAGAAAGCTTTCAGTATATTTGTATATCTTCCATACATTCTATGTGTAGAGGCTTTGCACCATCAAGTGACTCGCGTAGCGTCGGTTAGCAACGGTAACTACGCCGCCATGACAGGAGGCATGTAAACCATAACAAAGTATAGTAACGAACGCGATTAGAAAAGTTTTTTGTGTTGTTGGATGTGGAAAACGCTCTGAAAGAGACACAAATGTCAGAATTTTAAACGTTCCGAAGCAGATCAAGCATTAAAGCTAAAAAACAAGATGGATTTTAAAGCGAAGACGAAAAAAATAGCTTGCAAACATACGACGAGAGGCTGTTTCGAAAGGGCAAGTTAAGAACCCAATGGTTTGCTCGCTTCATTTTCACCAAGTTGTTTTCAAAGTGCAACTAGCTTATTCCTTCAAATAAATTATGTTCGATTTGTTAATTAGAAAACTTAGCTTATAAACCACGCATATATTGAAGAACATACCTGTGACCGAAAAAAAGTACAGTGGGGAATTTAAACTTATTTCCACTGCTTTGTTTACTTGTTTCCAGGTCTTTTCAGAATACCGAGAACATGGTGGATTTTGGGGAAGACTACCTACTTCAAATGCCGTTTTTTCTTCAAAAACTGTATGTTCAGTTTAATAGACAAATTTACTCTTGGCGTAATGTTTGCCCATTTTAGACTACACCTGAGAGACATTGTTTTAGCTTGCTAAGCGGCTCTCTCTTGGGATGGTCATTCAGGACTGACGAAGAGAGTTGGGGAGAAGAAAAAGGGAGGGTCTGTCTGGCAGCCAGTAGATATGGCCTCCTTGTGATGATTGCATTGCGATGATTATATCATTTTATTGAAAATACATTGTTTTGTTTTTCTTTTCCCTTCTGTTTCTCTTTTTTTAGCACAATCAAAGGATACAGAATACAGGGTTTAAAACAAAAATATTTTCTCGAATGGGGAACGTTCTTACGGGAATTGTAAGGACAACAGCATTGATATTTCTCGATACGACTCAATTCGTTGAGCAAGAACGAAGTCTTAAAACTTTTATTTGCATTTTTTAAGGGATCGTTATACACAATAAATCAGTTATACTAAATAATAATTACAAACACTTCTTTTTCTATTATGAATTAAAAATAGCTTGAGATGCCAGATCAAAAACGAGTGCGTCGTGTTTGATCAGGGGATTCAAACACCTCGTAAACGAAAAAATAACTCGGCAGAACAGCCTTGGTGTTTCATCCGTTTCTCAAACATTCCCTTTTGATTTATGACTTCTCAAACCGGCAAAAGCCGCCCTCTTTTAACCGCTGATATGTCCATGATACTTGATTTGATAAATGTACTGCCTGCACATTTTTCTCCAGACTTAACATTTCAGTTTCACACGATACTGAAGATTCGCTGCTCTGTGGCATTTAGAGGCGCGAAAGATAGTAAAATGCCATAATGTCTTATATTTCAGAACTCTTCATAACAACGAGCTGAAGGTTATCGAGCCTTGGTTTTTGGTAACACCAGGAATTTATAAAGTGTATGTACAATACTGCTACTATTACCACCTCCACCACAACCACCATCACTACCACCTACCCCTACCATACCACCACCTACCACTACCATCTCCGCTATACCATCACCATCACTACCCCCGCTACCATTACCACCACCACTAATATTGAATTGAAATATGGGGTAATTTTTCAGGCTAATTAACAATTAGTCCTCGAGTCCGAATGGTCTACGAGTCAATAGCCCATGAGGCCGAAGGCCGAATGGGCTATTGACTCGTAGGCCATGAGGGCGAGAGGTCTAATTGTTTTAGTAAAAACCTACTAATCGGTCCAATAAAAGGATGCAAAACGTTTTGGATTTTGCTTTAAATATATATTTTTTGGTTTTCAAAACCGGCGCTTTTCGCTACTAGAGGTCTATCACTAATAGACCCCTAGTAGCTCAGCCAATCACAGGGCTCGATTGGTGATAGACCATTAGTAGGTTTTTTCTAACTGGGGTTAACTGGGGTTCTTTCCTACTTTCTCAGCCGGTATCTTTGAAGATCCCTAAAATCTTTCTCATATTTCCATTTATTATTGTATCTCATTATGTAATAAGTATAATGTATTTTATAATGCAATAGATTATACAGAGAGAAATTGATAATCCTTTACTTAACTCCACAGAGAAATTCATGATAACAATATCACTACAATCAAGTCTGAATCGTTTGTCGGGTTTTACGGGATTTCAATACTGTACGTAAACATTGTTTATTGCATTTCGCAAAAAATCATCATAATCCTCAAGTGTACCACCATGCATCATCATCACCATCATCACCATGAACGGAATACATAATGTATTAATATATGTTAGAATGATATATTAATAGCTGTAAATTCTTCAATCATTAGTTGTTTTTTTTTAGTTTTAATTTTTTTTATTTATAGTTCACTCAACAAAATTTTATAAAAATGCGAAGCGAAGGCATTCATCCATTGTCGAGTTTTTCTAGAGCCGACCCTTCTTCAAGGAATCTAAGTTGAGAACTGAGTTGTTGTAAAGACTTTTTAAATTAGATTTTATATATGATTTGAAGTACAAAATACTAAAAAATAATTTTACATCTCAAGTAAAATGCCATTTTAATGTTTACATGTTTACAACTAATAACAGTACTGACAGCTAAACAGCGAATCAAGAAGCGACTTTTCTTTTAAAACTGTGAAAATTAAGCGAAAGTTGAGAGTTTACAGTTCGCTAAAGTATGTTTTTTTCCTCTTTCCATTTGCTAATAACTGCAAAAACACAATTTCAAAAATACTTTCTTTTAAAACAAGTTAGCTGAACAACGTCAAAAGGGATAAAAGCGACAAATATGTCTTTTCAAGTTAAAAGTTTTCAAATACAACTTGCCGTGAACGAGTCGCCAGTGATCAGACCATGTGCTTTGGATATTATTCCTTCCTGTAGCTTGAAGAATTTCACTGCTATTTTCTTTGAATGGTGAATAATCTGGAGATTTTATTATCTCAAGACCGGATCAATTAACTTCGACAACTTGGGATCAATTAACTTGCGATAAATAGCTGAATTCGTCTCTCTACAACTACTCGACAGTTCAGTTGCCGGTAAGATTTGATCTTAAGCTTAACTATTTTTAAATAAAAAAGAAGCCTTCACTCGCTGTATTTTCCTGAACGGAAAGAAATTTGCTTTAAAATTAGTGTTAGCTTTTTTCTCTATCAGTATCGTAGATGTGGTTTTGAATTCATTTCATTGAGAAAACCACGTAAGACAACAGTAATAAAACGTCCAAATTCTTCGTCGAAAACTAGAAAAACAAACCAATTAATACTAAATTTCACACAATTTTCTTAAATTTTCGCAATTGTAATCTATAAATTAAATTAATTCCCTGGGGAAATTTGCCGCTTTTTGCCGTATTTCCATAGCAACATTATTCCTTCAACGTAATTGGCTCAGAAGCTGTGAATTCCACGTGACAAACCATATTAAGTGCGAGAAACGAATATTTATATAGTGACACTTGACATTTGGAATAGTCGAAATGTCTAGTAATCTGGACAACGTTGATGGGAATGGCACTATATTTAAATACATATATTACATACATATATTAATTGATAGTTCCCAATAAAATTGTTCAAAAAAAAAAATAAAAATAAAAAAAATAAAAAAATAAGTAGTGCCCAGTCTCCGAGCGTTATTCAAAATGGCGGCCAAATTTTGAAACTTTACGACATAATAGTTTTCTTCTTCTTCAAAGCGACGTACTATAAAGATCTGTAATATATTTCAAAACGAAAAAAAAATTACATCACATGCAATTTTCAAAAAAAAAAACCTCTTCGCTTGATCAAAGCTCGCGCAATTTGATGTTTTTTCATAAATATTTTATTTTATTTTTGTCATAAAGAAGAAAATTTGACGTCAGAAAAAGTTTCATAAAATTGGAACCCTGTTTTTTTTTAGATTTTTAAATGCTTTAATAAACGCGGTCAACTGCAATAGAACGTTCGCTGTTTTTTTCGAAATAGTCGATTTTGCTCGAGTTATAGCCTAGAAAAATTAATGAAGACGATGACCCCCATTTTTTGTTTCATTTTTGGAACTCTAATATGATGATGTAACTGTGTGCCAAACTTCATAAAAATGAAATTTGCCCGCGATTTAATGCCTTAAAAACAATCATTCTCCAAATGCCTAATGCGTTATCACCCATCTACATCAGTATTATTTCACTTCATCTTCCTCTAAGTTTTAAACTTGATTCACTAGCTAACGAAGTAGAGCATAGTCCTTGATATAACGGATCCTGTCTTGCCGAAATAGAAGATAACAATTTCGTTTGAAGAATACTAGTCATTCTCTTGCCTAAGCTTAACTTGAATTTTAGCTTCTTTTCAATATGCTACATTCATTATTTATCTTCTTTAAAAGGAAATTCCGATAACAACTGGATTCCCAATTGCAAACAAGTGCAAATTCATTGTTTAAATTCAATTAATTTACAATTACACTGTTATGATAAAAGGAGCCTCTGCCAGCAGGGAACTATCAATTTTTTAAGCAATCAATTTACTTCTGTTCAACCTTGGGCCAAAAAAATTGTTTTATCTGCCATCACCTTGCAATGTCTTACTACGAAATAAATGTTATTCTAGATCTACACTCAATTAAATCAACGCCATGTGTGATTTTCAGCTTTTCTCTTCTAAGACGCTTTTGGAGAACTGTGTGGATGAATTTTTCCATTTAGTTGTTTTAGTTTCATCGACTTTCGCAAATGTGGGAGTCATACCTCCATCACACTTGATCTGTTTTCTTTGACTACGTTTTGCAAGACTTCTGAATAGATGTAGTTATCCATAGCGTTTAAGAATTCTAATTCACATGGCTTTCTTGGTGCTTTTAACAGAAATAACTAGCAATGGGAAAGTCTGACGTTTCGATGTTGATTTCAAAACTGACCTCATAATCAAAGTGGAAAAAATATTATATGAATAATTATTATAATTGTATAATAGAGAAGCTTACCTGGAAGTTGAAGTTTGATTGAGATCCTATAAGTCATCGGTCAGGAGCTAGGGAGTCACGTGAGATATGCGTGCGCACCTTCGCATTCATACTTTAAATTTACTTACTGGTCACATATATTGGGTTGGGTATTAAAGTAACTTAGCTCCTGACCGATGACTTGTAGAATCTCAATCAAACTTCAACTTCCAGGTAAGTTTCGTTTAATTTCTCTATTCTACTACGTCATCGGTCTATGTCGCTAGTAAGTCACGTGAGACTTGAAAGCATGTGACCAGAGTCAATATAGCAGTGTAACAGTTGTTTTATTTGCTGCCATCATATTAATTTTTACAGCAACTTGTAACTATTTCCCTGTTAAAGTAAACATGTACATTCTTAGCCACAGCAGTTGACTACACAGAGTCACTTATGAACAATCCTGAGCTAAACCTAGTCAGAAATGCAAGAGATGCAGGGACCGCGGAGCATAATTTTGATTGGGGGGGCTAATAATTTTGATTGAGGGGGCTAACGACCACCAAATACTGGAAGACCTGGGGGGGTGGGGACATGCTCCCATTATTGGGGGGGCTATAGCCCCCCAGCTCCCCCTGCTCCGCGGTCCATGAGATGTGACATTATGGTCTATCCTTACAAACAGAGACCCTTAGAAAGAAGATATTCTGAATCTGATTTTGAACACAACAGTTGTTTCTTAACAGTTCTTTAACAGTATGTAACTTTTTCCCCATTGTAATAGACAACATGTTCTTTTTTCATCTTTTCAAGGCCTCCAGAAGTTCTTTTCCAAAGTTTCCCTTTGTTTCCATTATTGGCTTTTTGTAAACCTTCATGAAGGTATTTTCAGAGGACCATCCCGCACCTTCCATAATGGTTGTAATTGGGACCTTGTGGGCCTCTGCTGCTGATGTTGAAGCAGCTCGAGTACTGTGAGCTCCGAACATTGATGTATCTATGCCTGCACATCTTAGACCATCCTAAGCCATCTCCCCACTGTATCTTTTGAGATTGCTTTTTGTGGTTTTTGGTAGCTTATCAGTACCTTTTGGTCCTTTCTTGTGTCGCTGGTTCTAGTCAGGTATTCTGACAGGTACCTGACCACACAGAGATTTGAGTCTTTGTCATAAGAGTGGAATTCTAGCTTGGTTCTTTGTTTTCCAGGTTTGGTTGTTTTTAACAAGTCAGAGATAACAAAATCCACCTTATTTTTAGTGATGAACATGTCCTTCATATTTAAAGCATTAAGTGTCTGGCAGCGTTGCCCTGATAGCAAAGCCAACAACATGGTTAATTTGAGTGACACGTTTTTTAATGACAGACTCTTTGGAGGGTGCAGTGTCTTTAAGTGGTCCAGGACTGAATTTACATCCCACACTACTTTGTACTTGGGAAGTGTTGGCCTTGTATTGAATACACCTTTGAGCAGTCTGGTGACGAGTGGGTGATCCACAAATGACTTGTTTCCATCTAGTATAATAATAGTTGGCAATGCACTTCTTGCAGTGTTTAGTGTACTATAGTCTAGTCCATTTTTGTACAGTTCAGTTAGAAAGTTGATCCCTTTGGCTATAGGTGGTGAAATTGGATTAACTTCCCTGATTTACTACAGTATGCAATCCATTTATTGATGTAGGATTTGTATTGAGTCCTCGTGCTAGTTCTTCATGACTGCATAATGATTTCGGAAGCTGATGGTAAAACTCCCTGACTCTGCAAATGTTCCCCGATAAGTGGCAAATAAGTAGCGTCATTTGTCTGTGAAGTGGATGTATAGCTTTGGGGTCCTGAGGAAGGAACAGTGTGTCCTTCCTTTTGGGTAGTAATACTGAACGGTTCTTGTATCAACATTCTTGTTAGTAGTGGCCACCATGTTTGAGTTGGCCAATGGGGTACTATGAGTAGTCCTGTAGCTTGATCCTGTTGTATCTTTTGAAGAGTTCTCATGATTATGCTGAAAGGCGGGAAAGCATAAAATAAGTACTGGGACCACTGAATGGTGAATGCATCCACTGCTATTGCCCCTGGGTCAGGTTTATATGAGACATATTGTTTGTGTCTCTAATTAAGCCGCGAGGCAAATAAGCCAATCTCTGGTTTTACTGATAATCGTCTAGAGCCTTCTTCGAATAACTTTTGATTTAGAGTCCATTAGGTCTCTTTTCTCTTCAATCTGGACTCGCGGTCAGCTATTACATTGTTGACCCCTGGGACATGTGCTAGTATCAACCATATCTCTCTTTTAATGCACCATTCCCATATTTCTATATTGAGTTCATTCAGTTCCCCTGAATGACTTGAGCCCATATTACTAAGGATGGTGACAGCTGTCATATTATCAACCATCAGTTTGACATGTTTGTGGTTAACATTATTTTCAAAAGATTCTAGAGCCAGTTTAATGGCTAACATTTCTAGATAGTTGATGTGTTTTTCAGCCTCCTCTGGGTTCCAAGCCCCCCCCCCCCTGTAGGTATTCCTTGGCAATCACAGCCCCAACACATTTTTGAGGCATCTGCATATAGTGTAATGTGGAGGTCTCCATGATTGATGACATTATATGAGGTGTGTATAGAGTCCATGTATCCACCACTGAATGTGCTCTTTTGCATACAATGATGAGGGCATTTTACTATCAAAATCTCTGTGTATTGAAAGTGCCCTTGTTTTTCCCTGTCTAGTCTCCTGTAGTAAAGTGGGCCATATCTCACCCCAGGGAAACTCGCTGTCATAAGACCCAAGAGTTTTGCAATGGTTCTAATGGTAGGTCTAGCTGTGCTAATGACCTCCTGACAGAAATTCTTTATTTTTTTAAGCTATTTCAGGCGTAAGCAGAATTGTCATATTTCTAGAGTCTAGGATAAAACCCAGAAATGTAATAACTTGACTAGGTATAAATGCAGATTTTTCCGACGGCACAACAAACCCTTATTTGTCAAATAATTTTGTGGTGTCTACAACACTACCCAGGCAGTCCTGGTAACTATCGCCTTGTAGATAGGAATCATCAATATAACCTGATGAAAGGTGACCTTTTTTCCTCAAGTGACAGTATACTGGTTTGAGTAGTTTTGTGAACTTTTTATCCTGAGTTTCAGTGACCGACTCCGCCATAATTTCCATGTTCTTGTTTAGTTTCCCCAGTGTGTTTTCCAGCGTGTCGCTGGTATTATTTGGTATCTTTTCCGCTTCATCGTCTTTCCTCGTCTCTGAGGAGTTTACTTTCTTCTTCTTTTTCTTCTTCTTCCAGTTCAGTCTGTTGGCGTTCGCGCGCCATTTTCCACGTCCGAACGTAACAGGGTAGCAAGCAACTGAATGCAAAGGTGCGCACGCAAATCTCACGTGACTTGCTAGCGACATAGACCGATGACGTAGTAGAATTTCTATTATTATTGTTGTCATTGTTATTTCTGCTGTTGTTGTTTTTTATTGTAATTGTTCCTGTTATTGTTATTGTCATGGTTATTGTTATTTTTATTATTCTTTTAGCTCACTAGTTGGAAACCACATAAAACATATCGAAAAAAATGCGTTTGGAACAAGTGGATCAATGTGAGTAGATCTCTTTTTTCAAACCCTCTTGATTAACTCTGAGTTTTTGTTCCCCTTGAATCCTGTTTCTTTGTGAATCCAAAAAATCTCCTCCTCCCCCAAGCATTTATCTACGTTACTGAAGGGGTAAAAACGACATATGTACATGAAGCATAATGATTATCTTATAAATTTTATTCAGGTAAACACTAGCATTAAATACAATACTTCATATTACCTGATATTTTTATTTCTCTGTCCTTTCGACTTCAGAATTATCGAAAAAAACAATATTTCTAAAATCAAGCAAGAATATTTTTACTATGATAATGCAGGGTAAGTATATAGGGACTACCATGATAATTACCATAATCATAAACACATGGCCACAAACACATGACCACGAACACATGACCATGACAGTGATCATTTCTATCATCATCTTCAATACCAGGTGATCTGACTAGGCGCGCAAAGCATGATTTCCTGATCTGAAAAAGAATCAATCCCATCATCCACCGCACGCTCAATTCACTTGAGTTTCATGGCGGCCATCTTGAAAATAGGCTAATTATGAGCGATTTTCTCGCCAATAAGTCTTTTCTTATTGAAAACGAGACACTATAAATAACAGATAAAAGGATTTTCTTAAGGTTTAAAGCATCCTCGAGATTGCCAAGGACAAAAGAGCAGCGTAAGGTGTGGAAATTTTAGTTAAATCCAGCCAAGGAATCGAGAAAGCTTTTCGGCAGCTTCTTCGAGATCGTTTCAACGGTAATTCTTTAATAAAAAACCATGAATATTAACCTAACCGATGAAAATATATTCTTAGTCTCATCTAGACAACATATTCTTTGAAGTAGAAACATTTGTAGCCTTAAATAATCGGCTAAATGACACTTTTCCTAGCATTATTGTACTTGTATGCTATTTGGTTTTGTTTTGATTTCCCTCTGTTTATCCATGATTGAGCTCGAAAAGACGCATGGGATTGATTCTTTTTCGGATATCACGATTCGCAATCTGATTGGCTAATCGCTTTTCCTCAGATCAACTTGGTATATATAGCATTAGTAATAAGACTGACACTAAAACTTTATAACTGTCATTGTCACTTCCACAAGTACTGCAGAGCAACCTCCTGAGGCTTTGAAATATATTTGACTAGCATTTATATGATTTGTTGGGGGAACTGAGAATTTGTCCGTTTGACATTAGCAGAATGTGGGACCCTATTCCTCACCACTATTCACACTGTATAAATTATAGCAGCGCATATAAGACCACGAGTTATGAATATATTATTCACTTGGCTCAACTGCAGGACCGACAACGTCGGCGCGACAGACGCCGGCGTAACACCACCAGGTATGATTAGAAGCCTTGCATGGACGTCCTCCCTTGTTATTTTCCCCCCTCTCCCAACCCTTATCACACTGTGACCATTGTTGGGTCGCCAAAATTTATCCCCAATCTTATTGCGATGCGACAATGGATGCAGTGTGGAATAGGTTACTACTGCCACTAGCACTAACACAACCGCTACCTTTACTACTACCACTACTATGGAAATCAGTAGACCGCGGCACCCAGTCATTTTTCTCTTAGCCCAACTGCTATCAAAATCTATAACGTGATAGCTTTTTAATGTATCAGAACGTAATCAAAATGTTGTGAGAGGTAATGTCAGAAGTATTCAATAGACGTCACAAGGTAATTGAGCGAGAGAATTTTTACCAAATACCGATTCACTCCAATATTACTACTTTAATATTACTATAAACTTGTTTTATTCACGCTCTTATTTTTATTATCTAAATATGATTGAGTTGAACTTCTCGTAACATATTGTTAACATATTGTTAACATACTGCGAAATAATATCTGAGGATGAACTACGAGGAGCTAGTGGCTTTTGAGGACTTTGAAAGCCGCGTAAGAAACAAAGTGGAGTGCTTAATTTGTAGTTCCCGATTGTTGTCGCTCAACCTCAGCCTCGATAGCGTGTAATATGTTCTTTAGAATTTGAATAAAGCCCGTGGAAGTTTTAAGTGTTTCAATAGATAGCGGTCGTGCATCTCGAAAATGGTCTATTGTTTGATAATGTGTAAATTCCTTAAATTACCGTGAGCTGTAGTCAAATTCTAAAGAATATATTACACACTATCGAGGCTGAGGTTGAGCGACGACACCCGTGAAATGGTCTATTGAGGATATAACACAATGAACACCTTTATCAATTTACTCTCAGAAAGTTCTCTCTTTGATGCAATATTTAGGGTGCAACGAGCGACTTTAACTGTTACCTGTTACCTATCTCCTCCGTGCCTCATGGCACATAAGGCCTCTGTAATGAGCGACTTTACGAATGTTAAATGTATAATAAAAATTGAATAGCAGCCACCACCAGCGCCACCAACAGCGCCACTGCCAACAAAATAGCTGCTAACAAAAAAATCGGTTAGCGATTATTTTATTTATTTTAGTGGCCAAAATGACCTATTTTCAAGTAAAAGTCTAAAAATAATTAACAAAATAACACATAACAATACAGTTTTGATTAGGGAGAGAATATTTTGCATCATTTTTTCCTAAACAAAGCATAGAAACATAAAAATCGAAACATAACTTACATTTGCCCGACATTATTTTTACGTGATCCAAACTGACATTGACAAAACATTGACAACGATGCACTCTCCTCGCCAAATTGGTCTTCAAACGCATATAACTTTGATAAAGCATAACTTTTTTTTTGAAACGCAGCAAATTTGGGTCTTCACCTGATCTACAATATGTGTGGATTTGGATCTAAGCTTTAGAGTATTTTTCTTGGTATTAGCACTTTTTTTGCTCATAAGAGTGTGAAAATCACTGATAATGATTATATCTGTTGGTTGAAAAAAACAAGTAGTAAGATTGAAGTAGTAAGATTGAAGTAGTAAGATTGAAGTGAATCTTTATACTGGGAAAATTCTCTCGCTCAATTACCTTGTGACTTCTATTGAATACTTCGGACATTATCCCTCACAACATTTAGATGACGTGGTACAGAAAAAAGCTATCACGTGATAGATTTTGGTAGCCGTTGGGCCCAGAGAAATATGCCTGGTTGCCGCGGTCTACTGATTTCCATTGTACCATTACCGCCACTGCCACTGCCACTGCCACTGCAAATTTTACGTAGAAGTGGTAGTAAGATGAAGCGCAGACAAACTACGTAAACACTTACATATTAAACATGCTTTCATTTTTTCACAGCACCGCTAATGAACTCCAGCAAAGACTCTTGCAAATGGATCACAAGAGTTATGAGGCTATTTTATTAACTAATTGTGAATTCATGTGAGACTTACGTTCAATGATATATGGTCTGTTTTGATTTCAGTTCAGATTTAGATTCACCTAGCTGTTTTGTATTGTCTTTTTCCTGATACCATGCATATTAAAAGGGCATCCATTAAATTGTTTTTTACTGCTTTGATCTAATTAAAGACTCCACTGTACTTTAACTTTTATTCCAGTGCTCTACCAAATAACCAAATAGAAGATATCGAAGATGGCGCTTTTGAAAATTACGAGGCAAAACAGGTTTCTCTTTTGTAAGTCATTCAACAGAGGAAATGCTGTAATATATAAATTTAGGCTCTGTCTAAAAGCAGAGCTCTCAGTTCAATTTTTTTTTTGTCACGCTAAATGCGTGACAAGTGTAACGCGGCGTTACGGAACAGCGTGACCAAGCAGGGAAAAGCAGGGAAAACTGAAAGAAAAATCAATATTCTAAGCCTTCAAAGCATCAGAAAATCTTTTCAAATCGAAGAAAAATAATTAATAAATATTTTCTGTATAGAAGAAAGGATCCATTTCGCAAATGTACTTGTAAAACTACAAAACTACAATCATATGTTAAAGATTACGAAAAATACATTTTTTTGAACGTGATTTTTTAATCTGAAACGATGTCGGGGCCTTCAATGCGGATCGCGTACGTTCCGTAGATGTGAATTAATAGACATGGCGTTAGCGCAAATTGTCAAAAAAAAATCATTTCGTGAATTACTAAAGGAATAATTATGAAAGTTTGAGAGCGCTTTTTGAATTTTGCTTTGTTAATTTTTTTCAAATTTAGTCCTTTTTTTGAAATGGGATCAAAACAATTCAAAGCCGGTTGCAGCTGTTGCTTTTCTGGTTCATTAGTATAGTAATGAAAAAAGTTGAAACTACAAACAACCATCCATTTAAGCTTTTCTGTCAATATTTGCCGAAGCAATGACCTGCTTGTCCAGAGTTTGACACACATTTGTCAACTTTTATTTACGATATATATCTTAGTTAATATCAAAAAATTCACCTTGTATGAAGTGTTTTCAACGGAACTGAAAGATTATTCTTGCAGTGTTATCAGGTTTTTCTTTTCTATAGTCCACTTTTTCTTAAAGTTTTCAGCCACAAAGTAAGCTTAAATCTTCTTTCGGTGAAGTTGAAAAGTCGTTCACTTTCGACACGACTTCTGTGAAAATTTAAAAACTTTCAGATCTACACACAGCAGACACACACAGCATATTTACAAATCTTAAAAGGTAAAATTACAAATGAGTATTTATCTTTTTATGAGGTCAATAAAGTAAAGATGCAGACCATAACCTTTTCAGTTAACCATGTACTTATGCTTAATCGACATTGAAGCAGTAATCACTTTATCAAATCAAATTATTTTTTATTCCGAATCACAATGAGAGACAGAGAGTGGGAAAGAGAGAGAGAGAGAGAGAGAGAGAGAGAGAGAGAGAGAGAGAGAGAGAGAGAGATACAGAGAGAGACAGAGAGAGAGAGACAGAGACAGAGAGACAGAGAGACAGAGAGACAGAGAGAGACAGAGAGAGACAAAGAGAGACAGAGAGAGACAGAGACAGAGAGAGAGAGAGAGACAGAGAGAGACAGAGAGAGAGAGAGAGATTATCATAATAAAGAATTGACTCATGCAAAACTAATCAAAGAACTAACATAACCCCTAACACACATTTTCTCACTTCCGCAGACTCTTGGATCATAATCGTATAAGGAGAATAAGAAATTCAACTTTTGGACGCTTATCAGATCTGAAAATACTGTAAGTCATAAACAGCCACGAATGGAAAAAATAATTTATTTTTATTTATTTTTTCACTCGAACTGCTGAAATGGTAACATGTCTGACACACTGGTGTTCATTTAACTGGTGTTCACTTAACACTTTATGTTCATATGATTTGTCTTTATTTCAGTTTTTTTGGTGTGTTAACATTGCTGCTCAGGCGGTGTTCGCACTTTCCTCGAAAAGGATTATGGGAGCATTATGAAATATGAGTCATTTGCGACACGTTGTGATGCAGAGCACATCAATCTCCTTGTTCAATCTCCGTGTTTTGAGCTCTTCATATAATTTTTTCACTATTATTGTTTACATATACGGTATCACAATATTTCGTAGTAAAATATACTTGGATTATAGAACAGTATTCAAAATCTTGGCTATAATCCACACACGGATGACAAGCAAGAAACATGACTAGTTAAATGAGTGACTAGTTGACGCAGAAAACCAAAATAAATTTAGTTTTTAGAGAATTGTAAGACTAAAAAAACCTAGTACATTATTTGAGTGTAGCTTAAATTTAAAACGACATCAAAGTTTCGATCAGATGTTTTGGTTTTACAACAGGGCTGTTTGGGTAGCTTTTATGAATCACTACAGCCAGTGACAGTTCCAGTGACATTTGGACGAAAATCGGACTACAAATCTAGTTTTGAAACCCAGAAAACTGAGAAATAACGGGGAAAGCGTTGGGTAGCGATGGAATTGGCAGAAAGAACAACATTTGTACTACTGACACTATACAGTATTAAAATATTTGAATTAATAAAAATTAAGGAAAATATCACCCGATCAATGAACCGTCGTCAAATTACAACTGTAAGATTTATATACACAATGCCTACATGAAAACGTTAAATTCTTCAAAAGTATGACGAGAATAATAAAAGAATGACTTGAATATGTGAGTTCGATTACCCACGTAATAACTTTCAAAATATCACATCAATCAAGAAAAAAAATATTCTATAAAATTGCATATAGAGTTACCAATCTGAAAACAGCATGACAAGTCATGATTTTGGAGAAATGTGTGAAAATGTAATCTGATAATGCTTTTTGAGGAGAGTGCGAACACCGCCTAATTGTTACTGGTGCGCGGCTTCTCGCATACTGCTAAGTTTCAATCAGCTGATAAAATTAAAAGTCTTTGAACTCATGATCTGCTAGAAATAGTGGTCAAACACTGACCACGATGTGGTGTACGTCAGCAAAAAAGAATTTTATTAAAAATTTGCAATTCAACTGATAAACACTTTTCATGAGATAAGAAATGACGTCACGTAAAACCCAGCAATTCGCAGCCTCAGCTTCATAATAACTTCTGAGGGAATTCATCAGGTCATAATTATCACACTGCTGTGTGTTGCACAAAAAGTGTGTTTCACCCTCAATATCTTTCGGGATAACATTTTTATAGTCAAAAGAGCACTCAGCAAGGGAAACCAATGTACTCAAAGTGTAGGTCGATTTAAAGATCCTTTAAATTACTTAACTACCTTTTCTTGCTTTAGCTGGCTTTCTTCAAACCCTTTGGAAATCATCGAAGATGGAGCATTCAGCTTGACGACTCGTCTTGAATATATGTAAGGAGTTTGACAGTCTTTCTTATACAAATATGCAGAGTATTCTTTATTAAATAAACAAGTTTCTCTAGGCGTTCACTGCATGAGTTGCATGTGATTGACGCATGCTCAGAAGATCATGTAATTCTTTGCAGAGAAAGCACCCAAACGAAGTTTCCTCGTAATAGCGCGGAAATACGATCAACTAAATCGTACAATTTGTCGCTCAACAATGTTGCGTTGCAAGTTGCAGAATAAATGTTGTTTGTCTTACCACCCAGCGCTTTCCAAAGTTTCTTTGTTGCAGAGACTAGAAAGAGCATCTACTTCGTGCAACAAGGTCTCGCAACAAAAAATTTGTTGCACGCAGGCTGGTAATACGAGCAACATTTACTCTGCAAATTGCAACGCAACAATGTTGCGCGACATGTTGCACGGTTTTGTTGCTCGTATTTCTCCGCCGTAAAGCTCCCTCTAGGTGGTCTTCATTCTGCGCATGTACAGCTTTAGGGCATCAATATATAGAATAGCTAGCTGATCAGTTTGTTATTATTATCATCATCCTCATTATCATCATCATTATTATTCAATTACTATTCAAATAATGGTTATAATTATAACATTGATTATCATTATCATCCTTATTGCTTTTTTATTAGTAATTTGGTAGATACTAATATGCAGAGGATTGTCCCTACCGCAATGACCTCAATGTCGTCTATAAATATCATCATACAAGTGTAAGTAATGAATTTAAACTTTCTATCCTTATTACTCTCTTGCCAAATTAATAAATGAAATAGGCAATTGAAAAGTGAATGAATGGGCAAAATATGAATAAATAAAACAACATTTCATATATTACACTAATTTCATTGTTGTGTTGTAATAGACGACTCGCACTAACAAGTCACGTGACTCTACCCCCTTAAGACAAGCAGCTGTGTCAAAATGAACTACGGAAATGAAACAAAGCACCTTGCCATTGAAGGGAGGCAAGGTTTGAATATTGGAGAAATGGGTTAAGTATAAAACCGAACATTTTGTAAGGTTTCGTATTGGAAAAGTGTTGGCTGGCAAGCTCTTGCCATCCGGTGCATTTTCCCTTACTAATTTTATACATACAAAAATGTCTGGATTCTGATTGGCTCAGAGCATCTCAATTTATTTTAAATGTTTGAATGCAAATTTGAAATTTTTGAGTGCAAAGCTTGAAATTTTTGAATGCAAAACGTTAAATTGATTTTCATTGGTTGTCATATTTATCGGTCGATTTTGATTGGCTGTTTATAGCTGTTAAATGGTTTTCCACGAACAACCAAAAAAACAAAATGGTGGGTCGTTTTTCATGATGTAATACTTTCTTAATTCAATCTTTTAAAAATCATGCAACAAACAAAAACAAAAAATTAAGTACCAATAACTGCCATGGCAAGGTAATTCCCCTGTTTTGCACTGCGCATCTTTCTGCGCACACGACTAAAAGCACGGAACTTACACATCTTAGGCATTTCACTTTTATATTCTAGATAAAAATGCTATTCAAAACTAAATTTCATTTTTTTTTTTTTTTTATTGAGCGAAAAAATTGCGATTTTTTAAAACTCGCCCCAGTCTCCTCTCGGAAAAGTATGAGTTTTCGACTATTTTGTGATGTTGTTCTCGAAATATCTCGAAAACAAGCATGGTGATCCCCATTTTTTATTTGAGATTTTTTGATAAAATTGCTGCTGCGCATTATATATCAAAATATCAAGGAAAGTTTATTGGATAAATTTTGAAATATTTCGATAAGAATAATTTCTTAACGTTCGTAGAAGCGCACATATTCTCGTTTTTTACTAATATTTCAACTATAACAGTCATTCAATTACTTTGATACATTTAGAAGTATAGCTTAATTAGAAAACTTTGAATTATAGGTATGTTTTGTTATAAAGAAGTACTCTGAACCGAGAATAAAGGTTTTTGATTCCGACTTCCGGTTGCAACCACATTTCGCCAAAAACCTATATATTGCTATATTTGAAGAGCAACTAGTGCAAAAACGAGCATGTTGACCCTCTCTTTTTATTGCAGTTTTTAATTGTCCATTACATCATTAATGTCCATGCAAAGTTTCAGAACAAAGTTATTGGCAAAATTTCTTTCGAGGGAATCACCTTAAGGTGACTGCCTACTTTTGAACGCTCGATTTGAGTCAACGATCAGCGCGCGCACAAAAACTGCTGAATAAAATACGAAATTTTATTGAAGAACAATACACGTTTTGAACTTCAACAACGCAAAACCATCAAATTTTGCACGGGACTTTTTATAAGCTAAAGTGAAAGAACTTCTAAAAATCTACGTTATATCAATTTTTTTAGAAAAGTTAATTTTTCTAACGCATGAAAAAATAGATTTTTGTAAAAAATTTTGTTTGACTTTATGAGATTTGTGGGAACGCTGAAAGGGCGAAATATGACAAATCGATGTATTTCTTTGTCTTTTATTCAAAAATATCCATGTCGTATTGTAGAATAATTCACTACCTGGCATTTGTGCATGATAAGGTCTGCAAAGAAGTATTATTATATGAGTTGTAGTTTTTATTTTGATCACTTCCGGTGGTGCAATTTTTGCTTCAAAAACTCGCGCGTAGGCATCCATTAAATGCTAATTTTAACGAAAACAAGCGCGGGACACTTTAGAAAATCGTAGTATGCTGTAAATTTACACGAGTTTACACTCGATTGAACTTTCCTTGAAGTCACGTGTGAATAAATTTACCACAAAAGGAAAAATAAAAGTTGTGTGACAAAATTTTTGTATCTATATGATTAACAAATATTCACATGAAAATTTACTCGCATTAATTTATTCCAAATTGCACTCAAAATCATTTGATTACATATACAAATCCTTATAAAATATTCAATTTTATATTGAAATCCATTTCTCCTCTTTCGCTTGTTAAAAGCTGAAACTCTGCCTTCCTACTAATGGCACGGTGCTCTTTTTCTTTCTGTTGTTCAATTTGACAGTACTCCTCGTCTTAAGGAGGTAGGGTCACGTGACATATTAGTGCAAGTCGTTTATTATTCTCTTAACAGTTTTCAGAACCTCGCATCGCAAACACCTATATTTCCTTGTGAAATAACTAAAGATTTTTATGCCGAAAGAGGATACAAAGTTAAAGAGATGAAAGAGCGCCCGTATTATATGTGTTCTCTGTGTCCATACGGAACCTTTAAACAGGGAAGTGTTTGCAAGAAATGTTCAGCAGGTAGGTTGTTGTTCTCATACTCAATATCCGATCAAGAAGGCACTAAAAGTAAAATCTAAAGCCGAGTTACACAGCACAACTCTTGCATACGGCTGTCGAACACAACAGACTTAGGCATGCCTGTTTAGCGGCTATTCACACTCGCGCTTCTTTTAGCTTACGACACATTGCTCGTGCATCTTTGCTGAAATATACACCTCGTGGCGGCAATTATACAACACCACTTCATGTTTCCACAAGCTTATTAGCCTCTCTGTTTCTTCAAAAGTAAAGGTTTTAACTTTTTTAAATATTTTTTTCGCATAGCGCTTCGTTTGTATTTCGGTGTAAGCTGTTTACATGGCCATCTTGAAAAAATATACAGACCCCCTTCCCACTCGCGGGTTTTGTTGCAAAAATCTCCAAATTTATTATTATTTTCCCACGATTGTTGTACGGTTTTAAAACATGTTTCAAAGATCAGTTCGTGTCGTAAGGGTGGCGTCATCGTGTTGCGCGTGAAAGTTGTAGGGAAAAGTTGCATCTCGTGAAATCGGCCTTAAAAGTCTAGAGACCATCCACAAAGGGAAATCATTTACAAAATGTAAAGAGGCCTTCTTCAAAACCAATACTTAGTTCCATTAGTTTGTTTACGCTCACCAACCATTGTGGCTTTTCATGGCTCAATACCCTAATAGGCTGCTCCAATGGTCTATTAACCGTATTCGTAATTTTTTTTGTTTAAAACCAGGTGGTTTCTACCAAGATGAGCAGGCACAATACAAGATCCTTTCTCATGGTTTGGGGTGTAAACAGTGTCCAGTTGGAACTTTTGTTAGTCCACAAAACTCACCAGGAGTACAAAGAGCTGACTGTCAGACATGTCCAGATGGTAGGCCAATAAGACTCACATAATCAATGGATGAATAAGATAAATAATCTTGTGGTGCAAACTCTGTTTCATACATTGATCTTTTCCCTTAATTTGTTGATATTTACCAGGAACGCGTCCCGATCTCCCAGCTTTGTTTAGAGCCTGTTTCTGCCGCGAAGACCATTACCGCGTACATCGCTTTGAGTCCTGTTTCCCATGTAAACGAGGATACAAATGTACAAACGAGACGATCAGTCTGTTACCTGGTTTTTACTGGAGTTGGAATTCTACAGAAACCAAACACATATACCTGAACTTTTCTGCTGAGTTACAAGTTACTAGCAAATCATATAACAAAAGTCTAACTCACTATACTCTAGGTCTCCCTAAAGCCTACTCATGTCCTACTGCATCGGCGTGCAAAGGTGGTCTAGACTCAAAATGTTCTGTTGGCTACGAGGGTCCCTTATGTGCGGTGTGCAGTAGACGTTTTTACATGCTCGCATCGATATGCCGCAAGTGCCCTACCCTACCCTGGATAGTAACCCAGATCATACTGGTTATTGTGATTGTGGTGGGTCTGATTTTCTTGCTGATAAGAGACAAGAAGAACAAGTCAAGTGGGAGATCACTCTCTGATATCATGACAGCCAGAATTAAGATCCTGATTGGATTCTACCAAGTAACTTCAGGAACAATCTCCAGTTTCTCGTACGTCCAGTGGCCTGATGTCATGATCAAGCTGGTCAGATATGCAGAGGTTTTTCAGATGAATCTTTTACAAGCAGCTCCACTTCACTGCTTATCAGACTCCCTCAAAACTAATATTCACGTCAAGCTGCTGGCTGCAGTACTATTCAACGTTGTTACTATTATGGCTGGAATCATATATTATCAGATCAGGATCAGACAAATCACCAGCAAGGGGAAGTCCCTTCTTCAACAACGTTGTTATCGCACAGTCTTTCTGATTTTATTCATCTCGTTCCCCATGACATGCAGCTATATTTTCCAGGTTCTCCCCGAAACTTGCCAGAAAGTCTGCACCTCGACAGATGATGAGAAGTTCTGCTTGTCTTACTTAAAATCTGACTACACTGTAGAATGTGGAAGCAAGAGTTTCAAGGTCATGAGCGTCCTCTCCTATGTCCTTGTCGTCTACCCTGTTGGATTTCCATCAATCATTTTCTACCTGCTTTGGAAATACTACTACAACGGAGGAAAGCATGCTTTACGTAAGGAGAAAAGCCAAACAAAGCATGATGGTATCGTGGAAGGGTTAAAATTTGTCTATGAGAACTACGCCAGTAATGTGTGGTTTTGGGAGATCATCGAACTGGTGCGCAAAGTTCTCCTGACATCAGTCATTCTACTGGCTAATGCTGAAAGTCGTACATACCTTGGCGTAACAGCCATAATATCAGGATTATATGCCGTGCTGTTTGCTTACTACAAGCCAATCACAGACACCTTTGAACACTGGCTGCAGTTGACGTCCCTATTGGCTACCATGGTGAACATGATTGTTGGGATGCTGCTGAAGATCCCTAGTGACAGTATGTCTTCAAGTGTTAATACCCACGTCGATGAAGCTGTTGTAACAGCCGTGCTGATGATTGCTAATGTTGCTGTCATCGCCATCATGGCTGGTTAGTAAAAAGATAGTAACTGCTTTTTTTATTGCCGGTTATTGAATAATCCTTTAGCAGAATTCAAATTACCAGAGGCTTCTCAGTAATGGCATAGTAGGTGTAGATCGAATCGATAAATATTTTTGGGTGGATTTCAATGTTTTTCTTATCATTCCTTTTTCTTTATTGCTGACATCTGTTTTTTTTTTCTTCTTGTTTGTGTTTTACAGTCAATTATATGGTGACGTTTGTGCAGACTGTGCAGATCATCAGGAAGAACCCGCAATGTTCCGTCTCATGCTGTCTGCATCTCGTCCTGACCATACACCAAGCAGGAAGTGACGTTTCTGGTGTTGAAAGCAACAATGGTCTGAATAATTACCAAGACCTAAACGTTGGTACTGAAAAACCAGAGATCGAAATGACCCTAGCTGGACTTTCCATTGAGCTCGAAGAAGAAGAGGAAGAAAAAGAAAGAGGAGGAGAAAAAGGAAAAGAAAAAGAAAAAGAAAAAGAAAAAGAAAAAGAAGAGGAAACTAATACCTAAATAACGGTAATAACTATTGTAAATACCTTATTATCACATGATGAATATTCGTGGTGACTAATTAACAATTAACATATATCTAATTAATAATTCACTTTATCTTTATTCAATATTATTAACGATATAATAATTAATTAACATTGTTAAAAATACCCAGGATATGCTGTAGATGACTACAACGTATTAATTGACGTTCTCGAAGGATAGTCTAAACAGTTTGATGATGTGATGAAGTTATATTGGAAAAAGATGCAGTAATAAGTCATTTCTTGAAATCACTTTTAACATTGCACGAACGTTTAAAGTCCATGTGGGAAAATGATGATGATGATGATGATGATGATGATGATGATGATGATGATGATGATGATGATGATGATGATGATGATGATGATGATGATGATGATGATGATCTGTCAGCCTATGTGACATTAAAACGATTTTCTATATTAAGTTTATGTTTTAAGGATATAGATTTAGGTTTTTTTTATGAATTTTTAATGACTTAATTTCTTAGATAATTTAAAAAATCATTTTATTTGTCATTCAATTAAGACGCATTATGACCAAGTAAGGTCTCAAAACAAAAACAAACATCATCATTTTCCCTCATGGAATTTCAAAGTTAAAAAAATTTACAAAGATACATTTACATTACTGCTCTAAATTTAGTATCAGGCTTATAATAATTTAAATTTGTTTGAGAATAGTCGAATTTTTAATAAAAGTTTTACAGTGCGACTACTATAATTGGGGCCACTTAGACAGTGAGAACCAATCAAAACGTAGAATGAAAACAATGCATTCCGACTTTGACTAGTTGAGCCAATCAGAGATCATCAAAAAACAATAGCATTTCAACACTGAGTCCATCCGTTGCAACAAAATTATTCAGATTCCCATCGGAGAAAAAGGGACGATCGTGTTAACAACTCGTGCTGTACCGGTTTCTGATTGGCTCAAATAGCCAAAGTTGGAATGCATTTTGCCCCCGGTTATAGTAGTCGCACAGTTAGGATATGAATTTAATTAACAATGCAAGCTGATATTTAGATTAAAGACCGAGTTTAAGCATAAGGGTATACATTTCGTTTTTTTAGTGGTCATGAGATATATTCACCGAGGGCGTAACCGGCTTATTTTTACATTGCAGAGGGTTTCTAAATAACAAATGTAATAAGTGATGACGTATTTTTAAGAAGTAAACAATATATTTGTTTGAGAGGCGAAAACGTTCACCTTTGCTCATTGAAAATATGAAGCAAAAGAAAGCACACCAAAATGCTAGTACAACATGTTACAATAGATAGTATATTCAAGTTCGCACAGCCATGTGTTCGCGTCGTCTTCAAATCGAACGAAGACAGTGATTCGGATCCAGATATCTGGATCACGCAGAACATGTTTTCAGGTTCAAAGACCGATAAAAGTTTGACAGGATTTGGTAAAATAGAATGCCTCGCGTGGAATAGCTTTTGTATGCAACATAGTAATCATCGAGAAGAACGAGACGAACAAATAAATTTGTTATATATCAACTATCAAAGTCCATTTTTCTCGTACTCTGATTGGCCGAGAGGGCATCACGTGAACGTGAACAAGATTCGATGTTTCTCCAGCAACGGCTCTCAGCGGGCAACATTATGTTATCTACCGGGAAATAACAAAACCGGAAGTGATTTCACCGAAAACCGAACTTTTTCTAAGTTTTTAAATAATAGGACATACCACTCTCAACCATCGGAAATCTGTTAAATCTACCGGGAAATAACGAAACCGGAAGTGATTTCACTGTTTTTAATGTTAAATGATTAAAAAGTTGATTTTTTTCTTCTTTGAAAGTTGGTATATAATAAAACCCTTATTGACTGAAACCTCGGGAAAGTAGTGTGTATTGTGGTCCCTCGACGGCGATGTTCCCCTCGGCTACGCCTCGGCGGGAAACATCGTCGTCTCGGGACAACAAAACACACCGTTTCCCTCGGTCCCAGTCAATAAGTGTTAAGTATGCAAGTATGCATTCCCCCGGCTTTGAGACACTTGGTAATTGGGCCAGGGGTTATGTGATATATTCAACCGAGAAGAACAATGAAAACCGAGCTGATGTAAAAATAAGTTACGCAGTTAGTGCCTTCACCGCTTATTAGAGCTTTCATACGTGTATACTGCCATAATATCAATAATGGAAACTTTAATTTCAATATATTTGTAGGCTACATGTACAATCGTAAATCTCTCTTCTTTGTATAGAAGAAGAAAAAAAAGCTATATAGTTACAAACTCCAGATAAAAATATATAAATTAAGAAATTTAAATAGATTAAAAACCCCGTACATGTTTTAATTGCTTATATATGTTGAAATAAAAAGTACTTTGGAAAGGTACTGAATAAATAATAGTATTGATTGGTAACTTAAATAGATAGTTCATGATCAAGCAACAGAGCATATGTGTTTGTTGCAGTCCATTTCCATAAAGTGCAAGAGCGGAATGTCTGTAAAAATCGACCAAACTTTGGCACAAGTGAAAAAATCGATTTCGCTCATATTTGGTTCACTGATAGCCCTTAGTATCACTGAAATACATCCTGGCGCATATAGTTTTGAAAAAAATTACGTTAATTTTGGCCCGCAGCCCGCCGAATAGCCCGACCCCTCCGCTACGCGTCGTGATTCCCTTAACACTTCTCTCTTGTTCTGCATAATTCCCACGTCCTTTATAACTGACAAAGCATGCGCGTGCATTCTCTACTTCTTCATTTATTAATATCTAATTGCGCTTAAATCATACTTTTATGTTTTTTTATGGATAAAACATCCTAAAATTTTTTTGTGAGATATGCAACAATGGGTAGAGATTTATTATTTTTTTCATGTTCTTGCATCTAATAGAGTACCGAAGTGTGACGTCACAAAAAGAATTATTTTGCTTTTGACAATTTTCGATCCTCAATTTCGATAGAGCATCAAGAAAGATGTTAACACGCCAAATTTCATGGGAATTGGTTAAAAAGCAACGGAGATATGGCGTTTTGAATATATAATTTCCCCATACAAATCACTGTATTTTCGGCTTAGTGCTTAACGTTAAGGTGGCGGGTGAGGGAGCGTGATCTGCATTTAGGTTTTATAAGTGACAAACATGCTACTTTTATCAATGGATGAAACTCGAACAAAGAATGATATTGCAAGGGAATGGCACATGAACTGAAATGAAAAAAAACATTACATACACTACTTAAGACAAGTAAGATGTATTACAAGATTAGGTGGGGGTCAAAATGAATGGAAATGTGTTGTAATTTAGCGCCTTATGGACCAATGTGATATTCAAGAGAATAAGATTTTTGAGCGATACTTAGGAGTATCCTTGAAGATGCTTCCTGTGGTTTTATCCATGAAGGCATCTGAATTGCTCGTTTCTAACGACATTCAGCAAATTAAACGACAAGTTCGCATACGATGGTCATGCTGTTTGGAACCAAGTGCTAAGGGTTTTTTTAGCCTCAGCAGCCTCAAATACAAACCACAATTTAAACAAAATCATTATACAAGTATTTTTTTCTCGTGAAAAAAGCAAATGGTACTAGGCCATAAAGCCCTGTTTGTACATTACGATGACGATTTTGGCGCTATAGTTTTGGAGCGAGTATATATAATGAATCAAATATTTCTAAAGTTGCTTCCTTTTACCCTAACCATGATAAAAAAATGCTTATGTATCCTTTTATTAACATTGTATTAATTATTAAAAAAATTACAAAGTAGCAGTTATTCAAGAATGATATACTACATATAGCCCAGCTGCCTTACAGGAAGTGGTTACACCTTGAATAAGAAAAAAAAAAGAAGAGAAAGAAAAAAACCGGATAGCACATAGTATTGATTATGTCAATATGTCAATTATTTCCGCATGTGAAGAAAGCCGGAACAAAGCACGTGGCTACCATGCTGGTTGGTAAAAAAAACCCTGCTATTCAGCATTGCAGCTATGACGTCATGCAGGCGCGTTAGTTATATCAGTTCAAAACTGTTAGAAATTACAAATTGAATACGAAAGCATTGCAGTTTGAGAACAAATAATTCAATATTTTATTGAATAAAATAATCATGATATAGTTGCCTAATAAATACTCTGTTTAACATAATATTTATTTTGGCGCGAAATTATGTGTTGGCGCGCAAATCCACTTTCAGATCCAATCGGAAGCGTTCAACAGCATGGAGAGGATTTTTTTTAACTTGCTCTTCTAGTGAACACTATAAATACCTGCTAAGTGTTGGTTAGGCATCAGTCAGAGTAAGCAACAGTTCGGAAACATGAGGACTAGATTTTTATTCTTGGTAAGTATACTTTTTCCTTGCTATTAGTGTATCGTCATCCAGTCTCAAAACTACGGAAAATCACTGGAATCAAAACTAGGATTTCCAAATTTATTTATTGATATAAATATGGAAGAGAAATTTTCTCGTGATTTCAAACATGAATCAAGGGACATGTGTTTAAGGGTTATTTTAACAGCTTAACCGTTCGATCTGCTCGTCAAAAATAAATACAAATTATCAAAAAAATAGAAAAATAAAAATTGTGTCGAGCATTCAATTTATCAAATATTTTTACTATACATATGTTTTCGTACTGACTTTTTTCATCATATTTGCTGTTTATTTAACATACCCTAAATACATCATAGGTTGTGCTTTTGCTGGTAGCAGCACTGAAAGCAGTGGATGGTAACCCATTCTATGGTAAGAAAAATGAATGAAAAAAAGCAACTGATTTGAAGTTGCATTGCATTGTTCCTGCCCTATAACTGCTGCGTGAATTTTATCTTTACAAATGTTGTATACAGATTCCGAGTTGCCATTTTCACTGGAAGAGCGCGTGGTCAATGGTCAACACGCAGAACAACACGAGTGGCCTTGGCAGATCCTCCTACTGTTGAACGGGGATCTTAGGTGTGGCGGATCACTGATCAGAGATGACTGGGTGCTCACCGCTGCTCACTGTGTTGCAAAGGTTGATGCTAGAAATTGCACTGTTGTTGTAGGTGGGTATTAATCTTGTATGTTCTATTTATTTGATGTAGAGAGAGAATATTAAGCATAAGCTATTTATTACAAATAACCCCAGGTTCTTAAGAATTGCTAATAAAACAAAAGCGACAAATAAATGTTTTACTCGGTAGTATAAACTGAAAACAGTAAGTGGCGTGGACATGAAAGAGGTTTATGGAAAAAATATGAAGGACAGTCAAGTGCGGTTTCCTTGAGTGCTCTCGACTACACTTCACTGATATTCAACTGAGTGGAACACATGAGGCATTTTTATCTGCAGAAGATATGGAAAACATTGTTTAACAAATTGAATTCTAGAAGAAAGTAAAATCCAATATTCTTTTAAAACTCAATTTTTTCCCAAATCCTTTCTTGTAACTTGCCCACCATTTTCCCTGCAATTTTATGAAAATACACAGGAATTCTTTCCCACAAAAAAAAAAATATATCGTGAATTCTAATTCATTCTACTTAGGAGTGCACGATAGAGAGAGCATGACGAATGTTCAACAAAGGTTTCATGTCAAGAAGATAGTAGTACATAAATATTACAGTCAAGAACTGAGTTACAAGAACGACATTGCTCTTCTGAAGCTGAGCGGCTTGGCGAAAGTTACTGAAAAAGTCAGACCAATAGAGCTCCCGACCTCAGGACACAGGATTGCCGTGGGAACAATGTGTTATATGACAGGTAATGTTTATAACTGATGAATATTCATTATCACCATTCATAAAGATAAGTAGAACAAAGCAACAGCAAGCATCAACCCCATAATTTAAGTATCGCTCAAGACATGTTTTCTCTCGTTCATTACATGGCGCTGCCAAGTGCTAAATAACAAAACATCTCGATATAATTCTACATTTCTATAAACCTTGCCTTACCTTGTAATATATCTTTCTCATCTTAAGTAGCGTATTTATGTACCATCTCAGGCCTTATACTGGTTAACAAAACTATTATTCTCAAGGCAATGTCACGTGATTTGAAATAAGAAAACAACACATAAGAAGAGGAATAAGAAACGATTGTTTTTGAGTTGCACCAATCTTATAAATCATTACTCAGAAAGCAAAAAAAATAATACTTAAGGTGACTGACTACTTTAGCAAGGAATAATTACAAAATGTTCTTAGAAAGATATTTTACACAGAATTTAACGCTGATTCTAAAAATGAAAAGAAAAATGGGGTGTCCCGAGCTCGTTTTCGAGATAATGAATTTTGAATATGACCATCTCAAAAATTAATTATAAAGAAGCCCTGGAAGCAATTTTCTCAGGACATCTACTTCAAACATTATTTGTGAAGACTCACTAAAAATATTTGAAGAATTTTTTTAAAATAAGCAAGAATTCAGCTTCTTGTCAGCTCAATCAACCGAAAATCGTACTCAAACGACAACAACAAAATCACATAAAACGCTTTTTTTTATAAGTTCTAATAATTACGTTTTTCTCAAACTTTCTCAAGAGATTAATTTTTACCTGTTGTTTTAGGAAATTCAAAGAAACGTATAGAGTCCCGTTCAAAATTCGGGGGTTTTGCCCTGTTGAAGTTCAAAACGTGTATGGTTCCTCAATAAAATTTTGAAGGTTGTTATGCGGTTTTGAGTGATTTTTTTGCGCGCGCACATCGTGGGCTCAAAAGTAGTCAGTCACCTTAAGGGCAATTTGGAAGCTAAGTTCAATTATCTCATAGGTTGGGGTCTTGAATCACGTAAAGGAACAGCACCTATTGTCCTAAAAGAAACACAGATTCGCATTGGAAGCCATCATGATTGTCAGAACATATTTAAGAAGTTTAATAGCACAATAGATCAAACTTCAATGATATGTGCTGGTGGACAAGGTAAAGGTGGTGGTTGCTATGGTGATAGTGGTGGTCCCTTAACTTGTAATGAGGATGGTCAGTGGACACTTCGTGGTGTGGTCAGTTGGGGACATCACCAGTGTCTTACAAGTCATCATACTGTCTTTGCACGAGTCAGTAGTTTTGTTCACTGGATTGAAGACACCATTGGTGAAGGTAACGCGATATGCATTAAGATTAAGTAATACCAGAAACTCATAAGGGGGTAACCCCCTTAGGAGTTCTGCTGGCAATACGTGTGTTTGTTAGTGTGATAGCCTTCTTAGCTTGCTTGCACTTTTTTGTTGTTGTTTACTTGTCAGTCATTTTTTTCTTTGCTTAATTCTTTTTGATTTCCCTTTGGATTAGGTTTACTTGTTTACTAATTGGAATCTAGTGGAAGAAGAGCCACTATTTATTTTTTTATTACTTAAGTGTTTGCTTATTATGTGCTTGTTTATTATGTGCTTGTTTGTTTGCTCGTTTGCTTCTCTGCGTGTCTGCTTGTTTGTTAGTTTCCTTGTTTGTTCGTTTGTTTGTTTGCTCTTTAGTTAGTAGTTTGATCGTTTGCGTATTTGCTTACTTGTTTCTATAACCACTATTTTATCCAATAGTCATTTTCATCAATATCATCATGATTGTCACCATCATCATCATCGTCGTCACCACTACCACCATTGTTTATACCCTTCTATGTATTTCAACCCTCTATGTTTTTCCTCACAGCCGACTGTGGTACCCTACTATGCTTTAATGGTGGAACAGCATCCTGTTTCCATGGTAAACCTTACTGTGAATGTCTCCTTGGTTACGGAGGTCACCAGTGTCAATGGGGTAAGCTACTTTAATCTGTGATAGATCCTACTTCTTTTACTTTGCTTATGCATTCTTTTATAACTATAGGTGCATGCAGATCCCTGCCTTGCTACAATGGCGGTACAAGATATTGTTCCGTCGGCAGATCTTTCTGTGACTGTCTCTCGGGTTACGGTGGACGTCAGTGTCAATATTCTGGTAAAGCAAACTGAAACATACGAACCATTAATTTTATTGAGCATTAATACAACAATCTTTTGGGTTGGTCTAAGTTAGGGAACAGCGAACTTACAGATCAAATTGGAAATGAGCGAGTTCAGGTTTGCGGGGTCAGTCTTGGTATGGGTAGGGTCGATCTTTATTCCTAGAAGAGGTAGGACTGATTTTCTTATAAAAGTCCATGTAGTTCCCTCCTTCATTCTACGAAGAATGATTCTTCCCTAAATAGACTCTGCGCAAAAATCCATAATTTCTGAGCCATAATATAGGTAACATTTGAAACAGCAAACATACATAAATTATTAAGTAGTTGAGTAAAATTCAGGTGAAAAGTTGTGTTTTAAAATTAGAAGGATTTGTATGTTAAGGAGAACAGAGGGTTGACCAGCATACTTTTCCATGCTTTACAATCGTGCAAATTCTCTCGTAGCCTCTCAAAGGGTAACACAAAATTTCCCCCATCAAGCATTTCATTTATGCAAATTAGTACCCCACCTTTTCGCATAAGGTATATGAAGGCGCTTTGTTCGTAAATAATTATAAAGAAGGAAAGTAAATATTTTTGAGTTTTGACTGTACTATATCCAACGAAAGCTCCAGCAACAAATAACTCTACAACACTACCTAGTACTCGCGCAACAAACCTCCTGGGTAAGGAAACTGTGTGATTTCAGTAAGGCCCGGTTCAAACGTTGATCTTCTCATGAGCCGAACCTTATGACATCAAAGAATACCGCCTTATTATCTATTGTTTTCAATGCGTTCGGCTCATGAGGAGATCGACGTTTGAACTGGGCTTAAGATTTGAAAATCTGGGGGCTATGCTGTATAGAAATACGCAAAATCATCTCGAGAACTATGGGTCTGATTTCACGAGACGAAAGCCGAGAACATCAACCAAGATATCCGAACGGACATATTTTTTTTTTTTTGTTCGTCCCGCATAGGAATTACTATGAGGACAGGAGAAAATGACACAAAGTTGCTTGCTAGTTTTAACTCTAAAAAGTAAACCGTATCTCGGTTATTGCAACTCGTGATGAAAGATTAATGTATATTTTTTTATTCTCCAAAGGTCTTAAATCCACTACGAAGCCAACACTTCAAACAGGAGAGACGATGAGGTAAACAATGTATTCTAAGTCAGATATCAGTGATATTATGTTCAGACTCATGTAATAAATATGATGGTAGTAGCATGCAATAGACCCCTTGCAGCACGTCGGAATGCAGCTCTATTTTGAGGACAAAACAAAATAATTTCAATTTCCTGAGAATTGGAAACATATTGTTTTGTTCTCAAAATTGAGCTGCATTTCGACGTGCAGCAAATAGTCTATAGCCATTTGGATATTAAAGATATCTTTACACCTCATATATAAGTATGTATTTTTAATTAATTTTCGTATGACCGTAAAAGGTACAAAGTTTTTGGCATCCTAACTCTAAAAATCGGCTGCTTTTTACTTCCAATAACAATGGCATTCCATTTGTTTACAAACCTCGATCAGCTTCCTGCGATTGTTATGTAAGATCAAAAATGATTCCAAACCACCTTCCCTATTAAAAAAAGCGGGAATTGTGCTACCTGGTCACGTGATCAATATTGCTCCCTGACACGTTAGTTTTCTTCAGGTTTGATCATCTTATAATGAATAATTAATCTGATCTTTCTCGACTTGCAGGGTTCTTTTCAAACTGATTCAACAATTCAGAGACCTGTTAGACTCGGTAAGTTAATTTATTGCTGCTCCAACTTTGAATTGATTTCTCAAGATGTTAAAAGGGGTGGGGAACACAATCATTTTTTTTCTATCAAACAAAATTGGCAAAACCCTTATCTGGATTTCCTTATCAGGATTTCCAACTTAAAAATAATCATATCTTTACAAAGTTTGTAACAGTTGTTACATTTTCAATGTCTTTTATACGGAAATTCCAATTTTGGCAATTCTATTTCCCATTCTGAAGGCCAATAACAATTCCATTAGTTTTAGCATTTAATTACAAATAAATAAAAATGTTGATAAATATTTCCAATTAGATCCAGAAGATAATCCAGCAAGGTTTGACGAAGAATGCAGCCATTCAGTACAAAAGTAAGTGAGCAAGAATCTTAGCTTATTGTAAATGTTTTTTTGTTACCTCCCAGCCTAGGAAAATTGACCTTCAGGGAATTCAGTTGCCAAGGTCAATTCAACTCAACGTCAAGACTATACAGCACGTGAAGCCATCATAGCAGCATTTGTGTTTTCTGAGAGAATATTTAAAAGTAGTATTATTATCATGCTTATCTCAACATCTCAAAATTTATCTAAAAAGAAGATATAATTTTTTTTTTGGTATTTCAACACTATTATTAATTCTGTTATTAGGACAAATCACTTCGTTGTTGAGCGATTTAGAAGATCGTGCTGACAGGATCCCGAGGTTGCATGGTTTAATAACTGTCAAGGCAAAAAGCTACGTCAGCAGTGTAAGGTCACGTGCTCACAAGCTACTAAGAAAAATCGATGACGCCATGTTAGGTGAGAATAATATGCTAGACCACGTTTATTTGAAAAATGATAAAGTGCTAACACCATATATTTATTTAGCATCGCCTTTTTATAGATGAAATCAACTGAACGCAAATGAGAAAAAGAAATTGAAATGAAAATAGTTAATTGGACGGCAGGGACACAACAACAGCTTTCGCCAATTACTGCAGGCCCTTAATCGAATTCTGTTAATAATAGATACAAATTATTACGTTAAAAGAAATAATTGAATGGCGGGGACACCACAACAGCTTTTTTATTACAAATAATTTACCAAAGCAATAAAACATACAAATGCACATATATTAGTTTAGAGATGTGTGAAGCTTGACTTGTGGTGGAATTTAACTTGTGACGTATGACGTATGACGTATCTGTGAAACCACACTATTTACAACTATAAACCTATGATATAACATGTGTAAAAATGTAAGAATAAGTCAAATGAGTATTCTTAATTAGACCGATATGTACTCGTTGAAGATGCATTGAGAAAAATCAATTCCTACGTTCGTTTATTTTTGTTTTGTTTTTATTTTTATGTCTGTTAATGTTGATGTTAATTTGTTGTTGCTGTAAGTAGTTCGTTGATTTGATTGCGTTCGTTCTTTTTTGTTTGTTTATTCTTTTAGAAAATGTTTTGGTTGGTTGCCAACTTTTCCTGTGAGGGAATATTGCTGAAAATGCATACCATTTTTTGTTTTTGCAGAGAAGAAATGACTGACCATGAATTGCAGCATAGGCTTTTAAGACCATACATTCTAAAACGATGACTGATAAATTTCAGCGACTAAGTTTAATGAGGAATCATCTCATTTATAATGACAATAGAGATGTTAGGTATGACGTCACTTGTAATAAAAAACGACTTCCGGGTCCAAAGCGAAAACAATTTGTACAAAGGTTTTTCTTTCTTTTTCATCATGACAGGATTAGATGTCCAAAGTTCTAATTGTTTCAGGTGGAGGTTAAGTCATTGAGTACTTTTTTCGCTTTATTTTAGCGGTATTTTTGAGCACTTGGACCCGGAAATACGTCACAACTTAACAGCTCTATAAGTAAACGTAACTCTGCATGAGCAAGAATATCTAATTTTGTAAGGGATTCTTTCAAATGCATCATTCACTAATATTTGTAACCCACTTAAATTAATAAGTTGTTTTAAATCTAATAATTCAAAAGTTAAGCTAAAAAATGAATACTCTCTTCTTCAGTTTTTAATAAATGGTCAAGAAAATAGACTGCCATTTTACAGTTTCATCTCGTATAGTCCCCTTTCACGTGACGTCAAAGCAGCATAATTTAAAGGCAAAACAAAGCAACTTCAAACTCCGACGCCCTACGACGTCGGGACCTTAACAAAACCTCCCTCGGCTTTCGGGGACATTTTAATCAGTAATCACCCTCAAGTCATGCTATTACTTATAATAAACATTATTACCGAGTCAAGCATTATCCTCACGTCGGAATGCAGCTCAATTTGGAGGACAAAACAATAGGTTCCAATTCTCAGGAGATTGAAATTCCCTTTTTTTGTCCTACAAATAGACCCCCTTGCAGTACGTGGGAATGCAGCTCAATATGAAGGATATAAATAGAAAGAATGCCGTAAAAAAAAAAAATAATAATGATAGGAACCAACTGAGAATTAGATTTTTAGAACTAGCTTTCGAAGACTTTTAATATGACAGAGTTTGAAAATTTTCGAATTTTCTTTCTTGCATAGGTATAGGCGATTGTTAGGGAGAGCCCCTCTTAACACCTAAATGCAGCTCACGCCCCATATCAGTAAAGTGATACGATATCACTTCACGGCAAACTGTCCAGAAAAATCTCGCGATACATAATAATATATAATCGACCCGTAATGTTTTCCGTATCGCTCGCGGACTCGCTTGTTCGCGATATGACGGGAAACTCTTGTGAATAAAAACGATATCAGGCTCTTAACATGTGATAATCTCTATGTATTTCATACTAAGGGCTATCAGTAAACAAAATATGAGCGAAATCGATTTTTTCACTTGTGCAAATGTTTGGTGATGAGGGACCACAAAACACACTGCTTTCCCGAGGTTTCAGCCAATAAGGGTTTTGTTACATACCAACTGTCGAAGAAAAAAATCAATTTGATAATTATTTGACATTAAAAACTTAGAATGTTAGGTTTCCGGTGAAATCACTTCCGGTTTTGTTATTTCCCGGTAGATAACATATTGTTGCCCGCGCGCTGAGAGCCGTTGCCGGGGAAACATCGAAACTTGATCATGTTCACGTGATACACTCTCGCCCAATAGAGTACTAGAAAAATGGACTTTGACAGTTAGTATATAACAATAAGGTACATTTCCCATACATATTTAATTGGCAGAGTATGCGCATGGCAATGGGTCAGTGTAAATACACCCAGGGGATGGTACTGTCAAACTTTTATCGGTCTTTGCACAGGTATCCCAAGCTGGGTGTCTGTGGTTTCCTATCGAACTTATAAGGCAATGTATGGCGATTTTTCGAAAAAATTAAAAATCAGTAAATCACACAAATAAATGTCCCTACTTGTGTTTCGTGTTTTCCTTTGAGTCTCTGTGAAGTTTCAGGTCATTTGCAGCAATATTGAGCGAGTATCGTGGTGGAGTATCCCTCGTACTTAAAAATTAGCACACTTCAGCCCGCTCGAACCCTCGATAAGGGTCAATAATTCGCCTCTAGTTCAGCCAAAATTACACATCACGCCGAAATTCTATCACAGAACCTTAGTCCGATATCTGATACAACCACACAATCGATCTCCCTTTCGGAATTCAACGCTAACAGTTTCAAAAGCCAATGTTTTTCGAAGCCATTGCCAATCCGATGTGCTATGAACCAACCATATTGGCTACGGCTTTCAACCGTCGTTACAAAAACCATACGTACCCTCCCCTCAAATCCTTCTGTGTTGATTGATACAAGTACGTTGTTTACATATATTTTAAATGAATCACGTCTCTATTGGTGGATTGCTATTGGTCGGCTAAAACAATAGCGGTGACGTTTGTTAACCTTGGAGGGGAGGGTACGTATGGTTTTTGTAACGACGGTTGAAAGCCGTAGCCAATATGGTTGGTTCACACATAGCTGTGCGAACTTGAATATACTATCTATTGTAACATGTTGTACTAGCATTTTGGTGTGCTTTCTTTTGTTTCATGTTGAGCAAAGGTTAACGTTTTCGCCTCTCAAACAAATATATTGTTTACTTCTTAAAAATACGTCATCGCTTATTACATTTGTTATTTAGAAAGCAAGCTTATAAACTTCCTGCGCTGTTCCTGGTCAGCGGCAATTACCCTGAAGACACTAACATTGGTTTGGGTCATTCAAGTTGTGCTTGGCGTGTCTGTATTTTGGAGAGAAATTAGAGCTTTTTCTTGCCCTAAAAGCGATGAAATCCTATATAAAAAGGCTTTCTTAGTGACTTGGTTCTAAGCATCGATGCCGGTAAGTGTAATTTGCTGGTAAAATTAAGTTTTACTGTTGTTTTTCCAGCTTTGTTTTGGTTCTCGAGTCACGGTCGTGTTTCCACCTCGTGCTGTGTGACTTACGGTTCACGATAAAAGCCATAAATACCAATTTAAATCAAAAAAACGTTATTTTTATGGCTGTTAAAAGAAATTTTGTACTTTTGGAACATGCAAAGAGTATATTTTTTGACGTATCGATAGTTTTGAATTGAAATTGAGGTATTCTAATTCACAAGGATTTTCTCTCCCACATGTCTTCGCGTGCGAAAGTCCTACTGTACGATATTTTATCCGCCGTATTTCTCGTCTTTTAGCGTTGTTTTTCTTATTTTAGTGTAAACTGGAACTTATTGCTTTTAAATTTGTGATATGCTTCATTTCAAATACGCATTTTTATTCGGTATGGACTTTTAAGCATATTTTATGAAGTTTTTTTGAGCGACCAGTATAAGCCACTTCACGGTTTCGTCCGCCATCTTGAAATTGGGGCAAACGCGGCAAAATATATAGAAATCTGGATCACTTTGACTTCCCGTAACTCCGCTCAATCTTAATGGATTTTTAAGATTTAAACTTTTTTGAAAAGATATTTTCTTTGTTACTTATACCTCTAAATATGATGGAAAATGGAAAGCTTTAAATTGAGAAAATAAGATGTTTGTTTTCATAATAAAACGATGGGCACGTGAATATGAAAAAATTGTAAAAATATGATGAGTCGCAAAACTAGTTAAAAGACCTACATTGGTTTTATTTTCAGTCCGACAACTGGTGTACATGGCTGCTGATAATTGAAGTTTAAATTTTGAAAATCCATTAAAAATGAGCGAAGTTACGGAAAGTCAAAGTGATCCAGATTTCTATATATTTTGCCGCGTTTGCCCCAATTTCAAGATGGCGGACGAAACCGTGAAGTGGCTTATTGAGCGTAGTAGTCGTGTACGGGTTAACCAAGTACATTATGCAATTATTGGATGAGATTGAGCATGATAACGTAAATTATCAAGGCCGAGGCTGTCTTATCTGCCGAAGCCGTAGGCTGAGGCAGATAACACAGCCGAGGTCTTGATAATTTACGATATCATGCGAAAACCGAATTCAATAATTGTTTTATTATTCATTTTGTATATTAAAAAAAACATTAACATGAACATTTAATCATAGAGACATGAAATATGGACGCCATGATGTCGTGTGAAAAACGTAAAATTTTGATTGGAAAATAGTTCAATAATTCTTCATAAAATATATGGAAATAAGTTAAAGATTTCTTAAATAATTGTGGTTTTTTTTGTGTGTACATAATAAATACAAATTCTTAATAAATACATCATTTAAATTGAGAAATATATAAGTTATGTAAGCCTAAAGGATACAATAACAACAACAAAAATGTCGCCGGTGTGAATAAAACATATAATAATTTAATTTGTAAATAGATGCCAAAGTGAATGGCCTTAACAATCTTATCTTAAAAGTATCATAAGTAGACAAGATATGTCATTCTCGTAAAAAAGAAGGAAAGAACAACTTTAGCTCTAGCTATTGAAAGTGACGTTACAATTCACAAAATTATAGTTTTTTGAAATTTCCGAGTGAGAGTTGCTAACACTAAATTCTCTCATCAAAAATTCTTCTTGTGAAAGAGTAAATGTAGGCAATAAGTTAAGAGTCTCGGTACTTACAGCTATGCTAGTATCTACACTCGTAGCAGCCTGAGAGTTAGTCCCAAGTGATGCAGCAGTGATGGTTTCTGACATTTTTCGTTTAGTGTTTATGTCTGTTTGACAATAACTCCTCAGGCTGCTCTCGCTCTTATGACCACTAACTGCCATGATGTGTCGTGCTTCAGAGCCAGCCCTATCCAGGATGGTTAGAGACGTCGCTCTAATAGAGTGATTAATATGCATCTTTGAAAGTTTTGCTTCTTGAGAGATAACCTTCATTTTTTCTCCAAGCATCCGTTCACCAACTACCATGTTGTCCTAACAAAACTCGTCAACACCAATTCTTGTGTTTTTCTTCGGTCTTTGGAACAAAAACTGATTCTTTGGATTTAGATATTTGATATAAAGTTCTAACGAGGCAACAGAACAGTTCGGTCCAGGTTTTTCATACATACTGTAATTCCTCCTTCTAAACCATCGTCGTCCTCTCTTCTGTTTTTTGCTTTATAGACGTATTGGGAACCTTTGTCTTCAACGTTGAATGAGAAGTCTGAAATTTTCAACTCTCTGAGGTTTTGACGACCACGGTGGCAGAAAAACAGCATTTAAAACAAAAAAAACTTTGTTTTGCAGTGCTCTTGGGTCTTGTAAACCAAAAACTCCACACTCATAGAGTTTTTGAAGATCATTTTCGAGGATTGGAGGTTTGTGTTGAATTTTGCCTAGTCCTTGTTTTTTAAGATCAACGCACTTTGCTAGAAAAACTTTATTTGCTTCACCAAACTCTGGATCTTTATGATGTCAGTTCCTTGGGTGTTTTTGAAGTGTCTATTGAGTCCAAACCTTAAGCTGTGCAGAGAACTTTTCGAATATAAATCGCCGTTGGCTTTTCTTGCTTCTGCGTAAAATGACTTCAAAATTTCGACTAATGACTTTTTCTCCTTTAGTTCTTGCAGTTTTTTCTCCTTTAAGTGTTCACTGAAGACTTTAACGCTGCCTTTTGTCAATCTTTTTGTATTTTTGTATCTTTTTCTACGAGATAATTTATTTCTTCTTCGGAAAGTGAAGCAAAGCGGGAAGATACCATCTTGATCAGCTCGATGGATCTCAATAATAATAATAATAATACAATGTTTTCTATAGCGTCAATTCATGTACTTTCAACAACGCTTTACAAATGGATATAATTAAGATAAAAGGAGAAAAAATTAAAGTTATTTAGTATTTTGCAAAATCTCAACACTTTTTGTAATTGTAGATATTCACTTGACATAATATAACAATATTATTTAGCTTATTAGATTTATTAGACTAAGAAGAAAAAAAACTACTAACTATTAAAAAACACTAATACCTTAAGAAAATTTGTAAAAATTTAATAAGAACAATTTAAAATATTAATAAAAATTCAAAATTGGACGAATACATTGTAGAAAATGGAAAATTAAGGCATGTTATAAGCACGACTGAAAAGCCAAGTTTTTAGTTCACGTTTGAATGAGGAAATTGTCTTACAAGACCTGATGTTAGGAGGAAGCTTATTCCATAATTCTGGGGCAGCATTTGAAAAAGCCCTCTTACCATATGTTTTAAGGTTAAACGAAGTCTTCGTTAAAAGGTTTGATGAAGAGGATCGCAAGGAACGAGAAGGAATGTAGGGTTTCAGAAGATCAGCGATGTAAGAGGGAGCCGCATCATTTAAAGCTTTAAAGGCGAGAAGAAGTATTTTGAATTCAATACGATATACAACAGGCAACCAATGTAAATGATAGAGAACTGGTGTTATGTGGTCTTGTTTGCAGTAATAGGAAATAACTCTCGCAGCAGAATTTTGAACAATTTGAAGTTTTTGTAATGAAGATTTAGAAAGACCATACAGTAGAGAGTTACAAAAATCAAGTCTTGAAGAGATCAGTGCATGAACAAGAGTTTCACAAGCCTCAAAACTGAGATATTTTCTGATTTTCCATATATTCTGTATGTGAAAAAAACATGATTTGCAAATAGAAGTAATATGCTTTTCCATAGATAAGTTTTCATCAAAAACAACCCCGATATTACGAGCATTAGAAGATGGAGAGATATCAAAATCTGAAAACTTCAGAAAATCAATGGATGGTTTAGGACGATGTGAGGCTGTCAGAACAATAACTTCGGTTTTATCAGCATTTAGTTTTAATTTATTACTTGACATCCAGTTATCGATTTCGTTTACACAAGACTCAATCCTTTGCTTGGCGAATTCCAGCTCAACTAATGATGATGTTTCAAAAGTTATATATAGCTGGCTATCATCTGCATACAGGTGAAAATCGATCTCATAGCTTCTCAGAATATCTCCAATGGGTGAGGTATATAGTAAAAATAGGATGGGCCCTAAAACAGAGCCTTGAGGCACACCACAATTGAAATTCCGTGTGGTGGAAGTGCTACCTTGGACACCTACACGAAAGCTTCTATCGTTGAGATAAGATTCAAACCATTTAATAGCTTGCCCTTCACGCCGAATCTAAAAGACAACCTTTCCAATAAGAGCCCATGATCTACAGTATCAAAAGCCGCATATAGATCTAATAAAACAAGAATAACAGAAGATCGCCGATCAATTGCACATAGTATGTCATTCTGTACTCTCAGAAGAGCAGTTTCAACACTGTGGTGTGTTTTATAAGCGGACTGAAACGTTTCATGAAGGTTATTGTTCTCAAGGTGGTTGATCAGCACTTGGCAAAGCTACCACAGCGTGACCTTGAATGAACTTGACATGATAAATAGCAAACGTATTTCCATTTCCATTGTGACCTTTAAACTCGACATGATAAATGTATTAGATTGGTTGAGGGCTCTCAGCCAATCAGAAGCGAGATAGTGAGTAAAATGTATTATAACATAGGTTATCAAACACACAAGTGAGATTTCGAAATTGTTCGGGATTTTGGTTCTCCTCATTGAGAAAAAGAAAAAAATATCAATAGACCTTTCCGGAATTCGCTTGGATGATCACAAAACAATGGTTTCAAGTTGAGGTTTTCCTTGATAAATAAAAGATTCAAGTTTATTCTCGACTTGAAACCATTGTTTCGTGATCATCCAAGTGAATTCGGGAAAGATCTATTTTAGACAAGATTCAAACCCATAACCCTCAGCGCTGAATGATTAGTACAGTGCCTATCCAAATCCTTTAACTAAAACACTCAGCCACAAAGTGAATAGACCCTTTCTATGGCGTCTTTGATGTCAAGTGAGGAGAATGATGATGTCCTGGTAGTCATAAGCCAATGATTTTCACTTACAGCATCCCGAACTAGAATGTCCCGGATTTTAAAACACAATCATTATCACCCATAATATCCGGGACATTTTAGGACTCTTTGTTTGACGTCATAGATACCATATTCATAAAGGATCTATTCGTATCTCCTTTTTTGTCATATTAAAACGTTCGCTCATTATATTAACTTTATAGGCCATTGTAGCCCATTTTGCGGGCTGAAATAGAAAAAACAGCATGATAAAATGAGTCTGAGTTTGGCTAAAAGCATATTTACACATGTGAACATCAACTCTAATTGTTATATTGGTGTTAGTTCTTTATTTGCCCAATTAAAAAAAATCATATATTTTTCAGCCTCACAAGGCTTGGTGTATCAAACACCAAGTGAGAAAACAGAACTTCGAACCTTGCTTCAAAATGATTACAGTGGTGAGTAAAGACAGATTGTATAACAGCATATGCAATGATATTAAGATTTTGTTGTCTCACTTCTTTGTTATTGGTAAATAGAAATTTTATAATCATTAATTCAAACCTGCAGTCGTCAAGGCTGTTGGCTGGAATATTTGGATATATGAAACATTTATGATTTATGTTGAAAACTTATAAGATTAATGCATGATTGATTTATTTATGTTTCAAATCTGTTTATCAAATTAATGAAAGTATTATGTAAACCATGTACATATAAAATGAAAATGAAAAGAAAAACCAATTACCTTGATTTTATCACCATTATTTTTAAAGTGTGACCTGGAAAACTTAATTTCTCATAGTCATTTGCAAGGCCGTGACCTTATGACACGAGTCATCTTTAGTTAATCATTGTTTGTACCATGGCCAATCTACGGTGGCCCATGAGGGTCATGGCAAAACAAGAACTCACGGCAGAAACCAACAAACACACAGCAAAACAAAACAACTTCAAGGCAAGACAATCTGAGTTCACGGCAGGAGGAAACTAAGTCACAGTGCAGACCTTTTGCTATACGCTATTCAAAATGGCGGAAACCGAAGATCGGCAAAGTGACATTATTAAGTATTTGTTTTATCGCGGCTTTAGTTATGGAGAAATGCTCTCTAAGTGTTATGACATAGAAATGAGTTTAAGCATGCTAAAAAGACGTCTTAGAGAGTGGAGTCTTTCGAGATGAAATGTGGAATATGACATCAATGTTGTAAAAACCGAGATATCCCAACATTTGGATGGCCCAGACTCATCAGTTGGATATCGTTCTATTTGGCATGCTCTACGTTTAAAAGGCATTATAGTACCACATGTGGTCGTGCAAGAAATAATGAAAGAAATGGACCCAGAAGGAGTTCAGTCAAGCAAGAAACATAAACTAAGAAGAAGAGAATACTATTGTCAAGGGCCAAATAGTGCCTGGCATGCTGATGGATACGATAAAGTGAAGCCATATGGGTTTCCTATCCATGGTTGCATCGAGGGCTTCAGTCGAAAGGTATTATGGCTATACGTAACACGATCCAATAATTACCCGGATAATATTGCTGCATATTATCTAGATGCTGTAGAACAATTTGGTGGGTGCCCACAAGAACTGGACACTGATTTGGGCACCGAAAATGAAGGGTGTCAAAGAGAACTTGATTCCCAATCTTATTGTTCATCTAACTATGGGATTTAAGATTTCAAGATAGCACTTGAAATAATAAATAAACATGTCAAAATTACCCAGTAAATATATAAATCTTAAATGCTTACAAACTGTCGATTGAACTGTAACAAAATTATATTGTCACAGTGCAACCTGCAAAAATATGACCATATGTAATGTATTTGCATACTTCTATGCAGTTGTTATATTTGGTTTTTCGTCTTGATTTATTGAATCGATTTCGTTCTTACACGCCTTGCACTAATGACTAACGACACGTGTATTATAATCTATATACAAGTAATTTGATACTAAATCACGTGGTAAATGTTTGAACAGTAACGTAATACGATAATAAGAGAAAATATATGTGACACTCCCCAGGTTGGTCACGTTTAAGGTGATCAAATGCTCCCCAGGTAAACATGCTTGTTATAACAATGTACAAAATATAATGAATAAAGATAAATGTAAGTATGTCTATAATACGAATAGGTTTAAAAAAAAAATGTTCAAATGTCAATATCTACTATCTTGATAATAGTTGGAAAATCAATGTTCTCAGTTTAATTGATCTGGACTTCGATGGGGTAAAGGTTTTTTACACTTTGGTTGAGAAACTTTGGTGCTCCCGTCTCGCATGCGACTTTCACCCTTGCTGCTCGCACGTTTCCATCTCTCCCTGGCAGGAGTTCTTCCACAGTGGCCAACTTCCAAAAGGCTCTCTTAGTTGAATCGTCTTTGAGCACGATTACATCTCCGACAGGGATAGCAGGTTGATGTTTTGCAGTGGCTATGTTTTTTTGACTCTCGCGTAAGCTTAGCAGGTATTCCCTTCGCCAGCAATTGGTAAATTGATTCAAGAGGTGAAAATGACTCTTTGTCTTCCGATAAAGAGATTGATACGTACTCACAACATCGAAGTGAGCTGAGTTAGGAGTGTTCGCGATTCTTCTTCCATTGATGAGGTGTGATGGTGAAAGAGTGAATGAAGTACCATCTTGATCGTCGTTTATGTACGTGAGCGGTCTTGCGTTGATCACGGTCTCTATTTCGGTTAACAGAGTGTTTAGTTGATCGTAGGTCAAAGTTGTTCTTCCGATGGACTTGCGTAGACTACGTTTGACGCTCTGGACCATTCGCTCCCAAAATCCACCCCACCATGGAGCTTTCTCTACTATGAATGTCCACTGTATTTGGTTATCGGTCATGAAGCGTTGAACCTCCTTCGAACGTGCAATCTTCCGTATTTCCTTTGATGCGGCTTTGAAGGTTTTGGCGTTATCTGATATTAACCTCGCGGGTAGGCCTCGACGACTTGCGAAGCGACGAAAGGCGTTAAGAAATGATTCCACATTCAAAGTTTTCACGAGTTCAAGATGAACAGCTCTTGTTGATGCGCATGTAAATAAACACACGTAGGCCTTTTCTTTCTCCTTGTTCTCTGGTTCCTCTATTTTGATGTAGAGCAGTCCAGCGAAATCGACTCTGGTGTTTGTGAATGGTGGGTCGTCTGACACACGAATATCGGGCAAATCTGGGACTTGAGGTGATTTGTATGACGTTCCTTCTAACTTTCGGCATATCACACAAGACTTCAATATTTGCTTGACTGTTTGTCGACCCTTGACGATCCAGAATCTTTCCCGGGTTGTAGCGAGTGTCGTGCTCAATCCGCTGTGATGTACTCTCTTGTGGCAATCTTGGATGATCAGTTCAGTTAAACGATGACGCGATGGCAATAAGATAGGTTTCTTGCTTGCTTCGTCGAGTTCGGAGTTGTCGAGTCGACCTTTACATCTGATGACCTTTTGTTTGTCTAAAATTAAGTTGAGCTGTTTTACGTATGGTGTCAGTGTACAATTAGGTGTCAAAAGACATTCTAAGTCCTTCGAAAGAGTAGCTGATTGCACGTCTTTGATCCATAAATAAACTAAAAAGCTTACTATCCTTCCTCCATAAAGCTTCTGTCCAATGAAACACACATCTAGCTTTACACCTTGGTAAACTGTCCTCATAGCGTTCCAAGCAGCTTTTTCAAAGTCTGCTGTCACCTTCTGGACCACAGCAATAGGGATCAGTTCCTTGACTTTCTCCAGAACCTTTGAAAATACATGATTATTTGTTATTAAGTACAATTTGAGAAAAAAATAAATCCAGTTTGCAATTGTGGGTTTGCATTCAAGTTCTTTCACTATTTCTCTCCTACCTGAAATCTACTTGAACATGATGAATGTACCTTTTTCACTTTTTTTTTCCTTTGTGACATGAAGACGGACATTAAGTTAGGGTAATACGAGCAACAAAATCACTCAACTCGTCTTGCAACATCGCTGTGAAACAGGTTAAAAAGCAATGCTGCACGTTTTTCCTCCCGAGTACGAACTTGTCTCGCAACAAAATAGTTTGCTACAAGTTGTGTGAATCCTGTCTTCTGATTGGCTAATATGGTCAGCTGATCATATCACAACTTGTTGTGAACAATCTCAATTGCAACATGACAGCCGCCGCCTTCCACAGGAAGCGTACTGCAGTTGCTTTTCTTGTGAGTTTGTTGGAAGAAGATGATAAACAACCTTTAAAACGAAGAAAACCAAAACATGGAACAAGATTGTGGGTTCAGGATTGTTCTTCAAGTCCAGAATGAGCTCGAGTTTCTTTCCATCCGATAATTTCGTCTCAATCGTTAGAGAAATTACTTCTTCTCTGTCCGTCGCCATGTTTTCTTTGTTGCTTTGGTTACTTTACCTTGCAATTGGATGACCTTGAGTGACGTGTCAGCTAGTAACCAATCACAAGTGCCGGGGAAGCCATTCAGCTGCTCCTTTTGCGAGCTAAAAATCAACTTGCTGCGACACAAGACAAAACAAACAAACAAACAAACAAACATCTTTATTTGGCACTCCTTATTTTACAATATAACAGAATTTAAAAGATAATTTTATAAAAATAGATGGGCGCCAGCCATTTAGAAATAGCAGGGCTAGTCGAGCTAAATGGCTGGGTCAAAACGGAAAATTATAGAAGGAAATGTATAGTTCTAAGGAAATATATATAATTACAACAACAAAATACATGGATTTAACTGGACAAACTGCCAGGGAAAAAAACACACACACATGAAAACTGAAACGAGGTAACAAAATAAACACACACACACACATAAGGGAAAAACTATTAAAGAATAATTTGTAAATAAGAGGGAAAATTGATTCAATTCAATATGTGAAAAACGATAACTAATCGTTATATTTTTCCAAGAGTGATTTAAATAGAAGCTTCTTGAAACAGGAGCGGGACTTTGATTTATATTCATCCTGGATGGAATTCCAAATTTTAACGCCTAGAAAACGAATGTTAAATTTGCCATAATTAGTTCTTATCTTTGGCAAATAGTATGCTTTTTTGCTGGCAAGTCTAGTGTTATAACCATGTATTTTGTTGATAGATACAAAAAAATCATTGAAAACTGATGGCAAACTACCTAAATGAAAATCATAGATAAACAATGCATTGTTTAAAAAGATTAAGTCAGGAAATTTTAGAAGTCTCAATTTATAGAACAGTGGACTAGAGTGGGCTCTAAAATCAGAAAAGGTCATTAGCCTAATTGCTTTTTTTTGAAGAACAAGAAGTGGTCTTAGAGTAGTTGTGTAGGTGTTCCCCCAAGTTACAACTGAGAAAGATAAGAAGGGATATACTAACGTATAATACAACATTGTAAGAATTGATATATTTACAAAATGCCTGATTTTTGAGAGAATACCTACACATCGTTTAATTTTTTTAGAAATATGAAGAATTTGGTATTTCCAATTTAAATGGGAGTCAATATAAATACCTAGATATTTAATATACATTTCCTTCTTAATTGTTTTATTGTTAATATATAATCTAATTGCATAACTAGTGGCTTTTTGAGGTGGGTGAAAGATAATAAAATTTGTTTTGTCTATGTTAAGCGAAAGCTTGTTAGCAATAAGCCAGTTTGACACGTGACTAAGGTTTTCATTGATACAGGATTCTAGGGCAAGTAGGTTGCTGTTAGAGTAGAACAAATTCGTATCATCAGCAAAGATATGGAAATCTAATGCATCACTACATCTATAAAAATCATTAATGTAAATAAGAAATAGAAGGGGGCCTAATACAGACCCCTGTGGAACTCCATGAGTGATGACGCACTCATCAGACCTTGAATTGTTAATTGATACAAATTGCTTTCTATTTGACAAATAGGAAATAAACCACTGATTAGCAATTCCAAGGATTCCATAATGAGAAAGTTTCCTAATAAGTATAGCATGATCAACAGTATCAAAGGCTTTAGAAAAGTCTAAGAAGATTCCACAGGAGTATTTGCCATCCTCTATTGCTCTCCGAATTTTATCAATTATCAAAAGAGTTGCATGCATTGTAGAATGTTGCAACGAAAACCAAATTGTTTGTTGTACAGGAGCCCATACTTATCAATGAAAGCAATTAGTCTCTTATACATTAGTTTCTCTAGGATTTTATTAAAAATTGAAAGTAAGGAAATTGTTCTATAATTATTCATACAAGTAACTGAATCCTTCTTATGAATTGGTATGACATTAGCTAGTTTGAACTGATCAGGCACACAGCCACTAGTGAAAGAATAATTATAGATTATTTGTAATGGAAATGATAGACAGGATTTTAACAGTTTTAACAGGCTAACAGGGATACTAAAAGGACCTGTTGCCTTTGAGGAATTTAAAGTTGAGATTATGTCTTCAATCTCTAATGAAGTCACAGGAGAGAGGAAAAAACTGTTTGTCAATGAGGGACCAAGGAAAGTTTCAGGTTCAACATTGGTTGCAGGTATTTCACTAGATAGCCTGCCACCAATTGTTGCAAAGTAATTATTGAAAGCTGTTGCAATGGTTTTAGGATCCTTAACAGTTTTGTTTCTTAGTATGAGTTTTGAGGGGTGATTAAAGCCTCTAGGCTTGATAGAAATTAATTCCTTTATACCAGACCAAATATTTTTTATATTTTTACCATTAACAGTAAAATAATTTTGATAATAATTCTGTTTGGCAACTCGAAGGAGGTGACTAATTTGATTACGATACAATTTATATTTTATTAAATAGTATTGATTCTTTGAAGTAAGATATTTTTTATAAAATATATCTTTCATTTTGATAGATACTCTTATACCCTTAGTGATCCAAGGTTTAGATAGGGATTTAATCTCCTTTCTTGTTAGCTTCCTAATAGGGACATGTTTATCAATAATTCCAGATACATGAGAGTAAAAAGACTGGAAGATATCATTAACATTAACCAAAGTATCATTACATGGAAGGACTTCTGTCCAGTTAATAGACTGAAAGTCTGACAAAAGGGCCTCTTTATCAAGCTTGGAGAAATCTCTTTTGTGGATTTTTAAGTTATTAGGTATTGCAGTTAATTTGTTAATAATCAGAAAATTTGGTAGATGATCTGTAATGCCTGATAGTATGTTTCCACTTAATGCCTGATGTTCCAAGGAATTAAAAAAATATATTGTCAATTAGAGTTGCAGAGTGCTCAGTAATTCTAGTAGGTTTTAAGATATGAGGATGAAAGTAGTAAGATCCTAGAGTATTGACAAAATTATTAGTATCAGAATTTGAGTCATAATTCAAAAGATTTAAATTGAAATCACCCATTAACAAACAGTACTTTCTCTCTTTGTTTAATTTTCCACAATATGGTAAATATAGTTTAGGGTGGTATCAATATTTCCTTTTGGATGCCTATAAATGACCCCACAAACAATATTATGTTGTTGTGGAGCCTCAATCTCAACCCAGAGAGATTCAAATTCTGGCTTAGAGCAACAGAAATCATCCCTTTTGGTGTAAGATAAGTTATCTCTAATATAAAACCCAACTCCTCCCGCCTCTGATAAGGTAGGTTGTGAAACAAATTGGAAGCCAGGAAGATTAATGTTATCCACGAGGGGCAAATCTTTTTTAATTCTGGTTTCCGATAAGCCAATAACAGGAAAAGCATTATTTAATTCATCTAAAAGCTGATGAAAAGAATTTAAATTCTTTGATAGGCTTCTAATATTAAAATGTAAGGCAGAGAAAGCCTTTTCAGATAAGGAGGATTGGATTTCTACATCAGAATGGAAGTCATGAGGGGAAAAATAGTTAAAATTTATGGCTAACGGCAATTGCAAGTCAATATCAACCTGTGATAGCTTTGAGTTTTTTTCCAGAGAAGTCATTACATCAAAACAGGGTAACGAATTAAGTCTCAAATTTGCAATATTTTTTGAGCATAGACAATCCTCATTGGAATTGAAGGCAAGCTCAGCTAGACCATAGTTATTAATAGAATGGAATGGGAAAATGTCAGCTCGACAAAATAAACAGATCCATAAGTCATTAGTTCTAGAAAAATAGTTATACTCTTTGACTGACAGGACAGTACATTTTAAATGGAACCAGTGGAGACATATGTCACATTGAATTCCTCGAGAGTTATCCTTAACAATCTTTGAACATTGACGACAATTACTAATAGAAATCAAGGACAATATAATAAATCAGAAATGTATAATTAATAAGAAGAAAAAGTATTAAAGAATTAAGGATAAGTAGCGAAATGTGGCACTTATCTGTTTCCATGCTTGTAACTGGTTTACGAATCGTCAACAGAATGCCTAGAATTAACTATTTGATCTTTATATTTAGCCAGATCTGTTTCTGAGTTTATATAGAAGGGGCGACTGTCTTTGACCTTCTTAAGATATATTTTTCCATTAGAAGTTGCAGCAATAGCGAGCTTCAATTCCTTCTTGATCTTGAGGCAGGATTTAAACAATTTTTTCCGAGCTTGAGTTAGACTTTCCGAGACGTAAATATGATTATCGAGATCCTTTGAAGTCCTCCATATTTTGCGTGGTTTTATTCTTAAGTTTAAAGCGGGCCTTGTAGAACTCCTCTTTAACTTCCCTCCTGACAAACTTCGCAATGATAACAGGCGGTGATGGGGGACCTTGATCATTTCTAGAAGGGAGTCTATGGCTAATGGAAATATCTTCCACTTGAACAGCAGCTCCCACGAGATTAGCAACTTGAACTACAAGATCGTTGGTATCTTCGTCTTCCTGGACAGGGATTCCTTTGATCTCCAGACAATCACGCCGAAGATGTTGCTCATTTTCATCTATGTGAACCTCTAGATCTCTCAGCTTGTTTGTAACCGATGATAATTGTGATTTCAGGACGTTATTTTCTAATTTAAGTCCTCGATTCTCTTCTTCAAGGGTTTCCATTTTCTTGCGAATGAACTCAAATCGTTCATTAAAGAAAGTCATCGAATTCTCGATAGAATTTATTCTCTCAGAAGATTGAAAATCCATTTCCCTTGCTTTTAAAGACATAAACAATATAATAACAGGTAGAACAAACATATAAAACAACGATAAATAGAGGTTTTTCAAGGAGGCAAAAAATTTGCCGCCATCTTATCCAACGACCGCTGACCTTCAAACTTCAAACAAGTTTGCTTTGGAGTGGTAATAAGTGCAGCATCAGGAAATTTTGTTGCAAAAAGTAGAATGGCCTTTTACTCTCTGCAACAGACTTTTCTAACTTGCAGCAAACTATTTTGTTGTGAGACAAGTTCGTACTCGGGAGGAAAAACGCGCAGCATTGCTTTTCAACCCGTTTCACAGCGATGTTGCAAGACGAGTTGAGTGATTTTGTTGCCCTATTCTTTTAAACTTACCAGTTATTCAGAGCTTAAAGTATTAGAGCTTTTTGTTTAAAAAATGTAATTGTGGTAATTTTAGTGCTGATTTGATAAGATATAACAAAATTTTTAAAATAGCAACAATTTTTGCCCTCCCCCTCAACCTGGGTACCAAATGTGCCTCCCCCTGAATGAAATCAAGGCAGGTCCATAGCTAAAATCAATAGGCCTAAAGCATGATGAAAAGGCTGGAAAGGCAGACCATACCAGGTGAAAGGCCAATAAATGATTTTAGAAATGCCACTATGCCAGTCGACTGGATCCAACAAGTGAACCACATGAGGCGAAAGGCCAATACATTATTTTACAAATGCCACTGCGCCGCTCAAAGGTTCCAACAGGCAACCACAGAAGGCGAAAGGCCACAACTTACGATGTTATTCATTATTTGTTTACTTTAAATGTGTGAATTGACATGCCAGACACTTGAAGGGGAAGAAGACTCCCCTTTACTTAAGATACCTGTTATTTTTTTTGTTCTATTTTTGGGCCTGGACTTGATATTGTTTGATGAAGAACTGTTGGTTGATAACTTTTCAGCTAAATATTGGTCATTTGTAAAGTACTTTAGGTGAAATAATGATTTGCATACAAAAAAACATTACTATTGAACAAAAATTTATATTACAAAAAAAATTAGCATCCCCCTTCACTGGTATAAAAAATTTTGGAATCCCCCTTTTCTCATGCCAGTAAATTTTGTAATCTCCTCTAAAAATCCTCTGCCCCTCCCCCCCCCCCCCCCCCCCCCCCCCCCGCAAGTGGCAGCAATTAAGCCAGATGTTTGGGCCTTTCTTTTCATGATAGTGCCAATTTTATGCTCGCCCATTCTTTGTCTGCTAAACCAGACATCACGTTTTGGTTTAAGAATAATTCCCACATAGATAGGCCCAGTTGTACGTAGATCTTGCAGCCTCCATTTCAGTGGTTCTTCGAATAACATCACTGGGAGGTGTTCACGTTCTGTCGCGAACGTCTTGGGCAGTGTTGCTCTTGGAGTGTCTCGCAAACCACCCTGTTTTGTCTTAATTGGGCCCTCTTTAATAGATAGGTATCTTGTTGACCTGTCAGGGCTTGTTATATACTCGAAATCCTCTACATTCATACCATAATGTTCCTTTCGACCACCTAGTCCAAAGTGCCTTGTCAATTTTTTAAAATTCACATACACCAAGAAAAGTCACAAAAACAAAGGCAAGTCGCAAAAGAAGTCACAAAAACCAACTACATTAGCCTCGTTTCCATGCTGTTGCGGAGTCCACAAATGGGACATCCAGAGGTTTCCCGGCATCACACATTGAGAAAAGGGTCTATTGCCTATATACCTTTGTGTACACCTAACTGTCCTTGAACCTGTGCATAGTAAGGGTGGGATTCTTTTAGACAACATTCACTGTCCCCTGACTTCTCTATAAAGAGATTGGGATCTGTACAAGCGTCAAGAGGTGTTACATTAAATTTGGTGATTGGACTTGACATCTACAATTCCAAAGGGAATCAATAATTTTGGCATCCAGAGAGGCAGCAAGAATAGGAAAGCCTTTATCAGCCACCAGACCACAATTCAGGTGTCTGCTTGTTAAACAAGTACTTCTCATAGGCCATCAAGGCAATTGGTTCATAACTTCTACCATGCTCAAAAGTTATTGATTAAATCTGTTTCAGATTTATCAAATATTCTGCAAGAGTGTAATGATTTCTTTGGCGTTTTGAAATGAAATGGAAATTAGATGTAGTAAATCTAAAGCCTTTCGCTCATCTTTCCATTGAGTTGTCTTAGCTTGCTCTCTCGTTTCGTTCTCTAATTTGTTGATATCTTGTTCACTTAAATTAATCATGTTTAACAATTCAAGTTCATCAAATGTAAGGTTCTCTGGTATCACAGCTTAGGGCAAATCAGACAGAGGAAAGTCGGAGTAGCTTGAAGTGTTTAAGGTGGCTTCCTATAGTATTTTTCAGACCATACCTTTCATTTTTATTTGGCTTATTCATATTCTTAACTTATACCTATATACTTGATTTTTGGACCAGTTATAGAGCTAAGATGAAATTTTAAAATGATGTTAATTTTAGCTTGATTGGCGTTACCTTGGCAACGATAAACAAATATTGTTGAAATTAGTTTTTATCGAATAACTCTAAAACTCGATGAGACCTAGACAAGCGGCAAACGACATCATCAACTTCAAGCTATTGCAAAACGATTCCAATTATTTTAAAGAAAATCAATCTGTTAGATTTCAAGTAATTCGCCGAAATATTCTAAAGTCGTGATTTTCGCACATTGAAAGTTACCCGGTGGCCCGGGAGATACTCAGAAAAACCGAATTACTATTAAAATACTCCAAAACAAACCCTTCCTAATACACTACCTACTGGCTAAATACTAAAAGTTAATTCTCTTTCAAACCAGAGATATATGTTTTTCCTTGCGTGAATATTTTGATAAAAACACTCCTACCAATTTGAACATGTTAGCCAGGTAAAATTTATCAAAATAATTACGCAGGGGAAAAAAAATCTCTGGTTTGAAAGAGAATTAACTTTTAGTATTTAGCCAGTAGGCAGTGTATTAGGAAGGGTTTGTCTTGGAGTATTTTAATAGTAATTCGGTTTTTCTGAGTATCTCCCGGGCCGCCGTAACTTTCAATGTGCGAAAATCACGGCTTTAGAATATTTCGGCGAATTACTTGAAATCTAACAGATTGATTTTCTTTAAAATAGTTGGAATCGTTTTGCAATAGCTTGAAGTTGATGATGTCGTTTGCCGCTTGTCTAGGTCTCATCGAGTTTTAGAGTTATTCGATAAAAACCAATTTCAACAATATTTGTTTATCGTTGCCAAGGTAACGTCAATCAAGCTAAAATGAACATCATTTTAAAATTTCATCTTAGCCCTATAACTGGTCCAAGAATCAAGTATATAGGTATAAGTTAAGACTATGAATAAGCCAAAGGAAAATGAAAGGTATGGTCTGAAAAATACTATAGGAAGCCACCTTTAGGGAATAAGTGCTCTTGGAACTGCACTGATGTCAGCTACTGCTTTAAAAGTGGCTTCTGTAAATGAAACTTGATATGATAGGACTTAGCCAACCTGGAATGTTCCAAACTTGGTGCCCTTATTTTCTTGAGCACTCCCTGTGTCAAGGTACATATGTGCTAATCCCACATTTGAATTTATATTGTAAACAAATGCTTTAATAGTGTTTTCGTTTGTCATAGAGTGTTTTGGGATTTCCCTCGCCTCATAAAAGGCTAGTTACATGACATCATAGATTCACCATTCATTTCCATCACAATTCAAAATAGTTACAGACACAAATTTACCTTGCCAAGAAACAATCTAAGGGTTTCTAGTTTTCCATAAGCAGCATTAGCTACACTAGAAACACTGCTGACAAATAAGAATAGCATTGTGTGTGTTAGTTATATTGTGAAAACATTGTACATTAAAGCATTGAGGTGATTGTTTTTTATAATGGTGACAGTTATCATTGAGTGTACAACGATTTACTATACCAGTGGCATTAAAGAAACATGTCGTACTCCATTAGGCATCCTCTCAAGTTGGGGTTTTCTCTCTTCAACAGCTTTGGATTAATGATAAACTAAATTGTGCTTTCTTCAAGACTATGTCTGAATAGCATTGATAACAGTTTCAAAAATGTTGCCATTTGCATGACCCTGTAGTGGTAAAAGCCGCCATGTGACACTGAGAAACAAAATTTGGTTGAAATGATTTATAATGGAAAACAAATTATTAATTCACCAGGCTGAAAACCAGGATTGAAATCGATTGGTTGGATACATTTGGCTTTGTTAACTGATGGAAGTGAGATAGAGAACGTTTTTTTTAAATATTTTCTTTTTAAAGTATTAATCAATATACAAATATTGAAAAAAATACCATGTGAAATGGGGTAGTCCTTTTCACATCCCTTAACCATGTGAAAATGCTGTGAAAATAATGTGAAATATTAATATTAATGTGAAATGCCAAAATTTCACATTCATTTCACATGGATTTCACATTATTATTATGTGAAAAAACCATGTGAAAATTTTAATTCCTGCCCTTAAACGTCATAAACATAAACGTCACATAACTAACATGCGCAAAATACCATGTGAAATTAATGTATTTCACATGACTATCGTATGAGAAAAGCATGTGAAAAAAGCCATGCAGATCCGGGTTACTTCCAAATACAGCTCTGAATCATGTGAAAACTCAATAAATGTGAAAATGCAAAAATTATAAGGTAAAAAAGGCCATGCGTTGTGGAATCTGTTTAATCATCACATGTAATAAGAACATATAATAAAATGTTTCAAATGAATACATATAGATTTATAAATAATTATATACAATCGTATATGCAAGTGGTCTATTCAAGTAAATACAATGGCTAAAATTAATGAAGACATAATATATATATATATATATATATGTATAGATTATAGATTGTAGATAGATCAAAGACAAGACATCACTTTTGCTGTTACTCGGAATTTCACGCTTACGCGATCTTCAGACAGTCTTTAATAAAGAGTTCTTCATTAAAGACTGTCTGAAGATCGCGTAAGCGTGAAACTCCGAGTAACAGCCAAAGTGATGTCTTGTCTTTGATCTATCTACAATCTATAATCTATAACGCTCTACATTTTAATGTATTGAGCACTTTACCATCAGAATAGACACATCCAGATATATATATATACACACACATGATAGTCTTATTCAAAATCATTTAACAAATATAACTATAATAGAGCTTTATTTTAAAGGATTTTGAATAATATTAGACTATCTTGTGTCTATATATTAAAACCAATAAAATTAAAAGACAAAAGAAGGGGTTCCACTTCAGTGATTTTCTTTTGTCTTTAAATATATTCCTTTCTCACTAAATTACAAAAGTTCTTTCTTCCTATAGCTATGACAACCTTCTTGCAACTAGGTGTATGCATATATAAACTCATAAAAGGTGGTGAAAAAGAAGAAAAGAATTTCCACGAAAGACCTGAACTTTCTTTTCAGCATGATTTATATTGAAGCAATATTTCTTCAATCAAAATCAAAGTCCAAGCTTTTCTTAGGAATTTGTTTTCTCTTTTTAGGAAGCTCTGAGTCTTGATCGTTCTTCTCCTTGGCTCCGTCACTCTCCAAAACATATTAAATTTACATGGCTTTTTACTTGGGGGCTCATAGTCATTGGTATTTGCAAGGGGGGTTTCATTTGCAAAAATTTCCATCTCATCATGATCAGTGGTCAGGGGTTCATTAGATTTTGGGTTAGGGGTTTTAGTTTCGGTAGGCCTACTTGTACTGTTACTAGATGGTTTCTTAATCTGCATTTTTAACAACTGGTTTTCTGGCCAGTGGAAGGTCTGTCCAACCTTTAAATGAAAAGGAAGTAATTATTTTTTTACCATTAACACTTTGGTAACATAGTGTCTACATGGATACTAGCCACCTCTCACTCCTTCATATCTCATTGTAAAGTGCCTTTTAACATGTTTACATCACAATGTCCTCTAAATTCAGTCATTATATTTGCTATAAACAGCAAAACGTTCTGTGAATGGCTGATATGATACATATGTCACCAGTCAGCTGGTAGAATCAAAATTGAACATCACAAACAACTTGCTTGTATTGTACTTACACTTATCTCATGCAAAAACGCTGCCTCTTGTTTGTAAGGACCATTTAAGGGCACATTTTGTCCATCCTTGTACAATATCTGCAGGACCAGTTTTACGATGTCACCTGATGATGAGTATAATTAAACATCAATATATAGTTCATGATCAATAGATATATATGCAGTATTTTAATTGTGCAAGTTGCATATACACAGACATTTGCTTGCTTATATGGAATCATAACACACTGCTATTATAGGTTGTCATTCACAGACTCAAAACACCTGCATAAAATGCATGTCAATTTCAAAAGTTGAAGAGAAACAACTTTGAATAAAAAATTATTCTAGATGTACTTACTGTGTTTCTTGGAATGCCTTATATAGGTGGTGGCTTGTGCCACCTTTTTGGCACCATCCATCAACAAAAGTGTTTCACTGTGTACATTAAAGTAAAAAAATAATAATTCACACACCATTCTAACTTTTCATGTCTGCGATAGACGCACGCACATTCTATGCATATTATTATATATTTGTTGGAATTTGCAGCAGACAATTGAAATTGAATTAACCAAGAGCTGTAGATGTTAATGGTATTTTGTGTGTAACTTCTGAGATTCATGCACTGATTGCATGAGCTATCAGTTTGTGCACATAATACTCCACATGTATGCATGCATAACAGTAGTAAACCATTGCACTCCAATAGTCTTTCAAATGTGTTTAAACGAAAGTCACAAATCAAGCAATTTTGCAAAGCAGCTAGGGCAGGCTGGAATGGAGTGTTGTTGCACCTGTGGAATCTGATATTGGAATTCTATTACCTTCCATCTCGGGGACATCATCCCTGTTTCTCGATCATCCACCGAGTCATTCTTGATAAACATCAAAGGCCGTTTAGTTGTGCAAAATATAGGGGTGTCCTTGATCAATTGTATGTCTTGGCTAAAATGTGTTTTCGGTGCCGGCAATGCACTACTTCTCCTTCCAGCATTAGGAGAAGATCAATCACATTCGAGGTTTGTCTTTATTGTAAAATTGATACAGTGTCGTATATAAAAACAAACTCCACTACCATGTTTATCTCTATCTCGACGCTCCAGCATAAAACCAGGAATATGAAACAATGCATCAGCGTCATGAAACCCAAGTTTAGTTTCATTATGGCAAGGATGTCCAAACAGTTATGCGACATAAAAATTTGTATCTCATCAAAATGTTTTCTGAGGCTATTTATATTAATGAGACCGATTTTTAGACCTTTTATATTTGAACGTTCAAGTGGTTTCTCAACTGAAGCGCCAGCAACTAAATTAAATCAATGATTATTGATATACTTACTAAAGTTATTTCCAAGTTTACTCAGACCATGGTGACTGAGGTGTCCTCTATTTAAATCACCTTCTGTAATTCTTCCAATTACAAGTCTAATGTGAATTCCAACAAAAGCTATGTGGACAGTTTCGTCCATTTCCTCAGCTGTAAGCTGTTCCCTGGAACCCTTAAATGGAGGAATGTTAAGACCAACACCCAGGGACAAAATATCATGAATATCAAAACCCCTGTCATCCATCACATTATCACCAGGCTGCAGCTGTTGAATTAAACCAGACATCAGTAATATACTTATCTGACACCCGTCCACCCCACTACTTTGAATTGGAAATTACTTGGACATTGAGAGATATCCCAACTAAAACTTCGAATGTATTATAATGCTTATGATTGGACCAAGTCTGTGACTGGGCCATCATAGATGATGGCACCTCAACAAAAAATTCAGTGCAATCAATAATTATGCAATGCAAATTGCAAGGACATGTTTTTGCGAACTACATCTTGGGGAGGTAAGGGAATCAACTGATGCAATTCAAAATACAAAAAATTAATCCAAGTTGTAAATATCTTACTAAATTGACCCATGGAAATGCCAAATCTATCAGCTAGATCCTTAACAAAAAGTCCTACTTTTAACCCTATGAGAACTAGAAACAATTCATTTAATGGGCTGGCTTTTTCTTACCCTCCTCCTGGTATGGTATAGATTCAGGCTTATCACTGTTTCCCCAGTACTGTAGTTTCCCAACTTTATCTTTCAGGTAATCATGGAAGGCTATTAGAGCATCATAGTTGGGGAATCCTGTATAGAACATTATTGCAGGATTGTCATCCTTAAACTTATCCAAACTAAAAGCTCATTCTTTATATTCTTCAATTTCTTGTTGGAGCTGTCCAACGTTTGCCTTCAGATTTTTCAGCATTTCTTCTTTAACTTCTAGCTTTTCTTCCATGGCTTTCTTCAAATCTCAATTGCTGTCATCAAAACTAAATGCATATGTGTGATCCATATCACCACTGACTAATGTAGATGCATCAGTTGACAAACTTATTGCAGGAAAGTCAATCTGCATGCCTTTATCAACTGTGCTCTTTATTGGTAATTCCAAAGTAGAGCCAGGGCTACTTTGAGCTTCAGTCGCTTCATCGATGTGCTGTGATGAATCAGAAGTCTCTTCATTGACATTACATGCATTACCAGGGATAATGATGCAAGAGGTATTCGGCATCGATGTACTTTCTACAACTGTCCCTCTTGCCTTTTCTTTCTTTTTTTTTGGTGAAGACTGGGATGACCAGTTGAATATGGATGGTTCAACTCCTACAAATGTAAATAATAATTAAAACATATCAATAAATATAAGCTTAAAATATGTAGAATAATGTTATGCATAAGTATGATAAATACTATAGAGCTCTAGAATTTTGAAGGTTATAGCAGGGCAGGGACATAGCTATTAATAAAAAACCTGAATCTGCTCACAAGTATATCTAAGTTTTTCCTTGATATTATTTGTTTGTTTACAAGCAACTTAGAGCATATAAATCATGTTGATAAATTCTACAGTGTCCTTATTGATCTTAAGATTGAGGTATTAGCCAAGTCACTCCTCCAAGAGATTTGATAATCTCCTCTTTCTTGAAATGATCATATCACAGTACTAGCAGTAACGCGAAAGCCAACCCTACCATCTTGGCGTTTTATCCTGTTACACCAATGAGTCTTCTTCGAACCCTTCATTGGAAACTTGAAGAAAAGCACGATCGACTTCCATCAAACTGATACTCAAAATTATTGTAACCCGCTGCACAACATTCCTTTCCGTAGCGGTTTTACTTCTTTTTCTTTCGATGTACTACTATTTCTGGCCCCATTTTGCACGATTTTTTTTAATTGAAATGGGATTGTACCAAGGCATTGTACACAGTTAGGAGTATTTCACTTGGAACAAAGTACCTTATGGGTTTTATTGCGCTTATTCCAGAGATAATTTTTTTAGATATCCTAGATCCTCATCCAGCAAAACACCAAGTGATTTTGAGGAGAAAACCTGCTTAACTTTCTCCCCTTCTATAAGAATGTTTAGATTTTCCCTGGTGTTGGAAAGCCTTTGATTCGAGCCGATTAATAAAAACTCCGTTTTAGTCATGTTAAGAGTGAACTTGTTAGCAGAGAGCCAATTATGATTATCGCATAGATCTGAACTTACACGTTCATTAGTTTGACTAATATCATTGCTAGCAAATGTTATGCTAGTATTGCAGTATACATCAACATTTCTGATTTTTTTTTTTTGACTCAATTTTTTCTTCCCATCATTAATCTTTTTGTACTTTTGACAGTTCACAGGCCTGTCTGGTATGGAAGTTTCTCCCACGCTTTAGAGCAGTTTGTTGATAGATTGGCGGATGCTTATCTCCCTGGGGCTTAATGGGGTTTCTTTCAGTCCATTTTCGCAAGGCTTCAATAAACTGAGAGAAGTCACACTGCTGCCAGTCGTCATCTGTTCTGAGAAGGTTCCCTCTAGTTTATCGATGGTGGTTCTTACATAGCCATTCACGTCCTTCAATTTGCCAAGCGTTGCTAATGACTGCTCGTTAGACATTAATTTTTGGTAGAATTCGTGTATCTTCGTTGGTTGACTGCCGTGAATGGTTGGTCAGCCCATGATATTTTGAACAAAGGCATTAATAATCTCGATGGTTTTGCCATACCTGGATTTTAGGACATTCCATGCTCTTTCGTAGACCTCTGTCGTAAAAGGGCAACCGATCTATGTATACTCTCACCTTTTGATCCACTGTTTCCTTTAGATTTGTGAACTTTGTGACTGCTGGGATGTCTGAGGCATGTACCTCTGCTTCGAACTGGTTCCAAAACCGTAACCAATCTTCATAGGTCTCATTAAACTTGGTCATCTCTATCTTGTGTAATTTAATGTTTGGCTTGGTTAATGTTGACCCTTTTGGTTGTTGGGTGTCACTTTGCTTAAGGCTAAACTGGGATTCATACTTGAGTCTCTGTTCTAATTTCTCTTGTTCAAATTTCAGCTCCCTTTCTCGTGCTTCGGACTCCATCTGTTCTTCTCTTCTTTGAATTTCCTCTTTCTCTCCATCCTTAATATCCTTGATTGTTTGCTTGATGTATCGTAACGAGGTCTCATATTTCTCCACTCGTTTCTCTAGGTTTTCTGACCAGGTTCTAACTTCTTTGACTGGCGCTTCTGCTTGGAACTTCGCCTCTTTAATTTCCACTGCTATTCCTTGAATTTCTTTAATTTTTTTGTTGATTGTTTTTGCTTGACGTTCAATACTGGACATATCCCCAGATGCGATGGCCGTGTGCGGCTTTCCATCAGTAAATTCTAATAACTCTAGTTTTGCATTGATACTTTTCTCTACTTGCTTAAGCGTCTTCATTTTAGTTTCGTCCCACTGGAGGAGCCACTTTGTCGAAAATGCTAATACGACAACAAGGTTTGATCACTTGTTTTAATCATTGATTCATGATCATGGTACACAACTCTCTAGCATTCTTTCTTGTACTCTCTCTGTACAACTCTGTACATACCAATAATCGTCACAAGCACTCTACATTAATGATCAATATATATAAAAAATATATTATATATATCTTTTTGTACATGTGAAACTATTAAGATTATATTTAATATCAACAGCCAAAAATTCTGCATGCTAAAAAACTGTTTTATTTATAATTAATAATGCTGAGCCATTTGTTGTGAAATGTGTTTAATCTAATAATGAATTAATTCGAATATGATGTATGAATAATATACAAAAAATATCATATATAAATATGTATATATAAAGCACAATATTGCTTCAATTAAATTGAAATCCAAAAACAATATTTTTCACTTCTCGGAATCGAGGCTCCATTGCTATATGTAGTTTCTCTATAAATAACGTAGTATTTTAAAATAGTAGTGGAGGAAAAGATGGATAATAATTAAGGATGCGTAATGGAGCCTCGATTCCAAGAAGTCAAAAATATTGTTTTTTGATGCAAGGAAGATGATTTGAGGCAAAATACTAAAAATAGAGATGAGAAACAAAGCTGGATTACTATCTAGAGAAAGCGCAAGTTAGCCATGGTGCCTCGTTTCCAATCACTACCAGAAAGGTGTAGTTATTTTTAATCAAAATCCAAGTCGAGGTTTTTTCTGGAAATCCTCTGCCTCTTTTTTGGTAGCTCCCCTTTATTTTCGCTGTCCTGGATTTCATTTTCTAAAACATAAACATAACTCTTTTGAGGGTTACATTTTCTGGGGTATACGTATCTATATCTGGTGCGACCGTTTTATCCAAACCTACAGGGGTTCATGTAGATCTGGTGTGGCTGTTTCATGCAAAACCTGCAGGGGTTCATGTTGATCTGGTGTGGCTGTTTCATCCAAAACCTATTGGGGTTCATGATCATTGTTAGATTCCTTCTTTTTGTTCTTGTATGTGTCGTTAAGCAACTGGTTTTCAGGCCAGTTAAATGCCTGTCCAACCTTAAATTCAAATATGGGAAATCAATTAATTTCCTTCAATTCAACATTAACACTTTTACTTTTTTCATTTGTCAAAAATATTTTTATTGATCATTACATTTTGGTTTAAATCATGTCTTAATAGCGAAAGAGTCAGCCATGTATGTTAACATTCTGATATCTATGCAAAGCTTTTTTTCCATGATGTACCTTGGGCATCTTCATAAGGACAATGAACATAAACTGACTGTTGTTGAAGGAAATGTATGTTTTAGTAATAAACAGTTAATGACGTAGTGTCTGCGCGTGTGTGTGAAATCAAAAAGGAGGATCAGCAAAATTTCTTGCTCATATTTATACTTACACGTATCTTATGCAAAAAGTTGGCCTCCTGTTTATGGGGCCCGAATGGGCACACCATGGCCATCAGCAAACATTATTTGTAAAACGAGAGTCACCTGTTGATGAGTAGAATCATAAACATTAATATATAGGCTGAAAATATTTGCTTGCTTAATTAAAGGGAATTCCAACACACTGACAAAGGTTTTAACACTGACTCGATCAAACATCTGCAAAATGAGACCATTTTTAAGGTTGAATAAAAAAGATCTTTGAATAACAATTAGCCTTTTTTATAATTATTCTATATGTACATAATAATAGTCTTTATTACACTACCTCAAACCAACATTAAAAGTATATTTTTATAAGGATGGTTATAGTTTTTTTTAAATATAATCCTCTGATTTTCTTTTTATACCTTCGAAGAATAGGATGGAAGACTTTTTTTTTCAGTAAGGGAGTTAAGAGCCTCTTTTTCTACTAACTCCAGCAGCGGGATATTTGTCTCATATGCTTAATATCACTTAGTTGTGAGATAGTAGCCTTCTCATAATGCCTCCTACATTGCATGAAAAACATTATCGCCTTCCGGACAAGAGAGTCTTTATACTCCTGATAATTACCCTTACGAAATATCACTGGATAAAAGTACAAAACAAAGGGAACAATTTCCTCCAAAATATGAATCAAGATAAGAAACTCTGTACTGTCATAGCAAGAACCAAAATGGGCAATTGCTGATTCTCTTATTAGCAACCATCCACCAAAACAAGCTGTCAACAGAGTGCTTATTCTGTACGCTGGGCTCAAACAAGAATATGTATATTGTGACAACATTTTGTTGTGCATTAAAGGACACATGAAATGGTCCTTGCCAAGGAATAATTGAAAACTTGGTTGTGGGATTTACATTTGGTTGCCACTGTAAAGATACAACAACAAAAGAAAAAAATTAGTTGTTTATAGTAGCAAAATATAAGGAAGCAACTAAATGGGAAAAAATGTCTGTAGTTTTTAACCTTTACTATTATTCTCTTCTGGAATTAACATGTTGGTCAGCCACCAGTAGTGATTAAAAGATTATTGGCCATATAATCATTGAGGGGTGGGGATGTGTTGAGCATCCAGGCTTTCTTGTAGTTGGTAAAACTCTTCAGTGGTCTCTCCTCCTCATCGATCAAAATAACTGAATTCAGTTTCTTTCTGGACTAGTATAACACCTACAAAAATTCAAAGCTCAGAATGTTAGCAAATGCTAACATATATTTAACTATATATTTGATATGTTTTACTTATATAAATTATGTACATGACCTGAATTTCTTTGTGGCTGCCATCCGAGCCGCCTTGGATGGAGTGTCAGGAAATACATCAGAAATCTTTGACCAGCTTCTCTACATTTTTTTAGATGGATTCCTCCTCGGCAAAACTGATGACCAACTTGTACTTGCTGATAAATCTTCTGTGTCTTGTGGGACAGGAATTGCTCTCACATAATCAACTATTCAACATAGTCTACTATTTCAGTGGCAATGTGCACAGCTACACTTATGACAGCATCCTTGGGGTCTTGGCTGGTATGTATGCAATGGAAGTCAGCAATGATTGGAATTTTTTTTTTCAGGTCTTTTTTGCAAGAAAATTTCATTGGTCAAACAATTTACTGTTAAAATTTGTAATGCAGTTTACAGTTGTACCTTTAATGCTTCAGTTATTCTTTTAGGAGTTAAGGATACACTGTCTTATGCAAGAATTGTTTTCTTTTTCTTGAAGCCCATTGTCATTTCACTCATCATTGCTTGTCCAGATGTACCATGCATTGATAAGAAAAGCCTACAATACTCTGCATTTTTTTGTTTTTCTGTAGAAATATAATGCCTTCCAGTTATATGATTGTGTCGGTTATCATTAATCAAATTTTGATTGATACATTTGATTGATAATTCATTACCTGACTTCTAAAGAATGAGAGATTGTGTAAAATAGATACTGTTCTTTGTAATTGTTGCTCTTTTTCTTTTTTTTTTTCTGATGGACTACCCCACTCGTCATTCATAATGCTGTCAAATATTTGACCAAACACACAAGGAGCACAGCGCTCTGCAAACTCCTTCATACAAAACTTCACTGGTACAAATAAATTAAATTATGAAAGCATCACTTTTTCACCCATGGCTCTTGTAAAGACGATTGCTAATTAGTTTCCACATAGCAGCCAGTGTTTCGAGTTATAAGGAACAAGAAAAAAACATAAAGAAAATATTTGCTGGCAAATAGAAATTTTATGTTTTCGCGGAAGAGGCTTTGTACATAATTTTCATATAGCTTCCCTCGAACAATAAGTTCATGTGTTTAGCTTCTTATGTAATACTATATGATACCCGGTGGAGTATAGGGGAATGCAATGTGGCCTACCCCCTCTGCCAGAGGTAAGCGTACACGTGACTTTCAAGCAGCATCCATTCAACGCTTAGAGACAACGAGACAACATCTCAACTCTTTGCCCACCGCCTCCCCTTGCTCCACCGTTTTAGCGTTTTTAGCCCCCTATCTTTACTGGGCCAATTAAATAATTGTAAAAAATTGTAAATAGTACATGTTGATTATGTAAATTTATTAAAGCGGCTATGGTCAATTGACCATAGCCAATTTAATCCAATACTGGAGTAGTAGTTCATTGATGACTGGCCCCGTAAACGAGCATCAGGTAAAGCAGCATCGCCACACGTTTTGATATTGTGAATATAGCCCAAGTGAAAACATAAATGACTATTTTTACGTCACAGTCATCATACGCTCAAACTATTTTTTTTTTTGGAGTTACTAAACAGCTCACCTCATGTATAATCCACAGAAAAGTAAAGCAAATATGGAATTAAATTTTAATTTTTCGTGGTCACATGTCGCTTTGTGCCTCCCCCCAGTTTTTCAAGGCTTGCTTTGACCCTGAAATATTGTGCTGTTTTATTAGTTGTCTGTACTCCACATATAATTCAGTACTGATACAGCATCGTGATCAAGTGCATAATGCTGAAGTTTCTCAGTTTCTGGGCTCAAGGGATCAAGGGCAGGAATGTATTCAAAGAAGCACAGCCTTTGGCTGACAAACCCTTCAGTTAATTGGCAAAAAATATTAATTAATTAATAAGGAAAATAAGAAAACACAAAATTACATTATGTATGCCAAAGAAAAGAAAAAACTTTATTGCAAAAAATAACACATCTAGCTAACTCGCTCAGCTAATCAGAGTTTGAGGTCGACAGCCCTTGGCACTCTGAAACGGCTTTTTCGTGTACCTTTTCCGCCTTGGTTACAGCTTCAGTCATCGCAGGCATCATTGCCATAAGCTCTTCTAGTTTATCTTCCTTCTTTTTCTTTCTTTTTTTCTTCTCCTTTCCCGTTTCAGCTAAAATAATAGGAATTTAAAAAATAAATGTGTAGTTGAATAACACCACTTGAAAGTTAATGCTACTCAGTATTAGCCAACTCTTGCGTGAGTTAGGCGGAAGAGTACTGCTTGCGCCACTGGATGTGGTCGAGATTTTAACCTTCTACGTAATTGTAGCTTCAAAATATTAGAATAGTTAAAATATCGCTCTAGTTTAACTTCTGGCCTATGGTATGGTTCCAAAATTTACAATTCAGAGATGGGATAGGCCAATATATATATATAGAATAATATTTTAGGTCTGACCCTCCCTGATAAATCAGTATGATATGATCCCAATCCAATACATTTTCAGATTCCTGGGCATCTCAATGATAGTAATACGTTCAATACGATGCCAAGGATTGGCCCGCAATGTGCTCTAGATCTACCTGCTGGTTGCCATATCATTTCTGATCAAACCAAAAAGAAGAACCCAAGTCAATGGAAATCCAAGACTACAAAAGATAAATAGTGAGATCACTAGCTGTCGGGTTAAAGTGGAACACGCCATAGGATTCTTTAAAAGCTACCGCTGCATTTCTGAACTTTGGAGGCACCCTCGTGCTTTTCTCTCTGTTGTCATTCATTGCTGCGCGTCTTTAAGTATCGGAGATTGCGTTTCTTGCAAAATAGTTATTAAACGACAGCCTCAATATTTTAAAATACCTGTTTCAGTTATCCGTTATACAATTTGTAGTGGGTCTTGATTCTTACACAATCAAGCCTCACAAGTGAATAATTGTAATAAATGTTTACAAGCTCTCATCAACACGTATACTGAATATTTCGTATTTTGCGCGTTCTTGTTCTTGTTCTTGAAATAAAGGTCTGAAAAATCATTAGCTGGCTACCCAACAAGAAGAGGTTCTTCTGACTCTCTCTTGCCTGACTCCGGCGGATAAAGGCGGTATGCAATTTTTTAAATTTATTTGCCTAACACTGGCTTTTGTTTTCCTGAGCTCATTCAGTTTTAACACCTGCATCACTAAGTGGGTCAAAACCAGACATGAGACAAATGTCTATAAAAGGTCTATTGATATTCTGTCAAGTATTACAAATGAATGTCAGAGAAAAGAGGTATCAGAATTTTACCAATATGAAGTAAGTGATGAATTATTGTCTCAAGTTCATATTCCAGATTGTGCGAGTGAACAATCTTTGGGAGTTAGATCATGATATTAATGATTATATTTTGGGTGGAATCCCAATTCCAGATATTTCGGGTGATTTCAAAAATGTAATTCCTAGCTCTAATAGGTTGACAACTGTGCTTAGCAATCCCGTATTTAAAAATTATAGTAATGATACTTGAAACTTGGTTAAACTTATCTATATGGCCACAATAGTAGCCAAGCAACATATTTTCTTCACAGTCAAAATTTGCGGATAAAAATTATATATTTTTTTCAGCATCTAAATTGTGACGTCATTTACTCAACCCTATTGTTCTTTTAGTTTTTAAACCAAAATTTCTCAACTGCGAGTGGCTCCCAGGTTAAAATTTTTGCCAATCTGGCCTTCATAATCATGATTGAGTCATATTATTCTTAAACACTTGAACTATTCGGACTTTCAAAATATGGGGCGTTTTCATCCAAGTGCCCCTTTAAATTTTTTTTGATGAAACAGGCTTCGCCTCTGACAGACACCTGGGAAAAACGTTTGCGCATGCGCGAGGAAACCGAGTGTGACTCGATTCGTTCAATTCAAGATGGCGGAGGTTTTGACGTACTTATTAATCGATTATTCGCTTTTTGTGCTCGACGAATTCCTTAAATCAGGTAAAGTAAATTTCTTACCGTTCTTTACATATTTCTTAAATGTTTTGTGAAATATTTTGTACATCAGAAATTTGCCTGGAGCCATAAGTGTCTGGTGAAGTGAATCAATATCTCGGTAAAAATGAGCTGATACAAGAATTCTTAATTTGTTGTTTTCAATTTTTTCTTTTAGTTTCAGAAATAAATAGCAGTAAAGCTGCATAGATTGTAGGCAGTACCAAGGTATTGAAGCTTGATCCACTTTAACAATTCTGGAATGTGTGTCGACGGGACAGAAGCAATTAACGCACCAAAAGGGTGATGCACGTGGCTGTCAAGAAAAATTAGATTGTTCTGTTTACCAGGCACAAAAACTGAATGTGTTTCCACGAAAAGTCGCGATGATTGCCGAAGGAGGGGAAGATGTTGAATTGTTGACCATATCTCCAAGGTGATAGTCCGAGTTGCTTGAGGTTGGACCATTTTTTGAGGTGAAGTTGACGGGAAGCTCTTGTCCAAGGCGAATCTGACCGATTGATCCAACTAGCAGACTGGAAGCCATTGGTATTTGAAGTGTAACTGGCATGTGCTGGAAAACATTGTCGTGAATGGTATTTCCTTCTAGAATTGAAGAAACTATGAGATTAAACCATGCAGGAGATAACTGAGTGTGAACAGGTAAAGAAGAGTTTTGGTTATGATACTTGTGAGCCATCAGCAGAGCAATGAGTGCACAGGCAGTACTACTTTGTCTTCCATTTACTGTAGATTGTGATACCTGATATGGAAAAAACCAAAACTGTATAGAATTTTTATTGTCATATGTTATGAAATAAACTTGTGGCGTGGCGGTGGGTTGCTGGTGGGATTCTGGTGAGATTAGTACTGCAATTAAGGATCGGAATAATTTACATAAGCGTGCTATTTCTTTTAATACTGCTGTTTGTTGGCGCGAATACAGAACTGCACGAAATCGAGTGGTTCACCTGATTAGAGACACTAAGCGTGATTTCTATCGTAATTCTATCAACGCTAACCTTGATAATCCAAAAAATCTTTGGAAAATTATTCGCAATGTTGCTCCCTCCAAGTGCTGTAACTTGCCTAATTACTTGATTGTTGATGATAAGAAGATTACTAATTCTTATGATATTGCTAATATATTTAATGTTCATTTTACGAACATTACGGCTTCTGTTAAGCTTAATGATAATTCAAATCCCAACTGGGATTATCTTACTAACTTCGTTAACTCTAAACTCCCGCCTAATACCTTTTTTACTACTCCCGCTATTACAGAATCTTTCGTACTTAATTCACTTCAGCACTTGTCTTCTAGGAAGGCTGCTGGTTTGGATGGACTTAATGGTCATTTTCTTAAATTAGCAGCGCCATCAATCTCTCCTATTCTCACTAAGATCTATAACCTCAGTATCACTTCTGGTGTTTTTCCTGATTTGTGGAAAATTGCCAAAGTTTCTCCTTTGTTCAAAGCTGGTTCACTTTTCGATTGCTCTAACTTCCGTCCAATATCTGTTCTTGCAATTATTTCTAAAGTGCTCGAACGTCACGTCCATATATCATTCTATGATTTCCTAACCGAACACAATCTTCTTACTGACAATCAATTCGGATTTAGGAAATTTCGCTCGTGTGAGCTAGCAGTTACGGATCTCACTGACAAACTTCTTACTAATATGGATAATAAACGTTTAAATGGTCTTCTTCTTATTGACCTTAAGAAGGCATTTGACCTTGTTGATCACTGCACTTTACTTCTTAAACTTAAAATTTATGGTTCTTCTTTATCAGCATTGGATTGGTTCACTTCCTATCTTAGTAGTCGTTGCCAACGTACCTCCTTCAAGAGTATATTATCTGATTCGCTTCCTGTCACAGTTGGTGTTCCTCAGGGAAGCATTCTTGGACCTCTCTTTTTTCTTCTATTTATCAATGATCTCCCTTCTAAAATTTCTCACTCTAATTCTACAATGTTCGCTGATGACACCACTATACTAACAACTGGTTCTTCTATCAATGATATTCAACTTCAACTCAATCATGTTGCTAACGATATTTCGGAATGGGCTGATCAAAACAAAATGGCAGTCAACACGTCAAAGACCAAATCTATGCTGATTTTATCTTCTCAAAAGGCCAGATTCATTGAGGGCCAATCGCTTTCAGTTACCCTGAACAATATTGTAATTGATCAGGTTGAGTTTGCCAAAATGCTCGGCGTTACCTTAGACAGCCATCTCACTTGGGCTTGCCACATTGACAATATTTGTTCCATTATTTCTAGCAGGCTAGCCTTACTGCGTAGGATTAAGCCTTTCCTAAGTCATGACTGTGCTCTGCTCTTTTATAATTCTTGCATTCATACTACTATTATTTATTGTTCTGTAGCCTGGGGAAATTGTTCCAAAACCCTCTTGTTAAGAATTCTCTATCTTCAAAAGCGTGCAGCTCGCATTCTCTTGAACGCTGACTTCTCTACTCCTTCTGTTTTTCTTTTCTCCAAACTGAAATGGATTCCAGTTTTTGACCTCATTAAGCTAAGGAAGCTTCTTCTTCTCTTTAACATACTTTTAAACCCTAATGCTCCATCTTGTTTCAAAACTAAATTCAAATTCTTATCTGCCACTCGTCAACATGCACGTACTAGAGCTTGTCTCCATGATCTTGAATTGCCTTACCCTCGCACAGACTTTGGTAAGCGAACATTTCATTACAGTGCTTCTACTCTTTTTAATGCACTTGAAACTGATTGTAAACAACTCGCTATGTCTGAAGCATCTACTCTCGATGCTTTAACCTCTAGAACAACAGCAATTAAACTTAGAATCCGTAAATACTTTCGTCTTAAGCTTAACTGTATTGACCACCTGGAAGAACGTTTCTGCTTTAATTGTAGGTTTCTTATGAGTTGTAACTGTATTTCTTCTTAATCTTTATTTGCTTCTCCGTATCTTTACCTTAACTTGTATCTCTTAGTAATTTATTGTTTTAGTCTAGTAGTCTTACGTTTTTCTTGTTCCTATTGTTTAGTCTATCACAAACTTACCTTTCATAAAATATTAGTAATATATAATTCATACATATTGTTATTTACATTTAGTTTAATTATTTATTTAATTAGAGGGCCGTATGTTAGATAACCTTTATAGCTGTTAATACGTATTTTTCCCTCGTAAAATAAAGTTTATTGTATTGTATTGTATTGTATTGGTGGTTAGTGGAGTTGGACAAGGATGCACATTAGAGATTCTTTGTGAATTTTGTTGCTGATTAAGAAGCTGAGGACAAGTAATTTGACTATTCCTGGACCGTGTATGACCTGGCTGGTGACAATTTGAGCATTTTCTCTGTACAAAGGTTGGTGGCATTCCCTGATTGTCATTTGTTGATGTTGATTTTCTCTCAATTGTTGGTTGGTTTACTACAGGAAATGAATCAAGAATTTTCTGGATCTCATTTCGCCATTCTGCAGACTTATAATAACAGGGTGGCCTGGCATTAACATTTGATTCATTTTCTTCATTGGATTGCAGGTTATCTGTTATGACACTGGGGTTAGATGACTTGGTTGGTTCTAATAGAGATGAGTTAAAGGAATCTGCAAGTTTTTTGATATTATCTTTAAGGTAAGGTGAACAGATTGGGCATTGGGTCTCTCCATTTAAGCATGTTGTGTGAAAGGTATGAAAGCACTGTAATCTTGTAAAGGAACCAGTTTTAGAACAGGAATCAAGATCACATTTTGTGTTGATACATGGCTCAGAGTTTTGATGGCACTTTTCAAAACTGTATCCCAAAGGCATGCAGTTTGTTTTCAATTTTGGTGTCAAAAGAGGGTAAAAAATATTCTAACTTTCCTTTAGGTTTTCCAGTCTTGGGATCTACTGGCCTTGGGATCTGCAAACAATTTATTTAATATCAGAAAATATCTAGTATGAAATTTTCAGTAATATCTGGATATAGAGATTACTTCATGAAAAGCGCGCGCGTACGGGATTTTCGCACGAGTTGGTGAAGTATCTGAAATCGAACGAGTGAGCGCAGCGAACGAGTGAGATTTCTGATACAAAACCAACGAGTGCGAAAATCCCGTACAAAGCGCTTTTCATGCTGTAATTTATTTATTTTATACATACTGAGATTTTGTTGTTTTTAATTTATTCACATTTAATTGGTTTTCTAAAATAATTACAAAACTCGTGTAATAATTTCTTTTCGAAAAATTAAGCTTTTACTAGAAGCTATGATGTAAAAATATCAGTAATCATAACTAGTACAAAGTAAAATCGGTAAGCTAATGAAGTTTTGGCTGATTTTTTTTTCTTTTGGCTTAGTTTGTCACTGTGGGCTGTCTTCGTCTGACGACTCCAACACACGCTTGATGCGTTTAAAGCTACGTGTAGACTCTGTTGATTTAAATGAGTGATTTGCGGAATTCGGTGACTTGTTAACGGTGTTGATTGTTATATTAAACTGTCCTCCGTGAAAAACTGCTCCACGGAAAGGACCTGCTGGAGGAAAACTAGAACTTTTCATGAATGAAGATTCACGGCACCCGGTGTGCACTGCACTTTGTAAACTCGACACTGGCCTTTTTTCTATAGACGTACTTGTAGTATTATTTCCACTCAGAATCAAAGACATGTTTTTCTGTTGTTCGTTTGAGATGGTACTGTAGTTGTTGACGCTTTGAAGGTTTCTGTGGCCAGATAATTGCATTATATGAGTTGGCGGGACGTTGTTGTCGTTCAGTTTTTGCATCATAGTTTCATTTTTGGAGTTGAGAAACTCAGTCAGCAAACTCACATCTCTTCGTGTCTTCGAAAGAGTATTTTTGTTTTTTTGGTCTTCTATAAACTTGTCTATAGGTTTGTCTAGAGACACAAATCTTCTTGATTGTTCAGCCATCCTCACAAATATCTCCTAGCTCTTGATAAGTTTGAAATACGAACAACTAGCGTACACCGAAAATATTATTTTGTGAAAGCTGCCCGACAAAGCTACCCGCGATGACCGCGAAAACACGATTCGCCTCGACAGTGGTTTGTGATTGGACGAAACGCTTTTTTCACGTGTGAGAAATTCATTTCGCCTCTCTGATTGGCTGAAAAAAGTCGCGAACTGGTTTTTCACATAGGGAGATTTGATAAGAAAATCTCAGTATGTATAAAATAAAATATTTTTATCCCTGAATTTTTTTATCAATCAGCATTTCACATAAAAATATTTTATTGCATGATAGGGCTCTTGTAAGTTAGATTAAATATTAAACACCACATACCTTGCTGGCTTTCCCAATGTTGCTTGCTATCTTTTTAAAAGTGCTGAGCAAATACTCTGCTGAAGCTCCTGCGATCACACTCCAGTCTCTATTGGGGTACATTTGGTGCTTTTCTTGGCTATTGATGAAGTTCTGCTTAAATGCAATTTCAAATCTTTGTGAACTTAGGCATCTTGCAATTTTTTGTATTGCATTCACATCTAACCATGGAGAAATGTTGCTTCTCAGTTCAGAATGAAAAATTTCAATTTTTTTCTCTGAGAATATGTCAACCAATTCTTTTTTCTTTGATAATATTCTTTGAGAGAATTCATTTGGTGCTTGATATCACTAAGCATGGAGATGGATAATCGGTTATAGTGCTTGCACTTCCAAATAATAAAAATCAGTGTAATTCTAACCATAGCTGTTAAATAGTTTTCAAAGTTTCCACTTCGAAACACTGTTGAATATTGAAAAAATCCAAGAAGAAGAATTTCATCTAGAAGAAACAGCATGAGAACATACTCGTGGTCTTTGCAGAAGCTAAACTTGTGGATTATTCTTTCTCTAATCATAAGCCAACCAAGTAGTAGAGAGCTTAGTGGTAAGGAACATAGGGCTGGTTTAGGTTTCTCTGGTAATGATTTAGAATACAAATGCTGGTGCAGTTCATTAAAAATAAAGTGGTACTGGATAACTGTTTGTTCTTGTAAATTAAGACTAACATGAAATGGCCCTTGCTCTGGAATGAGGGATAGAATGGGGTCATCTTCACTTGTAGTTTGGGCTATAATTTTTTTGATATAGAACCAAGTTGGCCAGTCACCAGGGATAGGAGCCAAGTAATGTTTCAGATATTCCGTAAGCTGAGGTGGAATGGTCATGCAGTGTTCTAATGCTTTTTGATAGTCCTCTTTACTTTTTAAAGATTGCTCTGCTTCGTCTATTAGAATACAAGAGCTTAATGTTTGTAACTCCTTTTGATCTTGGTTAGAATAAATTCTGAAAAGAGACAAAGATAACATAATGGCATATTAGAATAACTATGCCAGATTAGGTAATACTTGTTTATATGTTTCCCATAACAGGTATCAGACTTAAATAATATTGATAGAATAATTACCCTAGTTCTTTAACTTGTCTTTCCACTGATTCTGGATTTATTGTTTTATAGGCATGTGGCAGGCTCTCCAAGTAGGATTTTTGGGAATCAAGATAATCTTCTATGATTTCTACAACATCAGTACTGCAAATTCCACCCCTGCAGGTTTTGACAACACCATGGCTTTGTACATCTACATTTCTATGTATTTTTCTAGTAGATGGTCTTTTTATGGCTGGAACATTTGTTGGTTTGTCAATAAGACTTGTGGCCATGTGAATTGCTGTTGATTTTTGTAAGATTGATATAGGCTGCTTTGGGGAGCTGATGACATGGAAATCATCTAGCATTACTACAAGGAGTTTAGCATCCTGTTGATAACATTTGAATTTATTAATTATGCTATTCTCAACAATACAAATTTAAGACTTGATGTGACCACCAAAGATATCTAAGCAATAGTGGAGCTTGTCATATTTTAATGCAATGTACAGCCACACAGTCTGCATGCATCTGGTATTTTCAGTTGTACCCTTGTACACTTACTTGATTACTTGTCATTATGTGAGTATTTATTTTAGCATCATGTTCTTGAGCCATGTTCTCTCTATCTTTGTCAACTGTTCTGCGGTGAATGGAATCTCCTAAAATTTGGCCTGCTGCTTGACCAATCCTTGACAATCCATGCTGGGCCAGGAAAATCCCACAGTCTCTTTGTAATTGATTGGTTTTTTGTGATCTAAATAAATTAAAATGATTGTCAATAATGTTTTCAAATCATGCATGTATACTGAACAATCCTCATTTATATGATAGACTTCTTTAATTATGTTTTAAAATTCAAGAATAATTAATGAGGATTCAAGCCAGTCCAATTTTAGAAGTCACTGGTCACACTGTTCTGATAAAGCCCTAGTGGATGTAATTAATTAGCATATGAAATGACTGCATTCTGTTACATTAAAAATGTCTCAAAGGATTTTAAGTAATTCCACAAAAGTAGTTTACAACAAGAGTGGCCTTGTTGTATCAGATTTACAATCACTCGCCTCTGGCTCTTGTTGTAATTCTGATACAACATGGCACTCATGTGTACTAATCATCCCATTTTCATTAACCTGAAATATGCAAGGATGTGAAGTAAGGCTACAGTTCTTTGCTCCTGTGTTTTTCTTTTAGGTTTTTGTAGTCTCACATCATCACGGGTGATGGCTTTCAGTAACATGTCAAACAGCCCGGGAGAGATCAGTTCTGCAAAGGTTCTCATTGCTGTGGGATGATATAGTTTGGGTCCTTGATTCTCGTAATGGTGATGTAAAGCCAGTTGAAATTTTGCAACTAATTCTTCAAAATCATTTTCTGTGTTAAAAAAAAAAGACAAATATTTACACATTCACTGGAGCACATGCACTGAACACACAAAATTGTGATTTATAATAATTCTGACTTGCCAAAGCAAAAAAAATCTGATCACCTTTTATTCCATCAAGTCTTTTAAATTCATCACACATTTGTTCCCAAACTCCAGCGTCTATTATAACTTGACCATTATCAGCCAGTCGTATTGTGCCAAAATTTGTTTCTACAACACTTAGTTCACCGTCCAAAATTCCCATAGGTATTAATTTCAATAAATAGATGAATACATTTCTGAAGTGGCCTTGAATACTTTCAACCATATTCTCCAGTTCTTCTGTCATCATGGAGGCCTTTTCGTATTCCTTTCTAGCTTTTTGGAGTTCACCCATTAGATTCTGACAAACCTTTTTTTCTTTTCTCTGGCGTCTCGAACTTGTTCGTGAGCTGTAATTCGGCGTTTTGTTGGCATTTATTACACCACCGAGTTCCAGGTAAATATCATTTGCAGTTTTCTCCTGCTTCATCTAGTATGCTGTGCATTCTTTTGGGGATTGGATGGGGGTGAAGAGATTGACTGTGGCCCCACGTCGAAGGAAAAGAGCATCTTTGTCGGTCGGCAGAAACAATTTTGTTTTTGTGATACATACACATCCTGCTACCTTCTGGAACACCACCAGCACGAGCGAGGTTGTTGTCACAGAAGTTTAAATGCCCATAACAATTTTGTTTACTTCTTGTTCGAGAAGCAAAAATACATTTTGTATCGTTATTTGACTTTACGATAGAAAAAAGTTGTAAAATGAGAATTACGTAACTCCAAGACGTAAACATCTTTTTCAAATCTTTTTTTCTCGCAGTATACTAAAAATTTCTTTGGTATACTTTTACACTACGTCGAAAAAACAATTGTCAAGATATACTGAGAGTAGCAACACTAAGTTTCAACGAATTTCCTTAAGTTTTACGAATTTGTGAAGCAAACTACAAAAACCGGCGAAAAGCCATGAAAATGCCATGTTTACAAGGCTGATGTGACGTCACGTCCTCAAAATGTTACGCATGCGCAAACGTTTTTCCCAGGTGTCCCTCTGACACGGATGTTCGGAATTATGGACGTTGTGAAAGTGAATTCGCTCTACCATCCTATCAGGCAAAAAGTAGAACCAGAGCACACTCAGTGCTAGGGGCTGTAGGTTATAGAGAAGGGGTTATGACTGCCCCATACCCAGTTAACGTGAACTACAATACCTTAATTGTAAATGACGTTATCGAGAATCAAGTCTTGCCGCTGTTGACGAGACAATGTTGCTTAGTAGCTGATAACGCTAGTGTCCATAACGATGTGCAATTGGCTAACGTTCTAGCTTTAAAGAACATAACACTTGTCAAATTACCTGCATACGGTTACGACTTCAGCCCTATCGAAATGGTTTTTGGTTTAGCAAAATCTATGGCCCGTATGACTCCAGGAGCATTGCGGGATAATCCGTTGTTGGCGTCGATAGATTCTTTTATCAATATATCTTCGGTTTCTGTTCGTAAGTACTATCGAAGGGCATGGAGAGTTCGGAGTTAGCTATAACTATGTTGTGTCAATATAACTAAGGCATTGTCTACACAATCCCGAAATTTTTTGTATTCGCGAATTTGTTTTTCCGGAAACAAAAATTTTTGCGTCCACATATATTTGTATTCGAAGCGTTTTCCAACACTTCCACTCTTGAGACCGTTTTAGAACATTTTCGGATATACGTGGAGATGCAACCCGTAATCGTGAAAACGTTTGCGTATACAAAGATTCCCGGCATCGAGTGGACAAGGCGTAAGAGTGCGTTTTTTTACTAGAAGTTCTGGAATAGGAATCACTAGAATATGAAAACGGCTTAATCTTCTCCTTGTACCAATGCCGGAAATTTAGATGCCCAGAATCTATTCTGAGCATTCCCAAACAGCCAATCTCATTTTAAAAAACGCGCTTTATGTAAGACCTCATCCACATTGCTGCATTTTCGTAGCTTTTTTTATTTATTTTTTCATTACCTTGAGGACGGAGAACTATACATAAATGCAACGAAAACGCATCATTGTGGACGAGACTTATTGGAAATATGTCAAGTCAAGCGTTTTTTGTTTACGGATGATTTAGCGACAGTCTAGTGTACGCGAATTAATTCTCATTCTAATTTTTTATTGTAACTCTTATTAGACATCTTCAGGTGACACGAAAATTAAGTGAGACAAATAAATTGAAAGCAAGCAGTGATCAGAGCTGTAGTTTCGTTTATTGTATTAAAATAACCATGTTTATGGATCGTCACAATGACCTACAGTTAAGTTTAACAATTCTTAAACAACAGTAACAAAATATTAGTAAACAGCAGTAGACCCTATAGTCTACCTATCTATTCATACGGTTTTATACTCATATTTCTCATATTATATTCATATCTCTCTGGGATATGTATCAAACTAGAGCGGTTTTCGTATGAGTGGGAAACTGACCGTAATTATTACTGTACTGTTACGGTTACGGTATCGCCAATCACAACACAGAGTTACGGTCCGTAATTACGATAATTTCGCTTCGGTTACCGTGCGGGAACAACACGATCCAATCACCACTCAGAGTTACGGACCGTACTTACTCTCTTACAGCTAAGGTTATGGTGCGAGAAAATTAGATCCAATCACAAAAATGCAAAATTTTAGACTGCTCTATTGATCTAAGTGTGTCAGAATGTCAATTAGTGTCAAAGTCGACGATAATTTTTTTTTCATCATGTTGCCACATACTGGGCAAAAATTGCTTGTAAGGTCGATGATGTTAAAGCACTGGGAACATAGGCCACTTGGGTCTTGCATTTGTTGGGACAGAAAAGCAGACGCTTAGTTATTTGGGGCACCATGAGACACGGTAACGGTACTCTTATCAGGGTTGTGAAATGACAGCACGGTAGGACCGCCAGTTTTCTGCTGCAACTTGTCTTTATTCTCGGCCACAGTGTCAAGAATGGTCTTCAGGTCATTAGTAGTGATTTAGGCAGCAGCACTTGCTAATTTCTAACTCTCATAGGTGTACTGTCCGTACTCAGCTGACTGTGCTTCGATTGCTTCGACTGTGAGGGTTTCGATTGCGCACGGCGATGCATCAGTATCTTCGAGAACTTTAGATACTATTGAGTTGAGGTCGCCACTCTCCGTGCTTACCATGTCGTATAGGGTGGCCTTAGGTATACCTGGCAAAACAACACTCAGTTGTTCAACTTTGTCTCTTCATGCACTGCAGATTTTGGTCTTCGACATAGCAATGTCAGCATAACCTGTACAGTATCTTTTGAAGCCGCTCCAGGCGCAACAGGTGTCAATTGGTGGAGTCGCATGGCTCCTTTGAGTACATGCAATTGTGACATCTCTGGATACACAGCTGCGATGGTACTGGCATGCTTATTGACATCATTGTACAGCTGTCGATGCTTCTCGAGTTGTTTTTGTTGTTGTTCTGTTACAAGAGAGCAGAGAAGTAAATTTTCCATATCAATAGCCTGAAAAAAATAGTTCCCACCACCATTAAATAAGGCTTAAAATTGTGAATGAATGAAATGTACAGTGAATTTCGTTCATATTCACATATGTAGTCATTTGTATAAATTAAACCTTGCGAGTCGTACGACATTACAGATACTCACCTTTTCTCTTTTCAGCTGCACTTTGAGTTGCTCTTGCCATTTTACATGCTGCGTCATTGTTTGCTGTCTGCAAAGCTACAGACACTGATGGAAATGAGGTGGCCGCCTCCGCTCTATCTTGAAGGACCTCTGTGTGCGTTATGCATTTGCTACAACTACAAAGTTTGAAGGGACACAACTTTTTGTGACGACGAAGGGCACTAGTCACTCCATGTTATCTACATTTAGCACACGTACGACCTGGCTGTGATTCCATTTCAAAACAGTGCATAAGGTCAAGCGAACAAAGAGGGCAATAGAAAAAACCGAGACCAACCGACTCTTGAGGCTTGCTCGCTTGTGAACAAGAATAATTAGTAATTCAAGTTTAGCGCCAAATTGCGCATGTGCATAACGTGAGCACAGGTTTTTTTTTAGCTAAAGCATGATTTTTTTAGGATGCAGCAGTTCGACCTAGTCTAAATGTCGTGGAGAATAGTTTCAAGATCCAATACAGAAGCGAATGAAGGTCATTTTTACGTATATTAACGTTTAAAGCCAGCCAGACTGAGTATTTGTAAGGTGAGCTACAATAGAGTAGATAACACTTGTTCTTTAGTGTGCCTTGAATTTGCAGTAGCACAAAGGAATAAAGACTCTAAAAGGTTTTTATTCCCGTATTATTGCGGTTATTTTAGTTTTAGATCTGTCTTGTGTCTTGATTTTGCAGCAGCACGAAGAAACAAAGGCATTAAAACCATTTTACTCGCGTATTATTGTGGTTATTTTAGTTTTTTGAGATGTGTCTTGTGTCTTGATTTTGCAGCAGCGCGAAGAAATAAAGACATTAAAACCATTTTACTCGCATACTATTGCGGTTATTTTAGTTTTAGATGTGTCTTGTGTCTTGATTTTGCAGCAGCACGAAGAAACAAAGGCATTAAAACCATTTTACTCGCGTATTATTGTGGTTATTTTAGTTTTTTGAGATGTGTCTTGTGTCTTGATTTTGCAGCAGCGCGAAGAAATAAAGACATTAAAACCATTTTACTCGCGTATTATTGCAGTTATTTTAGTTTTAGATGTGTCTTGTGTCTTGATTTTGCAGCAGCGCGAAGAAACAAAGGCATTAAAACCATTTTACTCGCGTATTATTGCAGTTATTTTAGTTTTAGATGTGTCGTGTGTCTTGATTTTGCAGCAGCGCGAAGAAACAAAGGCATTAAAACCATTTTACTCGCGTATTATTGTGGTTATTTTAGTTCTAGATGTGTCTTGTGTCTTGATTTTGCAGCAGCAGGAAGAAACAAAGACATTAAAACCATTTTACTCGCGTATTATTGCAGTTATTTTAGTTTTAGATGTGTCTTGTGTCTTGATTTTGCAGCAGCGCAAAGAAACAAAGGCATTAAAACCATTTTACTCGCGTATTATTGCAGTTATTTTAGTTTTAGATGTGTCTTGTGTCTTGATTTTGCAGCAGCGCGAAGAAACAAAGGCATTAAAACCATTTTACTCGCGTATTATTGTGGTTACTTAGAGTTTTAGATGTGTCGTGTGTCTTGATTTTGCAGCAGCGCGAAGAAATTTTAATTTTAAAAAACCATTTTACTTGTGTATTGTGTTTATTTTATCTTTAGACGTGTCCGTTGTCATGATTTTGCAATAGCACAAATGAATAAAGACTTTAATTTTGAATTAATTTTAATTATGTTCTTTTGAAAAAACAGGTCACGTGACCCTACCCCCTTACTCGAGGAGTTGTGTCAAAACGAATATAGAAGTGAAAAGAGCACCTCGATATTAGTAAGAAAGCAAAGTTTTAGCTCATAATGTTGAGTATAGGAGAAATGTCATTAAATATAAAATTCAATATTTTATAAGGATTTGTATGGGAAAAGTGTTGTGGTAGGCAAGCTTTCCTTTGTGTTACTACGCCTTCTTACTAAAGTCGAGGCGCTCTTTCCATTTTTTTATGTTCATTTTGACACATCTGCTCGATTTAAGGAGGTATGGCCACGCGACCTGTTGTTGCAAAAGGCCTATTATAATTAATCCTCGAGTAAAAACATTTAGAGTTTACATTTACGTCACCAAACGTGAAAACAAAACAGCATCAAACGGTAGTGTATTAGTTTGTTTTTGCTCTTTCGGTTTTAATTAAGCTCTCTGCTTCTGTATAGGATGACGTAGTGTTGAAGAATGTTTTCTTCTTTTTTATTTCTTATTTTTTTTAAATTTCTATTAAACTAGGGTTTATATTTAAGCTAAACTAATCAACCCTAAATCTCCTCGAGCTCGACCGAAATGACCAATAATCTGCATTAGAATGTCAAAACCATCAAGATGCTTGTTTTGACAATTGTGTTCAATTAGAAAAAGGTGTAACTTTTACTTTCCAAGTACAAACTTTCATTTTATTTCAAATCTTATGTATTAGTACTTCCTTTCTTTGAAGCACAATAGTTCACTTTCATTTTAATTGGAAGGATATCACTGCGTTCACTCGGACTGCCTGTGATAAAATATAAGACAAGCACTGTGGAATACATAGATTGTAATGTCAAAGCAAGCGATATATAGGATCCGATATGTGTATCAAAACTGAACTTCTTGCGATTAATTAGTTTTAATTAAAATTTGCCTTGCTCGGAAACTATTCGTTGGTGCGAGCTTTTTGTGACGATTTGTGAAGGAACCACGAAAAAAAATTTTTTTAACTTTAGGCATTTACAGGAAGCCCGAGACTAAAAGCCTTTTGTGCATCATGGGTCAGTTTGGATGTGCTGAAACATATCATGATCACAAGACCGTCCTACTTAACACACAAAACCAAGGAAAGCCTAAAGCTGATATTGACATTTAAAGGTCGCGTTCGTATCACAGGTATGGTTGAGATTTGCTAATATTTATGCCATGTATTAGAGTGAAGTCACTAAACCCGTAAAATAAAAATTGCTTGTTAAAGAGTAATCGTCAAATAGACACAAAAGAAAACATTGGAATTAGGGTCTACTAAAGTGTGTTAGTCTGATATCTATTTCACAGGTTTAGAGATTTCACTTTATACTCATGAAACTAATCTCGTTAAGTTAAAAAATGATATGCTATTGGTTTGCATTAATCTAACTATAAGTAAAATTTTAATTTCTCTTATAATACTGACAAGTTTACATTTGACCCCTCAAATAACGACCACATGCGGGATGAAGCTTGCCTGTTTCACATTTTCACCACTGACTGTATTTCAGTTCAAAAGCAAACTATTCGATCAGTTCTCTAATTTCTAATGTTTTTTTTAAAACTAATACTGCTGGGATATTCATCAGTTAGCAGGTATTAAGTGGAAGTAAATTCCGTAATCAACAAATATAGAAAGAGACGTAAATGATCTGCTGTAAATGAATAAGTTGAATTCAAAACAGTAAATCAAACCACTATAACCGACAATTATTCTGAATGTGTAGTGACTTGATGATCATGCTACACTTGATCCAAGTTTGTTGGTAAATAAAATCTCAAAATTAAACTTGCATTTCCGGTAAATTTACCCACATGCAGCCCAATCAAATCTTATGAAAATCATCCTATAGTTTTTCACGATACATTTCGGCTATTTTCGTGTTTATTCGTCAGGTGCTCGACTTGTTATCGATTTAGCAAATTGAGGTCACTTTTCTATGGTCTGTATTTTTATCGAGCATAGAATGGTGTCAGCAAATTATCCAAACTAAAGTGGAACCACGAGCGCAGCGAGTTCAATTGATCACTTTATTTCTTAGTCCAAGAAATTAATCCCACATATATATCCACATTACTCTGCAATCTTAATTAGTTATTTGCAGTAACCACATGCAGTGTCCATGCAGTCATCGACTGTCTATTTTAGAGAGGGGGGTGGGTGTAGGAATTAAAAATCTACTAAAAGGACTCGAGTCGCGCTGAAACCTCACCAAAAGAGCAAGAAAACATACAAGAAGCGATTGAAGCAAGTTTTGAAGCAAAATTTTCAGTGTAACATTTTATTCTTACCTGTAAGATAACTCCCATACATTCCCTTATAAATCACAAACAGGAATCTTGTTTGGGCTGCCTGTGATTCACCTTCCCCGAAATCATCGGAAAGCTGTGGTAACCGGAAACACATGTATGGAAAATCAACTTGACTTTCATTTGATTGATTGATGATAATAGTGGTAGTGATCAGAATTATGATAGTAATGATGATGATGATTATGACACATTCACTCGTAACATGTATAGCTTTGAAATAAACGTATTCTGGACTAACAATAGTGAGGGCCGTAAGTTAGATAACCAAATGGCTTAATGCGTCACCCTCTTTAAATAAAGTTTATTGTATTGTATTGTATTGTATGATAATGTCAGTTCAGTATTAATTGACCCGTATACAATAGATACTTAACCTTTAAGATAAATAACCCTTTTCAATGGAGCCATAAATCTAAATCCTGTCTGCCAATCAATATTAAAGCCTTACCAGATGATGCGAATCGTAAAAATTTAACAAAGCATATCTTAACTTTTTACTTAAGGTGCTCCTAACTTGGCTGAAACGTATATCATTCTCACATTGGTATGGAGCTTGTCATGTGGAAGATTCCACTATCTGTGTGTCTCATTCTTCTGATGGTAAAAGGTACGTTTGTTGTTAAAACACCACAAAACCAGAGTGTTAGAAAACACTTAGCCTTGGGGTAGATAGACTAGAACCGCCTTTTCGGCTTGTATTTTAACAAAGTATTCATAATTATAACATAGAGAGAAAAGGTTTTTCGTAGGACTGACTGTGGAACCAAAACAGGAAACATAGAGTGACCGAAATAGATTGCTCTGTCATCCTTTATTTTTCCATAAAACTTTGTTTTAACAATATTAAAATTTAAAATATTTCGTACCAAGTCAATAGCAATTTACAAACACACAACTGAGAATTATCCCAAATTGAACGAGAAACCGCATGATTTCTTATTAAGCTTAATAATATAGCTAATTCAATTAACTTTTTTTGCTGAAAAAAGCCTAGCCTAATGCTTGGAGAGCGGAATCATGAATTATATTTCATCGTGGCATTATTACAATACGAAACTCACTGTATGCTGCGAATTCTACCATTTCGAGATCTATTCCTTAATTTTTAGATAGCCTTCAGAGGAGTTTGTTGTTAAACGAAAGGTAAATGATAGCTGTAGGCTTTTTTCAGCGACAACGCTAACTGAATTAGCTGTATACAAAGGAGACAAATGTTGTGAGAAATATGCTCGGAATGTTTTTACAAAACAATATTTTATCATAATTGTAAAATTCCTCGCGCGCTGATTGGTTGATAGCTATGTTCGATAAGAGGACAGACGCATGAAAGTGACGTCATCGTCACGCAACATGAGACCAAGTTTGAAAGTTGTTTCTATCTATGTAAAGCTTTCTCTTTTTATAAATGAATAAAGATAATGCAGCTCAAAAAAGTTTGAAAGAAAATAGGAATAATATATACATTTAGGCACTGCCCAGTTTCCAGTTCAATTTTTCGAGCAAGACTATAAATCGAAACGAAAACGTGACAGCGTGACCAACTCTCCTTGTGATTTTACAAGCAGGAGAAAACTGAAAGAAAAATTAGTATTTTAAGCCTTCAAAACATCAGAAAACTTATTCAATTCGAAGAAAACAAAATTGTTTTCCTGAATAGAAGAAAGAATTTTATCCCAGCTTTCTTTAAGCAAATGTTATGTTAAAAGATTTTTTGAGGTTGGAAAGTAATGGCTTGCATGAATTCGAATGTTTGAATTTCAAGATCTTCAATTGGAGTAAATGTTTGAAATTGTGTAACTGGGTTTTTCACCAGAAAAGCTAAATGAATATTTGGTGTAATATATATTCTGTATTTCTTTTACATATTTCATTCAACATTTAAATAAATTATACATGAAAATATCAAAACTTTCCTTATGGGGAAGTTTCATGGAATCTTGTTTTGACATCAGAATCTCACGCGAAGCTCGCTGGTCGTCAAATATTTATTCATCTTTTGCAAAGTTAGCCTTTTTTTCTTTAAATGGGATCAAAAACAAAAATTCAAAGCTTCAAATATCGCTTTTCTGGTTCATTAGTAATGAAGACAAAGATGAGAAAAATGTAAAATGCAGTAAAAACAACCAGGAAACAACCATTCAAGTTCTCCTGTTTGTCGAAGCAACGGCTCTTTTGTTGTACAGAGTTTACTCATATTCTGTCGATCTTTTTACGAAATTTTAGTTAACATTAATAGATTTACCTTCTATGAAGTGTTTTCTTCGGAAATAAAAGATTAGATTTGCAGTGTAATGAGGTTTTTTTTTGTCTATAGTCCACTTTTTCTCACAGGTTTCTGCCACAAAGTAACTTAAATCTGCTTTCGGTGAAGCTGAAAAATTGTTTTAAGACAGGCACGACTTCTGTGCTTTTAGTTCTAGATTAAACGTACTTTTCGCTTTTCAAAAATAAGAAAAAAATATTTATTAATCCATCTTTGACTACATGTACATTATTGCTGTTGTTAGCGATGTTTTCTTTGCATTTACAAGTTTTGCTTTTAAATCAAGCACGCGGTAACCCTGTGGTAGGGCATGACTTACGTACCGACGTATGGACAATAGAATGACGTAATCAAGCAATGAAAAATCAACTCGATGGATTACCATTTTTTCTTAATTAAGGTGCTCAGCTCACGCGGGCCCCGCTATGAATCTATGATAAAGCAAATAAAAATGAATGTATGTAACGTATTAGGTTTTGCGATTAGAAAAAGCACAGCAGTATAGGGAGAGGGCACGGGGTCCCCCCCCCCCCCCCCCCCCCAATTTTTGGGAATTAGGTAATTATTAGGTTTGTTGTTTTGTTTTGTTTTCACATTTTTTTACTTTTTTGTTCTGGTTGAAACCCAAACTCGAGTGGAACCAGTCGCGGCGCTCGTGCTTCCACTTCAGTTTGCAACATATCTGATGCCATTCAATGTTCGATAAGAGTATAGATCATACGAAAGTCACTTCCATTTGTTAAATATGTACAATTTTATTTCAAATGTTTGACATAGACCAAATCGGCTAAACGTTGTTATGTACATTTTTATGATTACCCAATACAAAAACCTATGGGGAAAACATTTTTCCAAAATGCAAAAGAGAAAGAGTCTTATTCCCAGAGGTTTTGAATTGGGTGGAAGTATCGTGGAGAAATTCTTAATCTTAATTTTAGAGAAAGAAGGCTGATCTTTTGCTATGGCAAATACTATAATATGATTTGATAATTCCTTTCGTATTGTTTATTGACCAATCAGAGAATTGTGTTTGAAATTTGCACTGAATTATACTCACACTTGAACAGCACTGTATCCCACTTTAACACCACTGCTTTAAGCCAATCAGAATTAGTAATTTTCCTACGAATATTATCAAGCATAAAATATAATGTAATATATACTGGTACTGTTTAACTAATAGTACCAGTTCAGCAATATTGTGCAAAAGAATGGTCGAATTGTGTACTTTTGGTTCAAGGCACCAAACTTGGCACGATGATACCATAGGACAAGCTGATTGATTTCAGTTTTGAGCTCAAATCAACACTAAACTTACTAAATATCCAGAGCTTAAAATATATGAGCTTTTCTAAAAAAAATAGAATAGTTTAGTGCTAATTTGATTAGATATAACACAATTTTAAAAAATAACAACAATTTTTGCCCTTCCCCTTCTCCCTGAGTACCAAATTTGCCTCCCCCTGAATGAAATCGAAGTGGTCCCATAGCTAAAATCAATCGGCTTGTCTTATGGTATCATATCGAACCATATCGTTTAGTGCTTTTAACCAAAAATGCAGCACAATATTGCTGGAATATATAGCATGTGGTGAGTTTTTACCTCGTTCTTCCCTTTCCCAGCTCCACCCCACCCCACTCCTCCCACCAAATCAAAGTTCAAGGACTGGACTTCCACACCTCAGACCTCTGCTTCAATAGTATTTCATTGCATAGTTTTGGTGAACATTTAGTATCGCAAAACCAGAATATTTAATCAATAGAATACTTATCTGGAAAATAGATATTTCTAAAATCTAAAATCTCAGACTAAAATCTCTTGAACAATTTAATTCCGTTGTCTTTAGATCAGAAGGCAGAGGTTGCTGTTCGTCTGGTGAATGGTAAAGCTCCTAACGAGGGACGTGTGGAAGTGAGATATAATGGTACTTGGGGTACCATATGTAATGATAGCTGGGACATGCATGAGGCTTACGTGGTGTGTCACATGTTGAATTACTCCAAGGCAGTTACAGCAACAACTGCTAGCGTCAAAGGAACTGGCCCTATTGTACTGAAAGGGCTTCGCTGCAAGGGAAACGAAGAAGATATTGGTCAGTGTCATCATGCTGGCTGGGGTAACACTGCTGGTTGTGATCACAGCCATGATTCTGGAGTGGTATGTGGCAATTTAACACAAGGTAAGACCACTCAGCGTATTTCAGTAAAAGAATAATTTTTGGTTGAGTTGGTTGAGCACCGGACTTTCGTGCGGGAGGTCGTGGGTTCAAGCCCCGGCCGGACCAACACTCAGGGTCTTAAAATAACTGAGGAGAAGGTGCTGCCTTTGTAATTACATCTACAAACGGTTAGACCTTCCCGTGGCTCGGATGACCTCGTAAAATGGCGGTCCCGTCTCTCCACACTTCCTAACCGTACCCTGCATCGGAGGGACGTAAAAGAACCACTGAGGACGTAAAGAAACCCTGGCAGTGACAACCCTCAGTGTCTGGCCTTTACTAATGATTTCTTAATGGGTTGATTGCGGGATGGGAAAGGGAGATTTAAGAGGTTGGGAATTGATTGGTGCAATGTACCTCAAAGGGGACCTCGTGCCCTATTGTACAGCACCAGCCTGCGGGCAAATCTCAAAAAATAAATAAAAAATTAAACTCCAATTCGCGATCAACTGCCTTACCACTGTCTGTTTGAAGAAAAAACCTAAAATATCCTTGGGTTTTGAGGTCAGTAACGAATTGTAAGCTTAAAAAGTATGAAAATTAGTTATCTTTATTTAGACCCAATATTTCTTTCTAAATCCGATAACTGAGCACTAACTCGCGCTCTGATTGGTCTAAATGCTATTTTAAATGCTCTGCTATGCATCGTGGTTATTATGCTTCTCTCATGTTCTCAAAGCATCCCGCGTGTTTAGATCAGATTACCTAAAACGAAAAACTTTTTTGTATTTTTGAAATTCAATTCAATCCTTTTTTAAATATTTTATTATGGCGACTCACTTTAAATTTTCTCTTGATTTGATTTTTTTAAGATGAAAGAGCGATGAAATTACGTCTGATGGGCGCGGATCATTCCGCAGGACAATTGGAGATCCAATACAACGGAACCTGGGGCGTAGTATGTAGGTTTGGATGGGATATACAAGCTGTTCACGTAATCTGCAGAATGCTCGGTTACAAAGCAGGCAAACACCCAATCACGCTCATTGAAGGACAGAAAAGAAGAAAAACTCTTTTTAATAACGTACAATGCAGCGGTAAAGAAAAATCCATTGCAGAATGCTATCACGGTCAGTACTGGAAATATACTTGTTCGGTGGAAGACATGGCTGGCGTCGTTTGCCATGAAGACGGTAAGAAATAAGAGCTCTTCTTTACTACGCTTAGGACAATATTACTCTAGCAAATGTTCCTTGCATTTTGTATCGCAATTAGGCTGCGCGATAAATGAGTGCGTTGCATACGCAGTTGCACTGACAGGAGATGTTACTTTTGGTAGTGTGTCTTGCAACTTGTCTCGCAATTTTTTTGCGAGGGGAAAAATCAGTGAGTTGCAGTTGCACCGACGGGTTATGTTACAGTAGACAATGTTTTATGCAGCTCAATTATGTAGCACATTCCTTGGCCGTAGTGGACTAAGCGACCTAAATGATGATGTTGGTGTAAATCCACAGATCCTCCACCAGTTCAAGTTCGTTTAGCTGCAGGAAGGTCGGCCAATTCTGGTCGACTTGATGTCAGGTACCATGGTCAGTGGGGTACTGTATGTAGTGCTGGATGGGAGATGAAAGACGCTGAGGTGGTGTGTCGTATGCTTGGTTACCCTGGAGTACAGGAATACAAAACTACCAACTTTACACCCGTTAAAGGCATAGTTTGGTTGAGTACTATACTTTGTAGGGGGACTGAAATGTCAATTGTTAACTGCAGACGCCTAGCGTGGGGGAATGCAGGTTGTGGCCACTTTATAGATGTTGGTGTGACATGCAAAATTGGTAAGCTTCCAAAAATGTCACTTTACTTTATTATACGAAATTAACGCTCCATGAAAATAACGCAAATTTCAAAAAACCGCGTTAATTTAAGCCGCGTTAATAATTTCTTTTAATGTTATTTTCCATATCATCATTAAAGTGGAACATCTAATTTTCACGATATGAATTTCTAGCAATTTTATCTGTAATCTACTTTCACTTTTGATTTTTTTTTCTAATTAAATCTGAACATTACAACTAGTCACTAACAAACAAGAATAATTCAGTATTTGCAGAAGTTATCTTTTCGTTTTTTTATTCTACAAGCTCTTCATTTTCACTTTCAGATGAGTTATCTTTGTGTCCATCGCGTTAATTTCATTTGAACGAAAATTTTGGCTTGTTTTTGGCGTTACTTTTCAAGTTTTTGCCCTCTAGTTGTGCTAATTTCCAATACTTTAATTTCGTGGAGCGTTAATTTCCTATAATTAGGTATATCTTCATAGTAGTGCATGGATTGCTTCGAAATAAATACAACTATTTCAAAAAAACGTTTTCGGTGGGAGATCTGAAATCTGAGATAGGAATGTAATTTTTCGTATTTTAGCCAGAAAACATAAAAGCACAAAAGTTCTGTTTAGTCTCAGTTCACCCATTTCAGATATCTGACCGACAACGTTTTTTTAAAATAGGTGTATATAAACTACTATCTACTTTTTCCAACCACGCTACGATCCCAGGACTGGTTCCAGGAAATGCAGTTTAGAGATCAATTAGGGAAGGGACCAAACAGTAAATAAAGCCATAGCAAGAATAATTTGAAACGAATTCCTCACAAAAAGAGAGACGGGCCGCCTTCCCCCTGCCCTAAATTCGCAGTAGTTGCAGTAATGCGCTAGTTGTTTAGGGTAAGCATAGTAGCCTAGCTCATTTGTTGCTGTCTTCTCTTAGCCTCAGCTCCCCGATTTGTTGTAAGCACGGAATCTGATGGTTCACCATATACAACTGTTATGCTCATCTTTAACACTTCAACAACTGAAAAGGAGAAAAACATCACAAAGTAAGTTATCTGGTTGAGGAACTCTGGGAGAAGACACTGGAATATTAATGTATGTTAAATATAAATAATGAAAAATGTCAAGATTTTTGGGAGGGGGTCTTTCGTTCCCATGAAAAATTCGTAAAGGTGAAGTGAAAATCTAGAGAGCAGAGAAAAAATGGCACATATTTATTCAAAACATTTATTTATTTATTTATTTATTTATTTATTTGCACAGATCTTTCCAAATTTCTGTCACCAAACTAGCGGTATCAAGCTTTAACTGCTACAGGTCACCCATGAAAATAAACCAAGAGTACGTGACGGCCGATATCCTGGGTTCTAGTCTAGTTAATAACTTTACGCTTGGTGATGGTAACTATTACCATGGTTACAACAACGCACCGTTAGAACCTGGCTCTACATACCGAGTCTTTGTAAGAGCAGTCACCAAGGCACAGAATGGGGTAAGTATTTAAATTTAGTAGCAGAAACGTGCGCGCGTGCTTCTTTACTGTAGTACAATCATGAGAGAACAGGAGGCGGTCTATCTGAGTGTTTTCTTGTTTCGCTGGTGTTCTACAGTTTCCAGAGTATTTGTGTTACAAGCGGTCTTTTTATATTGCTTTTATAAGTTTTTTTTGACGACTTTGCGGGAGCGTGTTTCCTTAGGTAGCTAGCCGTTGGTTCCGACCCAGACAATAGTGAAACATTTATCGTTGCATCAGTTTTCCCAGTGGAATTAAAATCTTGTCCGGATTGAATTACAATCTTGTATGGATTACAGGGAATTATATTATATTTTTACGAAACCGTTAAGAAGAGTAACAATTCATAATCAATTTTCCATGATCAGAAATGTTAAATTATCAGTCCAGGCTAATTTTTTGAGCTTGTGACATATAATAACGGTAACTAAGGGAAGTTGGAACCAAGAATCAGCTTACACACGCAATATATCCCAAACATTTTATCATAACTGATGTCAATTTTTACCTGCACCTGCATGTTTATATGATGATACTGATTTGGTCCATTCAATCGCCAGGGTACGAATTATGGAGAAGCAGCGAATGCTACTTTTACAACAAGAGTGAAAGATTGCGAAGGTAAAGCAGGGTGTTACCTGTAAGAAGATATTGCGCATGGGTGGGTCACAGTTCATGAGATCACTACTCTAACAATGCGGAAAGGCTTGTTTGCGGCACTACACGGCACGCGGTCCACACCCCCATGAGTTATTTATGATAACATTTCGATATAGTTGTTCATGTGAAACCTCTATTGGCGACAAAGCACCCAACTTATGCTATTTCTTATAAGTTTTTGTCAAGTATAAGTTGCGTGTATTCATTTATAATTTAGTAAATTATTTGCTACAAGTCCGAGGACAAATTACAAATACAGTAATTTGTTTTATGGTTACCAGGAATTTGTCAACTCTAAAATTCCTAGTTTCAAGTCACAATTTCCTTGTGATCATTATTTTGATGTTCAAATGTTTTGAGCACCAGAATTGTTAGTACATAGTTACGAAATTTTGAAGGAGTCAATATTTCCTAACTTAGATCAGAGCATGGTCACAATATTCTTGTGATCACTATTTTAATGTTCAAATGTCTTGAGCACCAGATTGTGAGTATGTAGTTACGAAATTTTGAAGGAGTCAAGATTTCCTAACTTAGATCAGAACATGGTCACAATATCCTTGTGATCACTATTTTGATGTTCGGATGTTTTGAGCATCAAAATTGTGAGTACGTAGTTACGAAATTTTGAAGGAGTCAAGATTTCCTAACTTAGATCAGAACATGGTCACAATATCCTTGTGATCACTATTTTGATGTTCGGATGTTTTGAGCATCAAAATTGTGAGTACGTAGTTACGAAATTTTGAAGGAGTCAAGATTTCCTAACTTAGATCAGAACATGGTCACAATATCCTTGTGATCACTATTTTGATGTTCGGATGTTTTGAGCATCAAAATTGTGAGTACGTAGTTACGAAATTTTGAAGGAGTCAAGATTTCCTAACGGAGATCAGAATGGTGTTGTTTGTCTTGGTCAAATAATAAAGATACGCCGTTATTTAAAATGGGTCATTATGTTTGACTGTCCTTCCGGACGTGGACCTTAGGAGGGGGTAAGGAAATGGAAAATCCTTGGTCCAATAGTAAATAGTTCATGATTATAAACAATACTACTGATGTGTATTAACTTGTTTTGTATTTTGCACACAAAGGAATTACGTCACTGATTTGTTTACTATTTTTTTTATTATGAATATGTTATGAAGCATCTAATGTTTTTCAAGTAAAGCTGTGTTTTTTTTAATACTTTATCTATATTGGATAGTTTGTACTATTTTTATTTACTATTTTTTTTATTACTGTTTTTTATTCCTGCATTCTAATATTTTACTTTTGCTTATTTCAGGTTATTTCTGGAGCAAGATAAGCCAAACATTCTTAAAAAAAGATTTCTATGATAATTTATTTTACTTTGCTATTGCTAATATAATTTTCCTTTTTTTCTTACCCCCTGCTTTCGCTAGGTACTACCAAAATATCATAGCAATGTCGGAAGGAGAAACTTGGTGTAAACACTGAATTAGAAGACACAAGATTAAAGAAGAATCAGTGTAATCTGAAAAGCAGTATAACCTCCAATCCAGACTTTTCTTATTATCTAATATTTTATGTCATTCCCTTGTGTGTTATGTTTTAGCTTCCCAATGTCACTTACGAGAGTGTTTTTATATGAAAGAACTCAAACAAAGAATCCTAACCTCAAAGGAATGACGCATGGCTTGAAATGGGGAAACATTAATTGTAATTTGAATAAAAAACAAATCTGTAATAAATCTTCCATAATCAATTTTTTTAAATCAATTCTGAAGGAAAGAATTTAAAAAAAACACAATTGATTAACAACGTTACTGATTTATCTATTGATCTATTCATCCATCCATCCATGCACGGCTTATATGGAGACCAGATTTTTACATACTCTATTTGTAACTCTTCATATTAAAATCATTGGGACATTTGACCTATATCGTGTAACTGCACGCGACTTCCGGTTAGGGTCTCGTATATCGGGCACGAAAATGAAGGCATTTGTGTCACTTTTCTCGCTTTTATAAGCAAAAACCTGCATATGATGTATTCTTACCATCAAATATAAGTTAAGAAATATATAATCTACGACTGTTAGGAGTTTCAAGAGATTATTTTATGATTTCGGGGTGGCAAATCGAATATTTCTCTCGCGCTTTGGGGGCGAATTTAGCAAGGCGTTACGAGCTATGTAGTATCGAGGCCGAGAAAAACTGGGTATATTTTAAATACGCGTGATCAAATGTACTTCTTACCGCCAAATTCAAATTTTTGGATAATGTTGGCGCATGTTAATATATAATTTGTCTAGGTTACGTACAATGTTCTGGTGGCAAATGGCTTTCAAAGTTGTAGTGGTCACGATTTTACTCGTTTTGATATCTTGTCCAATTATATATGCAACAAGGGAGAGTTTTGAGAATCCAAATGGAAGTGAAAAGTGTAATTTTAGCGAGCAGCAATCTCCTTCGTACACTTTCCATATCAACAATTAAGTAATAAATCTGAATAAGTTTATATTTTACGATTAGGAAAGCGCTAATATTTCCTATTTCCGGTTACCAAAACCTCATTAACATAATGTCCTGAAATGTATGCAATGACTTTGATATGGATATGATTACCGTGGATAAATAAAGATTATTAATATTATTATTATTGTTATTATTATTCATCCATCCATGTTACAACATATTTTTAAAATGGAGGGGGGGGGGGGGGGGGGGGGTGACTGGTCACCCAGCCTCTAGCATGTAATTGATATGTCTATATCATGCAGGATCCTTTAATTTATCCTTCCTGGTTGAATTTATGCAACCTTCCACTTTTTATTTACCCAGCTGTTAATGTTATTTGCTATCTTAGCTCCAATGACATTTAGGTTTAATACCATGCTTTCGGCAGTAGTCGAATCGAAGTTCTTTTTTGAAAGATATGTTTCGAATTTGAATAAAAACGTTATTAATCTAGATATGCTAGATTGTATTTTTGAAAGCTCTCCGAATCAGATCAGATTTTGTATGACTGTTGAAAAGCTCTTGCCAAGACGTGCCGTTCTGTGTACGTGATGCTGCCTGGTACGTCCTTGGATCGGATGCATAGTGAACTCGAGCGACGTTATTTGCTCAACAGATTGCAATTTAAGTTTCCTACCATGACTGGTGTGACTTTGTACAGCCAGGAAATTTCAGCCACTATAATTTAGTTCCGCATTCACAATATTTTGTATGTGTTTTTTTTTTTTAATTTTAAAATTGTACAAAATTTCGACCTATTTATACAAGTTTACATTCAAAAAACATGTCTTTTAGTTCCTTCTTAAACTCCGGCATTCTAAACAAGTACACTACAATATTTATAATGGAGTTACTTTGTAGGATAGTTAATGCAGCTATCTTCAAACTTTGCGATATCACTACAAATTCCCCTATACATTCTGGCAGCCACGTACCAAGGGACACAGCAGTGACCATGAAAAGCGTTTTCACTAGTTTACTATTCTCTTGGAATGTTCTGCAGCGACGGAACTTGGTGAAGAATGTCAATTTGATCCAAATGGAAAGATACGAGAGCGATATCAATATTAGTGATGCCATGAATATAGGAGACAAAAAGTTATTTCGTTGTGTTTTGTTCATCAAGCCTTCCCTTACCACAAAGATAACTGAAATTACGACTGAGGCGAACCATACAAGTGCAATTGCAGTGAAGTAGTGGCATCGTTTGGCAAGCCGATGATGAAATGGCCAAAAAACTGCAAACACTCTTTCAAAAGAGATGACAACAAGGGATATGAGCGATGCAAGCAACTTGAATAACATGACGGAAGTTACAAGGAAAATAAATTCGGTTCCAGTCATATTGAAGAATGACTCAGACACAATCAAGATGCCAAAGACAACCCCCGTCACTCCAACGAGTAAGTCAGCGATAGTTAGGTTCACCAGAAGATAGCTTGACTTCTTGACAAGAAACGACTTCCTAAGAAATACTGCAACAGCGATGGAGTTACCTACTGTGATTACGATTCCCAGTGGCAAAAGAGCTATCCAATAGTTGGTTATATCATATGCTTGTGGTTGTTGACCTCTGGTGTTTGTACCGTTTTCAAAATTCATAATCTGTCTTAGAAGTTCTCTATTTTTTGGAATATTGGCTGGTTATGACCATATAATAAAGGATTGTTTTTCAGATTTCACTTCTAAATCTTTCATAAATCTTTCCAATTAAAACCAAGATCGTTTGATGGAAGCTCCAATCAACGCTGTCGACCGAGAAAAAGCTTAAGAACAATCCTAGGAGAATTGGTTGAAGTAATCTATGAACAATATGCACTCTGTCTCACAACTGCCTTCGGGGACAAGGTGTTGCTCTTTGCAAAGGGAAAATAAGAACAACTGTAAGCTTGCGACTCAAAGTCACTAATTATATTAGTAATTTATATGTCTTGTCAAAACTTCTAATAATTGATGTTTGTACATGTCTAACAAAGGAAAGTTGTCTACAAAGCGAGATTTCCGTAAAAAACTAATCAAGTTCAGTTTGCGTTTTTGACGTGACACCTTGAAATACAAATATATAGAGCACTTCTTTCTCTGTTCTTCTACTTTTGAAGTTCAAAACTAAGGGCATACCGGATATTAATTATTATTTGATAAAGATCAAGTAAGTGTGAGAGAAATTAAAGCAATGGCTTGATGGGATTTATAATCTTAAAAGATTTTTAATAACACCGCTCGTGCAAACATCTTGACGCAATGATGTTGATCCTTGTTGAATGACCGAAATTTAAAATTTGTCACTTGAATCCTGAACTTCTTTTATATATTTTAAGTTGGTTATTATTCTGGTTTAGTAGAAGTTTTACCGACTGACATGTAACATTTTCACTCAAAACTTTCATAGCTGATTTAAAGTTTAATATATAGATTTAGGCACTGCCTAAAAGAGGAGCAACCAGAAATAGTATATAAAAACGTGACAATTGTGTGACGCGGCATAACGCCGGTTACAGCGTTACCACTTCTTTTGATTTTACCAGAATCCAGAAGAAAAAACTAAAGGAAAAAGCATTAGAAAACTTTTCAATTCGAAGAAAAATAATTATATATTGTAGAACATATGAATACATGTATAGAACAAAGAATTTTATTCAGCAAATCTTAAGTTCTAAGTTTTTTAGGTGGAAAGTGAACTACACTGAAAATTGTCGAAAAATATTATAAGCTTAAGCTTACATTCACTTGAACTTCACATATAACAAGAGACATATTCATTAATGCAAGATAATAATTTTCTTTGTTAGTAAGTTGGTCTTTAGTAAGTTTTTTCAGATTTATTCTTAACTTTATTATCGAGCGAAATATCTTACAAAAACATAAGCTTATCCATAAAAAAAAACAAGCTCATCATATTTGCGATTGTGTAATAATAATAGCTGGAAAAGCCCGATAAATAGCAAATATTTGTTGTGATATGTATTCCTTTTTCATATCTTATTCAACATTAAAATAAATTATCTATAAAAATGTCAAAATATCCATATGATAAAGAAATTTGGAATCTTGTTTTGACATCAGAATTCCTCGCGTAAGCCTCGCTGGCCGTCCGTCAAATATATTTTTTCAAAGAACTAAGCTAAATTTTTGGTTCACAAGTATTGACTTATTGATTGCAGTAAAAACGACAAGCTACCCAAGTTTTTCTGACAATGTTTGCCGAAGCAACGTCCTTGGCTTGTCTGAGAGTTTCTCCAGCTAGTTTACACATTTTTTGTCGAATTTTTACGAAATATTAGTTAACATTAATGAACTTATCTTCTATGAAGTGTTTTCTAAGGAACTGAAATATTATTCTTGCAGTATAATCAGGTTTTTCTGGTCTACAGGCCACTTTTTCTCTCACTGAAGTTTCAGTCACGAAACTTCATCGAAAGATTAAGAATCTTCTCTCGCTAAATCTTCTTTAGCAAGTTGCTAAAGTCGGAAAATTGTTTTTGTTCATTTTAAGACAGACATGACTTCGATTAAACGTATTTTTCGTATTGCAAAAATAAGAAAAAATACTTCTTGATCCATCTTTGACTACATTATTGTGATTTTTTCTGTGCATTTGTGAGTAAGCACAGCGCGCGGGAACCCTGCGCATAGTGGTACACGCCGTATGTATGTACGCATGCACAATAGAATGACGCAATCAAGCCATGAAAAATCAACTCGATGGGTTACCATTTTTTCTTAAGTATGGTGCTCCGCTCGCGCAGGCCTGCTCCGCTAATACCAATACATTTACAATTTTCATGACTTACTGCACAATATTTTAATCAAAAATTAGCACCAAGACTTTCTTTAGAGTTTTCATATTTAAATCAATTTATTCTTGACGACAATGCAGAGTGGTTGAGGATTTTTTTTTGGGGGGGGGGGGGGGTTTAGGAGAAATGAAAGGGGGGATCAGTCGAAAATCGTAACTATAAAAGGGGGATCACTGAAAAGCTGGATGATTTCTTAAACAATTGTAGTGTGTATAGTAGCTTATTTTCGAAAAAAATTGCATATTATTTTCTTTCTGCGCGCGCTTTCGGCGCAAAAAAAAGTTTTCTTCCAAAAACGTCTCGTTATCAGGAATGAGTAAAGCATTTTCAACTCGATCGTCAACAATTTTATTTTTGTTGGATCATTCTCAAATTAACACTAGTCACACTCAGCCCTGTCACATTCAGCGCCTTTCAGCATTAGCACTACTTCAGAGGGGGTCACTAAAATGTTTCAAGGGGGATCAGTTGAATTTTGCTGCTTTTACGTAAAAATCCACCGACCCCCTACCCCTCCCCCCAGGCGATAAATAATGGCCGGTCCCTAAGACAACTCGATCTTACATTTCTGTTACTAATCATAGTGACTTTGGTTTCGCTAGCAGCCTGGTTACCGGTGATCATAACGAAAATAGTCTAGATGAATGGATCGGAAAAGTTATGTTTTCAGCCCGCCTGTTTTTAGCTCTAAACGTCTATGGATTCGCGGTAATGAATCCCATGCACTTACGACAAGCACTGAAGCAAGAGACCTTCTTGACCCAGGGTAGTGTATTTGTGGAGAATGTCTAAATTTAGGAATCAAAAAGTATGTGTTCTGTAAATGCTAGTTTTCAGGTTATTTACATTTTGCATTAAAGATTGAAGAGTCCAGGAGACTCTTTCTCCCTCATTTACTTCCTTTCTTCCATATGCCTTTACATTCATGCTTTTCATCCAATAATCCATCCATCCATCCATCCATTCATTTATCCATCCATTCTTTTTATTCAACAATCCATTTATCCAACCATTCATCCATCTATCCATCCATCCTTTTTATTCAATAATCCATTTATCCATCCATCCATCCATCCATCTATTCATTCATCCATTCATTCATCCATTCATCCATCCTTGATCACCAATTCTAATATTAGCCATTTTCTTAGAATATTGATCACCAATTCTAATATTAGCCATTTTCTTAGAATTTCAGCTGCCTTTTCCATATACATTTTTTCGTGATGTGAAGTTAATAAACTATTAATAACATAAAATCTATGTTTGAAAGGGATGCAATGAATAAAGCCACCCGCATGGCGGTTGAACAGCAAGGAGCTGGATAACACATAATTAAAAAAATGCGGTAAGCCCTGAAACAGGATTAATTATATCAGTCTTCATGAATCTAGAACAAACAACTATCATGAAATTATAAACTGGACTGCGTCGTTGTGAAGATAGCACATATATAAATGATTCACTGAAAAACAAATACCTAACTTTACAGAAATTTAAGCCGTTGTGCTCTGTTTTTGAGAAAACAAGTCTTGAACCACATCTTATCGTGAATAGAGAATTGTTGAGAAGATAATAACAGGTTTTTAACTTTAAAAAATCTATTAGGATTTGGCTGTTGAATCACAGCGGGAGACACACAGAACAAAGCTAGGCTCCACCAATAGGTGAAAGCCAAAAGATCGGATAAGGAGGGAGTAAAACCGGAGAACCCGGAGGAAAATCCTCGAAGCACAGGAGAGAACCAACAAACAACTGTACTCCCGAATCCGGGAAGCATTGACAACTGAAAAAGACCCTTTTTGAATATGGCATCTATGACATCAAACGAGGAGAATGAGAATCTCCCGGATGTAGAAACCCAATGATTTCCAATAGCAGCATCCGGGACTAGAATGCCCCGGATTTCAAAACACAATCATTATCACTCATGACATCCGGGGCATTCTAGGACTCCTCGTTTGACGTCATAGACGCCATATTCGAAAAGGGTCTATGTTCCTTCAGCTTTACCACTATCCATTCTGTTATGGTTTGGTCTCTGGTTCTGCGGCAAGCAAGATTTATAACTTATTGCGATTTTGAGCCGCCAATACGGGTTTATATTGGCAGCTAGTTGGGAGGAAATCCGTATTGCCGTATATTTTCTTCCAACGCCGTCAATATAACCCGTATTGGCGGCTCAGAATCGCAATAAGTTTTGTATCGCGATTTTCCTATCGTTCGGCAATTCTGAGCCGACAATATGGGTTCATATTGGCGACTCTCTCCCAATCAAAGTTATGAGGAGAATCGCGATACTCAAGTGGATGCATGCATTCATGCACTCATATTCGTACATTTTTTAAAAGGCCTGGACTCACCATAGACATAGACTATTTCTCAAGAATAATTTAATGGCCTTACACCTGTTTTACGATATTTAAAATACTCACTGATAAGCTTCAACTCCCAGACTTTACTTATAACAATCAAAACTGGAGATATATCAGTCACTTGAGCAATATTTGTTTCGCAGCCAAGATTCTGATCAATATCAAGATTCTGATTAATGAAATACGTCAGGAGATATTTATTTCATATTAAGAAACAATAATCCACAAGTCTAATAAGTTTCTCACTGGATATATGAGAAAGATCATCTCATCAAGTTAAATCCGAGCAGCTTGTATTCGACTGCCGGTCAGCAAACCTGTTTTTCAGATCTCAAAAAGTCAAAATGGCTAACAATGTTTCGATCGTTGGAAACTTTAGTGACGAAGGAAATCATCCTCTAACGGAAAGTAGTATGAATGAAATTCTGCATGGAATTATTCTTTCATTGGGCATAGCTATTATATTCAGTAACTCCATCGCTCTTGCAGTTTTCCTGAAGAAGTCATTCCTTGTAAAGAAGTCAACCTACCTTCAAGTGAACTTGACAATCGCTGACTTACTCGTTGGAGTCTCGGGCTTAATAGCAGGAAGCTCGGACACTAAAGTAGATACTTCTTCGTACGATTCTCTGAGCGAGTTAATAATCTCGGTCGGAGGAAAATTTATCTTTTATTTGACAACATTTGCCTCAATTTGTAGTCTCGCTTTCATTTCGGTGGAGAGAGTTATTGCAGTGTTTTGGCCGTTCCATCTTCGACTTGCCAAACGTTGGCACTATTTCACCGCTATTGCATCTTTGTGGGTTTTTCTTATTATCAGATCAACCCTGCCTGTTCTCGACGAACTTAAGATCATAAATCTGCAAATTTTAAAGAGCAGTATTATTCATTCGTTTATTCCATTACTAGTTGTTTCAACTATAGTCATCTCATATCTTTCCATATGGATCAAGCTGACATTCTTCAACAAGTTTCGTCGCTGCAGAACAATCCAAGAGAACAGTAAACTAACCAAGACTCTGTTCATAGTGACGTTAGTCTCGCTAGCCACTTGGTTGCCATTAATAATCAAAGAACTGATTTACATTGCAGGATATGTCAATACTTTTACCCCGTTTACTATCATGGCTATACTTATATGTCTTCTTTGTAACTCTTTTTTGAATGTGTTTGTATATTTGTGTAGAATGCCTGATTTTAGGCGCGAAGTCCGAAAAATGTTTTGTATATGTTGACAAACAACAAGAGATTGTAAATAAACTAAAATAGAGTTGACTCCTTCTGTGTTAAGATAACCTGGAAGTTTATTTTCATACAATGATGAAACGATCAAAGTCTGAAACATTAGTATAGCTAGTATGGCACTCATGCAACATACAATGTTATTTTCTTTATATTAAAACAAAATAGAAATTAAAATTCTGGATGCTGAATTTAAGTACTTTATTTGATACCGCACAATAAAGCTTTTCCTCTCACCCTTCCCTATTTCTTTATTTCTTCCTTCTTTTTTTCTTCCTTCCATCTGAAAAAGAAACCACTCATCCATCAAAGCAGCATTCCTTCCTGATTTCTTTATTTCTTCCTCCTTTTTTCTTCCTTCCATCTTAAAAAAAAAACACTCATCCATCTAAGCAGCTTTCCTTCCTGATTTCTTATTTCTTCCTCCTTTTCTTTCTTCCTTCAATCTGAAAATACCACTCATCCATCTAAGCAGCTTTCCTTCCTGATTTCTTTATTTCTTCCTCCTTTTCTTTCTTCCTTCAATCTGAAAATACCACTCATCCATCTAAGCAGCATTCCTTCCTGATTTCTTATTTCTTCCTCCTTTTCTTTCTTCCTTCAATCTGAAAATACCACTCATCCATCTAAGCAGCATTCCTTCCTGATTTCTTTATTTCTTCCTCCTTTTTTCTTCCTTCCCTCTGAAAAAAACACTCATCCATCTAAGCAGCATTCCTTCCTGATTTCTTTCTTTCTTCCTCCTTTTTTTCTTCCTTCCATCTGAAAAAAAAAACTCATCCACCTAAACAATACATTATAATTACATTATAACTAATTCTTCAAATGTAATACATAATTAATTCTTCTAACTACCTATCAAACAATCAATCCCATACATTCCCCAATGTCAACCATCTTCTGAGAAGTTGGATGTCTTTTATAATTCTTCATTAATATTCGTAAAGTTTGTGAGCTTTTGAATTAATAAAAGTCTACATGATCTGCAGTGTAAAGTGTCAAAACAATGAAATTGAAATTGAACAAATAATAAAGCCGCATGACAAAGTTTTTTTGAAAGTTATTGAAACAGCGCCAGTAAATATTTTATATCATGAATCGCTCTTGTGCTCTGTCTGTAATCGAGAATAGGGAGGTCATAAACAAGATTTTATTAACTGCCAAGTCACGACACATAAACAAAGGGAGTCGTCTGCTCAGAATAACGATCTTGGAAAAGCGAATTTTTAAGCGTATGTTTGTCTTTGTAACGAAATGAAATGTTAGTTTTAAAAAAAAACCGCCGAGCCGTACAAGAATCTTTGAGCACGAAAGTTGTCCCCTAAAATAATGCCAAGTGGAATATTCGATGAAATGTCACAAGAAAGCATTGTGTAACTCAGTTTTATCCCACAGTATTATGAATACTCATATGCCACATTGCCTTATGTGAACGGAAAAAAAATTAAATACGACGGATTATCATATGACCGTATTTCACTGTACGCGTGATTCTAAAAAAAACCTTTGGGTAAAATGTCGTCAGCAAAAAAAGTACGCTTTTCCGAAAAGTGTAATAATTTCCCGTTCGGACTCGCCGTTCGGACTCGCTGCCGTCAATCATGTAAAAACTACGCATTTTGATTCGCATTTATTAAAAACGCTTTGAAATCGATTTTTTATATGTGGTCATATGATAAAATGCTTATTGACTGAGTTAAGGTCGGTCCGAACGGGAAAATATTTGGCTCTCGGTCCTTGGCACGGAACTCGCTGCGCTCGTTCCGTACTTCAGGACCTCGAGCCAAATATTTTCCCGTTCGGACCTCCCACTCAGTCAATAAGTATATAATATACAATGTTTTTCCTGTGTTCTGAATGGCTGTATTTTCAGTCACGTGGGACAAACAAACAAGATGCGGCCGCTCATTAAAATTTATTACGTCATAAATAGTTTGTAAGAGCACTAAGACGCATATAAAATGGGGAAAAAATCTTATTCATCGTAGAATAAGTATCATTTATTAATAAGACGCATATATTATGGAGATTTTGGTCCTTGAAATGAGGTGGGAGTTTGTTTAGTCATCAATTCCACGAAACTGCAAGAGGGAAAATGGTGCTGGAATATTTACGAATTTGGATATGTTTATCTTAAAACCAAAGGCCTAGATGCTATTCGGTTTATAGATATGCCAGTTTAGAAAGAATAATTCTAGCACAATAATGCGACATCTCCCAGAGGAACAGTACTATTTCTGGTCCATTCTCTTTTTTCTCGAAGCCTTGGTCATCCTGGTTGGCAATGTTGTAACGCTTAGGATTTTCCTGAAACGAACATTTCTGATCAATAAGTCTTGTTTCTTGTTGGTGAACCTTACAATCGCTGACTTACTTGTTGGGTTGTCATCAACTGTGCTTTGGTTTATTACAGCAGATCGTTATGGTGGAGATGAAAATCGTCTAATTTTTCATATTTCGGTACTGATTCCTATAGCTTCATTGTCCTCTTTGGCTATCATTTCCATTGAAAGAGCTGTGGCTGTTTTCATGCCCTTCCGCCATCGTGTGGCCGATAATCGACATTATTTCGCTGCAGTTGGATTGTCGTGGGTTTTTATCGTTGTACCTCTAATTCTTGGCCCTCTGGTTAAACACAAGAAATCCAATGACGCTGTACACTTCAGCGTAATCTTGTTCCTCCTTATCATCCTTACAGCATCCTACCTCTCTATCTACATCAAAATGAAATTCTTTCCTATTATGGAGCAAAGTAGAAACAGTCAGAATCAGCTCAAGTTGTCCAAAACACTTTTCCTTACTACTGTTGTTTCTGTCTTGGCTTGGTTTCCTTTCGCAACAGTTCAATGTTACATTTCCTTCTGTGACTATGCTTGCAGAAGCGACATTCTTGTCATTTGCTTCAAGTTAACTTTAGTAGCACAGCTCAGTAACTCGTTCCTGAACTTGATTGTCTATTCATTTAGGTTGCCTGAGTTTAGGAAAGAATTAAAGGCGAGCTTCAGCAGATGTTCCAGAAGGCATCATATTCATCCTAGTACCAGAGGTGATGCTTTTTGTCTTGGTACGAGAGTCCCGCGTACAGATGAACATGTCTAACGGAAAAACCTACTAAGGATGTCGGAAGAAAAACTGCGAGCACTGAGCTATCATTAATGTCTTTGTTAATCTATTGATTGATAGAAAATTAGACAAAAGTGAAGGTTTATTTTCTGGTAACAAGTTCTTTTCTCTTGGATACATTCGTCTTGTTTGCATGGTTAATTTCGTGCCTGAAGTCGATTAAGAAGCCCTATAAAGTCAATGACTTAATGCATCAACACTAATAACATCGGCAATTTCACTTGACTGTTATTTTGTGTCTCTATCGTTGGCGAACTAAAGGGATTAAGGATTTTTTGAAATGCCGCTGTATTTTAATCTTTTAAGATAAAAATCGGACTAGAAGCAGAAGAAAAGAAGAAGAAGAACAGAAGTACAGGGATATATAATCATAAGAAGAGTATTTTAAAGAAGAAGAGAAGGATGGATGGGGACCAGGGTAACTAAGAAAAAGCTCAGTGTCCAGCGTATTTTCATTTTCCTAACCTATGTATTGATCTTTCCTGCAGCTGTTTGATATCATTCTTTGTTTTAATGATGAAATTTCCAGCAGCTGCTTGGTATCCGTATTTGTTTTAATGTCATCAACACATAGTCTTTGTTATACAAATATATTAAAAGTCTGACCATTTCAGAACTTCTAAATTTTGAACGTTTTAGCACCTTTGGGGTATTTTAGTACGTACGAATAGGGATTTTAAATGAGACACAAATTGAAGAAAACTTACCAACAAACTGTTTTTCTTTCCTTCACTTCATTGATACCTAAAGTTGCTATGGTAATTGCATCTATTTGGCTTCGCTTCGAAGATAAGTAAGAAATGCCAAAGAGATGATGCAAAACGTGGTAGATGAAAAGACATACCAATTACTCTTGCCAATTTTTGTTGAGTTATTATTGCTGCTTTTTCTATTATTGGAATTATTGATATTGTCCATGAACCAACTATTGACTCTACTCACATACGACACTGAGCCCATCGGGACGCATTGGCAACTGAAATAGACCCTTTTCAAATATGGCGTCTATGACGTCAAACTAAGAGGATGAGGATGTCCCTGATGCCGAAACCCAATGATTTTCACTAGTAGCATCCGGGACTAGTATGCCCCGGATTTCAAAACACAATCATTATCACTCATAACATCCAGGATATTCTAGGACTCCTCGATTGACGTCATGGACGCCATATTCGAAAAGGGTCTATTTTCCTTCAGCTTTAGTATTGTCCATTCTGTTATGGTTTGGTCTCTGGTTCTGCGGCAAGCAAGATTCACGTGGATGCTTGCATTCATGCACTTATATTCATACATTTTAGGGTCTGGGTCAGAATCATCATCAACATAGACTATTTCTCAAGAATAATTTAATGGCCTTACACCTGTTTTGCGATATTTAAAATACTCACTGATAAGTTTCGACCCCGAGACTTTACTTATAACAATCACAACTGGAGATATATCAGTCACTTGAGCAATATTTATTTCGCAGCCAAGATTCTGATCAATATCAAGATTCTGATTAATGAAATACGTCAGGAGATATTTATTTCATATTAAGAAACAATAATCCACAAGTCTAATAGGTTTCTCACTGGATATATGAGAAAGATCATCTCATAAAGTAAAATCAGAGCAGCTTGTATTCGACTGCCGATCAGCAAACCTGTTTTTCAGATCTCAAAAAGTCAAAATGGCCAACAATGTTTCGATCGTTGGAAACTTCAGTGACGAAGGAAATCATCCTCTAACGGAAAGTAGTATGAATGAAATTCTGCATGGAATTATTCTTTCATTGGGCATAACTATTATATTCAGTAACTCCATCGCTCTTGCAGTTTTCCTGAAGAAGTCATTCCTTGTAAAGAAGTCAACCTACCTTCAAGTGAACTTGACAATCGCTGACTTACTCGTTGGAGTCTCGGGCTTAATAGCAGGAATCTCGGACACTAAAGTAGATGCTTCCTCGTACGATTCTCAGAGCGGGTTAACAATCTCGGTCGGAGAACAATTTATCTTTTATTTGACAACATCTGCCTCAATTTGTAGTCTCGCTTTCATTTCGGCGGAGAGCAAGTTTCTTCAACAAGTTTCGTCGCTGCAGAACAATCCAAGAGAACAGTAAACTAACTAAGACTCTGTTCATAGTGACTTTAGTCTCGCTAGCCACTTGGTTGCCAGTAATAATCAAAGAGCTGATTTACATTGCAGGATATGTCAATACTTTTACCCCCTTTACTATGATGGCTATACTTATATGTCTTCTTTGTAACTCTTTTTTGAATGTGTTTGTATATTTGTGTAGAATGCCTGAATTTAGGGGCGAAGTCCGAAAAATGTTTTGTATATGTTGACAAACAATAACAGATTGTAAATAAAATAAAATAGTGTGGGCTCCTTCTGTGTTAAGGTAACATGCAAGTCTATTTTCGTACATCGATGAAGTGATCAAAGTCTGAAACATTAGTATAGCTAAGTTTGTTTTTTTATATGGCACTCATGCAACATACAATGTTATTTTCTTTATATTAGAAAAATATGAATTTAAATTCTGGATGCTGAATTGATATACTTTATTTATTGATACCGCAAAATAAGGCTTTTCCTCTCACCCTTCCTCATCCATCTAAGCAGCATTCCTTCCTGATTTCTATATTTTTTCCTCCTTTTTTCTTCCTCCCATCTGAAAAAACCACTAATAAATCTAAGCAGCATTTCTTACTGATTTCCTTCTTTCTTCCTCCTTTTTTTTCTTCCTTCCATCTGATAAAAAACTCTTCCAACTAAGGAATACATTATTACATTATAACTAATTCTTCAAACGTAATACATTATAATTAATTCTTCTAACTACCTATCAAGCAATCAATCCTATACATCCCCAATGTCAACCATCTTCTGAGAAGTTGGATGTCTTTCGCAACTCTTCATTAATATTTTGTAAAGTTTGTGAGCTTTTTAATTAATAAAAGTCTACATGATCTGCAGTGTAAAGTGTCAAAACAATGAAATCGAAATTGAACAAATAATAAAGCCCCATGATATTTTTTTTTTTTTGAAAGTTATTGAAACAGCCCCAGTAAATATTTTATAACATGAATCGCTCTTGTGCTCTGTCTGTAATCGAGAATAGGGAGGTCATAAACAAGATTTTATTAACTGCCAAGTCACGACACATAAACAAAGGGAGTCGTCTGCTCAGAATAACGATCTTGGAAAAGCGAATTTTTAAGCGTATGTTTGTCTTTGTAACCAAATGAAATGTTAGTTCTAAATAAAATCCGCCGAACCGTACAAGAATCTTTGAGCACGAAAGTTGTCCCCTGAAATAATGCCAAGTGGAATATTCGATGAAATATCACGAGAAAGCATTGTGTAACTCAGTTTTATCCCACAGTATTATAAACACACTTAAGCCACATTGCCTTATGCGAACGAAAAAAAATGAAATACCACGGAATATACAATGTCTTTCCTGTGTTCTGAATGGCTGTATTTTCAGTCACGTGGGACAAACAAACAAGATGAGGCCGCTCATTAAAATTGTATTACGTCATAAATAGTTTGCAAGAGCACTAAGACGCATATAAAATGGAAAAAAAATATCATTCATCGTAGAATAAGTATCATTTATTAATAAGATGCATATATTATGGAGATTTTGGTCCTTGAAATGAGGTGGGAGTTTGTTTAGTCATCAATTCCACGAAACTACAAGAGGGGAAATGGTGCTGGAATATTTACGAATTTGGATATGTTTATCTTGAAACCAAAGGCCTAGATGCTATTCGGTTTATAGATATGCCAGTTTAGAAAGAATAATTCTAGCACAATAATGCGACATCTCGCAGAGGAACAGTACTATTTCTGGTCCATTCTCTTTTTTCTCGAAGCCTTGGTCATCCTGGTTGGCAATGTTGTAACGCTTAGGATTTTCCTGAAACGAACATTTCTGATCAATAAGTCTTGTTTCTTGTTGGTGAACCTTACAATCGCTGACTTACTTGTTGGGTTGTCATCAACTGTGCTTTGGTTTATTACAGCAGATCGTTATGGTGGAGATGAAAATCGTCTAATTTTTCATATTTCGGTACTGATTCCTATAGCTTCATTGTCCTCTTTGGCTATCATTTCCATTGAAAGAGCTGTGGCTGTGTTCATGCCCTTCCGCCATCGTGTGGCCGATAATCGATATTACTTCGTTGCAGTTGGATTGTCGTGGGTTTTTATCGTTGTACCTCTAATTCTTGGCCCTCTGGTTAAACACAAGAAATCCAATGACACTGTAAACTTCAGCGTAATCTTGTTCCTCCTTATCATCCTTACAGCATCCTACCTCTCTATCTACATCAAAATGAAATTCTTTCCTATTATGGGGCAAAGTAGAAACAGTCAGAATCAGTACAAGTTGTCCAAAACACTTTTCCTTACTACTGTTGTTTCTGTCATGGCTTGGTTTCCTTTCGCAACAGTTCAATGTTACATTTCCTTCTGTGACTTTGCTTGCAGAAGCGACATTCCTGTCATTTGCTTCAAGTTAACTTTAGTAGCACAGCTCAGTAACTCGTTCCTGAACTTGATTGTCTATTCATTTAGGTTGCCTGAGTTTAGGAAAGAATTGAAGGCGAGCTTCTGCAGATGTTCCAGAAGGCATCATGTTCATCCTAGTACCAGAGGTGATGCTTTTCGTCTTGGTACGAGAGTCCCGCGTACAGATGAACAAGTCTAACGGAAAAACCTACTAAGGATGTCGGAAGAAAAACTTTGAGCACTGAGCTATCATTAGACGGAAACTAGTTTTCCGTCTTTGTTAATGTATTGATTGATAGAAAATTAGACAAAAGTGAATGTATATTTTCTGGTAACAAGTTCTTTTCTCTTGGATACATTCGTCTTGTTTGCATGGTTAACGTCGTGCCTGAAGTCGATTAAGAAGCCCTATAAAGTCAATGACTTAATGCATCAACACTGATAACATCGGCAATTTGACTTGACTGTTATTTTGTGTCTCTATCGTTTGCGAACTAAAGGGATTAAGGATTTTTTGAATTGCTGTATTTAATCTTAAATCAGACTAGAAGCAGAAGAAGAAGAACAGAAGTACAGGGATAAATAATCATAAGAAGAGTATTTTAAAGAAGTAGAGGAGGATGGGGACCAGAGTAACTAAGAAAAAGCTCAGTGTCCAGTGTATTTTCATTTTCTTAACCTATGTATTGATCTTTCCTGCAGCTGTTTGATATCATTCTTCGTAATAATGATGAAATTTCCAGCAGCTGCTTGGTATCCGTATTTGTTTTAATGTCATCTACTGAGTTTCCAATAATAGTTTTAATATGAAAGTTTAATATTATGTGTCTTTGTTATACAAATATATATAATTAAAAGTCTGACCATTTCAGAACTTCTAAATTCTGATCGTTTTAGCACTTTTGGGGTGTTTAAGTACGTACCACTAGTGTTTTTAAATGAGACACAAATTGAAAAAAACTTACCAACAAACTGTTTTTCTTTCCTTCACTTCATTGATACCTAAAGTTGCTATGGTAATTGCATCTATTTGGCTTCGCTTCGAAGATAAGTAAGAAATGCCAAAGAGATGATGCAAAACGTGGTAGATGAAAAGACATACCAATTACTCTTGCCAATTTTTGTTGAGTTATTATTGCTGCTTTTTCTATTATTGGAATTATTGATATTGTCCATGAACCAACTATTGACTCTACTCACATACGACACTGAGCCCATCGGGACGCATTGGCAACTGAAATAGACCCTTTTCAAATATGGCGTCTATGACGTCAAACTAAGAGGATGAGGATGTCCCTGATGCCGAAACCCAATGATTTTCACTAGTAGCATCCGGGACTAGTATGCCCCGGATTTCAAAACACAATCATTATCACTCATAACATCCAGGATATTCTAGGACTCCTCGATTGACGTCATGGACGCCATATTCGAAAAGGGTCTATCTTCCTTCAGCTTTAGTATTGTCCATTCTGTTATGGTTTGGTCTCTGGTTCTGCGGCAAGCAAGATTCACGTGGATGCATGCATTCATTCACTCATATTCGTACATTTTAAGGCCTGGGTCAGACTCATCATAAACATAGACTATTTTTCAAGAATAATTTAATGGCCATTCACCTGTTTTGCGATCTTTATAAAATACTCATTAGTTTCAACCCGAGACTTTACTTATAATAATCAAAACTGCAGATATATCAGTCACTTGAGCAATATTTGTTTCGCAGCGAAGATTCTGATCAATATCAAGATTCTGATTAATGAAATTGGTCGGGAGATATTTATTTCATATTAAAAAACAATAATCCACAAGTCTAATAAGTTTCTTACTAGATATATGAGAAAGATCATCTCATAAAGTTAAAGCAGAGCCACTTGTATTCGACTGCCGATCAGCAAACCTGTTTTCCAGATCTCAAAAAGTCAAAATGGCCAACAATGTTTCGATCGTTGGAAACTTCAGTGACGAAGGAAATCATCCTCTAACGGAAAGTAGTATGAATGAAATTCTGGATGGAATAATTCTTTCATTGAGCATAGCTATTATATTCAGTAACTCCATCGCTCTTGCAGTTTTCCTGAAGAAGTCATTCCTTGTAAAGAAGTCAACCTACCTTCAAGTGAACTTGACAATCGCTGACTTACTCGTTGGAGTCTCGGGCTTACTAGCAGGAATCTCGGACATTAAAGTAGATACTTCTTCGTACAATTCTCTGAGCGAATTAATAATCTCGGTTGGAGGAAAATTTATCTTTAATTTGACAACATCTGCCTCAATTTGTAGTCTCGCTTTCATTTCGGTGGAGAGAGTTATTGCAGTTTTTTGGCCGTTCCATTTTCGACTTGCCAAACGTTGCCACTATTTCACCGCTATTGCATCTTTGTGGGTTTTGATGACCATGAAGTCAGCCCTGCCTTTTCTCGACGAATTTAAGATCATAAATCTGCAAATTTTAAAGAGCAATATTATTTATTTGTCTTTTCCATTAGTCGTTGTTTCAACTATAGTCATCTCATATTTTTCCATATGGATCAAGCTGACATTCTTCAACAAGTTTCGTCGCTGCAAAACAATCCAAGAGAACAGTAAACTAACTAAGACTCTGTTTATAGTGACTTTAGTCTCGCTAGCCACTTGGTTGCCATTAATAATCAAAAACCTGATTTACATTGCAGGATATGTCAATACTTTTACCCCCTTTACTATGATGGCTATACTTATATGTCTTCTTTGTAACTCGTTTTTGAATGTGTTTGTATATTTGTGTAGAATGCCTGATTTTAGGGGCGAAGTCCGAAAAATGTTTTGTATATGTTGACAAACAACAAGAGATTGTAAATAAAATAAAATAGTGTGGGCTCCTTCTGTGTTAAGGTAACCTGGAAGTTTATTTTTGTACATCGATGAAGTGATCAAAGTCTGAAACATTAGTATAGCTAAGTTTGTTTTTTTATATGGCACTCATGCAACATACAATTTTATTTTTTTTATATTAGAAAAATATAAATTAAAATTCTGGATGCTAAATTTAAGTACTTTATTTGGTACCCTAAAGTAAGGCTTTTCTTTTCACCCTTCCTGATTTCTTTATTTCTTCCTCCTTTTTTCTTCCTTCCATCTCAAAAAAAAAAAAAATCATCCATTTAAACTGCATTCCTTCCTGATTTCCTACTTCTTGCTCTTTTTTCTTCCTTCCACCTGAAAAAACCACTCATTCATCTAAGCAGCATTCCTTCCTGATTTCTTTATTTCTTCCTCCTTTTTTCTTCCTTCCACCTGAAAAAACCACTCATCCATCTAAGCAGCATTTCTTCCTGATTTCTTTATTTCTTCCTCCTTTTTTCTTCCTTCCATCTGAAAAAAAAAACACTCATCCATTTAAACAGCATTCCTTTATGATTTCTTATTGCTACCTCTTTTTTTCTTCCTTCCACCTAAAAAAAACACTCATCCATCTAAGCAGCATTCCTTCCTGATTTCTTTATTTCTTCCTCCTTTTTTCTTCCTTCCATCTGAAAAAAACACTCATCCATCTAAGCAGCATTCCTTCCTGATTTCTTTTTTTCTTCCTCCTTTTTTTCTTCCTTCCATCTGAAAAAAAAAACTCATCCACCTAAGCAATACATTATAATTACATTATAACTAATTCTTCAAACGTAATACATTATAAGTAATTCTTCTAACTACCTATCAAGCAATCAATTCCATACATTCCCCAATGTCAACCATCTTCTGAGAAGTTGGATGTCTTTCATAACTCTTCATTAATATTCGTAAAGTTTGTGAGCTTTTTAATTAATAAAACTCAACATGATCTGCAGTGTAAAGTGTCAAAACAATGAAATTGAAATTGAACAAATAATAAAGCCCCATGACAAACTTTTTTTGAAAGTTATTGAAACAGCCCCAGTAAATATTTTATAACATGAATCGCTCTTGTGCTCTGTCTGTAATCGAGAATAGGGAGGTCATAAACAAGATTTTATTAACTGCCAAGTCACGGCACATAAACAAAGGGAGTCGTCTGCTCAGAATAACGATCTTGGAAAAGCGAATTTTTAAGCGTATGTTTGTCTTTGTAACCAAATGAAATGTTAGTTTTAAATAAAAACCGCCGAGCCGTACAAGAATCTTTAAGCACGAAAGTTGTCCCCTGAAATAATGCCAAGTGGAATATTCGATGAAATGACACGAGAAAGCATTGTGTAACTCAGTTTCATCCCACAGTATTATGAATACTCAATATATGCCACATTGTCTTATGTGAACGGAAAAAAAAAAGAAATACCACGGAATATACAATGTTTTTCCTGTGTTCTGATTGGCTGTCATTCTGTCACGTTAGACAAGCAAACAAGATGCGGCCGCTCATTAAAATTGTATTACGTCATAAATAGTTTGCAAGAGCACTAAGACGCATATAAAATGGAAAAAAAATATCATTCATCGTAGAATAAGTATCATTTATTAATAAGACGCATATATTATGGAGATTTTGGTCCTTGAAATGAGGTGGGAGTTTGTTTAGCCATCAATTCCACGAAACTGCAAGAGGGAAAATGGTGCTGGAATATTTACGAATTTGGATATGTTTATCTTGAAACCAAAGGCCTAGATGCTATTCGGTTTATAGATATGCCAGTTTAGAAAGAATAATTCTAGCACAATAATGCGACATCTCGCAGAGGAACAGTACTATTTCTGGTCCATTCTCTTTTTGCTCGAAGCCTTGGTCATCCTGGTTGGCAATGTTGTAACGCTTAGGATTTTCCTGAAACGAACATTTCTGATCAATAAGTCTTGTTTCTTGTTGGTGAACCTTACAATCGCTGACTTACTTGTTGGGTTGTCATCAACTGTGCTTTGGTTTATTACAGCAGATCGTTATGGTGGAGATGAAAATCGTCTAATTTTTCATATTTCGGTACTGATTCCTATAGCTTCATTGTCCTCTTTGGCTATCATTTCCATTGAAAGAGCTGTGGCTGTGTTCATGCCCTTCCGCCATCGTGTGGCCGATAATCGATATTACTTCGTTGCAGTTGGATTGTCGTGGGTTTTTATCGTTGTACCTCTAATTCTTGGCCCTCTGGTTAAACACAAGAAATCCAATGACACTGTAAACTTCAGCGTAATCTTGTTCCTCCTTATCATCCTTACAGCATCCTACCTCTCTATCTACATCAAAATGAAATTCTTTCCTATTATGGGGCAAAGTAGAAACAGTCAGAATCAGTACAAGTTGTCCAAAACACTTTTCCTTACTACTGTTGTTTCTGTCATGGCTTGGTTTCCTTTCGCAACAGTTCAATGTTACATTTCCTTCTGTGACTATGCTTGCAGAAGCGACATTCCTGTCATTTGCTTCAAGTTAACTTTAGTAGCACAGCTCAGTAACTCGTTCCTGAACTTGATTGTCTATTCATTTAGGTTGCCTGAGTTTAGGAAAGAATTGAAGGCGAGCTTCTGCAGATGTTCCAGAAGGCATCATATTCATCCTAGTACCAGAGGTGATGCTTTTTGTCTTGGTACGAGAGTCCCGCGTACAGATGAACATGTCTAATGGAAAAACCTACTAAGGATGTCGGAAGAAAAACTGCGAGCACTGAGCTATCATTAGACGGAAACTAGTTTTTAGTCTTTGTTAATGTATTGATTGATAGAAAATTAGACAAAAGTGAATGTATATTTTCTGGTAACAAGTTCTTTTCTCTTGGATACATTCGTCTTGTTTGCATGGTTAACGTCGTGCCTGAAGTCGATTAAGAAGCCCTATAAAGTCAATGACTTAATGCATCAACACTGATAACATCGGCAATTTGACTTGACTGTTATTTTGTGTCTCTATCGTTGGCGAACTAAAGGGATTAAGGATTTTTTGAATTGCTGTATTTAATCTTAAATCAGACTAGAAGCAGAAAAAGAAGAACAGAAGTACAGGGATATATAATCATAAGAAGAGTATTTTAAAGAAGTAGAGGAGGATGGGGACCAGGGTAACTAAGAAAAAGCTCAGTGTCCAGCGTATTTTCATTTTCTTAACCTATGTATTGATCTTTCCTGCAGCTGTTTGATATCATTCTTTGTTTTAATGATGAAATTTCCAGCAGCTGCTTGGTATCCGTATTTGTTTTAATGTCATCAACACATAGTCTTTGTTATACAAATATATTAAAAGTCTGACCATTTCAGAACTTCTAAATTTTGAACGTTTTAGCACTTTTGGGGTGTTTAAGTACGTACCACTAGTGATTTTAAATGAGACACAAATTGAAAAAAACTTACCAACAAACTGTTTTTCTTTCCTTCACTTCATTGATACCTAAAGTTGCTATGGTAATTGCATCTATTTGGCTTCGCTTCGAAGATAAGTAAGAAATGCCAAAGAGATGATGCAAAACGTGGTAGATGTTGAGTTATTATTGGTGCTTTTTCTATTATTGGAATTATTGATATTGTCAATGTAACTGTCACATAAAATTTCATGAAATAGAAATAATGTTTGCAAAGCAAAATGATTGCAAACGAATAAGTATTTCATTAACAAGTAACTAAATGAAAACGGAAATTCAAAGTTCAAAACCGTTTTGTTTATTTGATCAGGAAGCGAGTGATTAAAAGTTATTTTATTATTTCCTAGCATCTCGGTTTAGAACGTTGTCTAATGTCCAGGTAATAACGTTTACCATTGCAATAAAGGTATATAAATTAAATCTCAAACTCTTCAAGATGTTAAAGTTCACTATGTAAACAAAAGGGAATTTGTTTATTATGAATATGTAAGAAAAAAGCCTGGAGGCTTATAAAAGCATTAATTGCTATAACAAAATTAAATTTGGTATTTGGAACACAGGGAGCTCAATTTAGATAAAAGTAAAAGGTGAAAATATATCGAAAAAAAATGGACTTTAACTATGTGTTTTAATTCAAGGTCAAGATAATGTCATCTATAATACAAACGAGCAAAAATAAAAAAACCATCAAAAATTTACTAGAACATTGTTTTTCGCGCATGCCTTTGTTTTCCTATGTAATGCCCCTATGATATTAATAAACTTACAAGGGAAGAAACTACAGCCGCCATCTTGAAAACACAACACACTTTCAACCACTATTTCGCCGTCTTTTAAACCACGAACTCCCGGAAAAAAAACTTGACCAAAATGGTCCCTAGGATGGGGATTCATTTTCTTAAAGGTCGTTTTGATCCTCTTCGCATATTTCTGGAAACGAAATTTTCGTACAGAAACTTTACGCTTCCTGCACATTTCCTAGACTGTCGCAAAGTCCGACGCCCACTGAGTATCTCTACTGGCGCGCGACGGACGTTTCGTTCTTGCTTCCCGCTAAATTTACCGACCCAAAAATCAGTCGGAAAATTACAGCCAATCCGCACAATACTCGAGATCCAAGCTGTCAATCACAATGTAAGATTAGTAAGATTATCTCCATCGATCTCCATCGGTATCTGTCAACACAACGCGGTGCCGAGAACATGAGATCAATATCTGAGGCCATATCATAGGCCATCATACGGTAAAAGTAAATTAGGCTACGAAACTATAAGAGACAACCAGAAACAAAGTATAGAAGCGTATCTTTTAGGCAGATGTATATATTATATCTGCACCAACGGGAGCGGGAAAAAGCCTGACATTCGAGATCGCTCCATTCGCCCTAGATTTTCTGAGGGTCGGTGAGAAAAACTTCATCGAGACTGTTGTTGTTGTTGTAGTCCCCCGGGAGGGGGGGGGGGGTACTTCGGGTCGTTTCATACGGGATGCTCCGCCTGGACTCGCGACCCCTTACCCTTTGATATACCAAATTTCAGTATAAAAATGTAAAAATATATTCAAGCAAGTGAATGTACAAGAATATATTCAAGCAAAAACAGGTATTCGGACCCAAGCTAAGGAATGAGGGAGGGTTGTAGGGGAGGGGCAGAGAGGTTGTTTAAGAGATGTGTAGTTTTTTAACGACTGTATAACGAATGGTATGATACATACAGAATAGAGAAAAGATTAATTGTGAGTGAAGGCAACGTTTCGAAACATGAGCTCATTTTTCGCGGCGGCGTGGGGAAGGTGAACTATAAATATACGATGGTTCTGGGATGGTCGTTCGTTCTACTAAGTGTTTCTCATCAGGGGTTAAGACACAAGATAGAGATACACGTTTCAAAACCTATGGCGCCAAAGGCTTAACCCTACGTGCAACGAAACGACCAGGGACACACCACGTTGACCTGTGTTGTATGTTGAAGACATATATCGGTCGGTAGCGTGTGTGGTAAGTTAAACTGACATAAAGAACGGTGTAGGATACGGAATTAAAGTGAGAAAGGTGAAAGACTTACTTAAGTTGACTTGAGTGGTTTGTAAAGCTTGTTTACGGCTTGCAATGTGGTCTTCGCTGGCATATTCGAAGATGAATAGATCGTATAGAGGAAGTGAAGGAATGTGGGGAATGTATGTGGTGTTATATGAGTCACATGGGATTGGGTGTCCTGTGTAATTGTTTGGAAAGATTGTACTGGAGAGAGAGGGGGGTGAGGGGGGGGGGGGGGGGGGTGGAGGCGGTTGTTTGTACTGCGAGACAAGAGGGAAGAGATGTGTGTGAGGGGGATTTTTATTTGTAGTTTGGGGCGAAGGTTGGAGGGATGAGGGATGGTTAGTGTGTGTGTAAACTATCGGCTCCTGGGGTTGGGAGGGAGAAGGGGTTTGTTTGTTGTGTGGGACAATAAAAAGGGAAGAGATGAGAGATTGTGTAAACATGGGCATATGAAGGATTTGTATGAGAGATGAAGGGGTTAGGTTATAGGAGGAATGTGTGTGTAATAGAGGGGTAGCTTGGGGATCATAGATTTTAGAACCTTTCCCTGCGTTAAGTAATCAGTATAAAAATGCAAAAATATATTCAAGCAAGTGAATGTACAAGAATATATTCAAGCAAAAACAGGTATTCGGACCCAAGCTAAGGAATGAGGGAGGGTTGTAGGGGAGGGGGAGAGAGGTTGTTTTTTCATTCCTTAGCTTGGGTCCGAATACCTGTTTTTGCTTGAATATATTCTTGTACATTCACTTGCTTGAATATATTTTTGCATTTTTATACTGATTTTATACTGCCTTTCTTCTTATAACGTCTATCTTATTGTAATTAGTTTCTGAAAAGGCTCACGAGGAGTTTATTTTATTATCATTATTACTATAAATTTGTTTCTGGTTTTAACTACGAAGCTACTAAACTCAACCCGGACTAAATGCAAGATTCATATTTCAACTTTCTCCCATAATGCTTTTCCAGGAGAAAGTGCACACCACTGCTACTAAGTATGAACATCATCATGATATCGACCTTTCCTGAGTTTGCAAAAAAAAGGTGCATTCTGGTCCAGCTTCGGCACAAACAACACCATATAAGGCATGATGACCAAAAATCTTTGTATCGAAGCTAGACCTCAATGCATGGTGTTCTCTATTTCAGAAAATGCGAATGAGAAATAGATTTCAATAAATATTGTCAAGAAAGGTGAAAGGTACAATATACCGCTATCTTAGAAAAGGCATACGGGGAAGACCTTTAAATTGGTTTATCAAAAATGGTGTCAGAAGTGGGATATGACTTTCTCAGAAATAGACAACTTAGAAATACTTCTATATTATGTTTGGCTTTATGTTATGTTAAAAAGCGGCATATCTATCTTAGAAGCTTTAAAAGTTAGATTTTTCAAATAATTTTAGTTTTATTATAAGTAATATCATGATTACCTCGGGATCCATTGTTTCCAGAGGGATGTTTAAGTTATAACATCCCCCTGGATGAATAGCGATGAGGGATATTAAGTCTAAATATCCCTCATGAATATAATCATGAGGGATATTTAGACTAAATATCCCTCATGAATATAATCATCAGGGATATTTAATCTAAATATCCCTCATCACTATTCATGAGGCATGGTCCCTCATATGACAATCGCCGGGACCATGGCTGGGTCGCATTGACCCAATCGAAAATTTTGCGCAATGACTCTGGACTACACACTATTGAACACCCCAGCACTTGTGGGACCCTTTGAATAATCTTTGCGCATACGTTGACTAGCCGAGAATTTTTCTTACTATTTGTGACGTAATCAAGACGGTTTTAAAACACTTCATTAATACCGCTCTAGGCCAACCAAAGTGAATTAGAATAAAGCAGCACGAATGAATGAATGCTGGTTCAATTCGCCAATTGTCGCATTTAACAAAGGCAAATTCCCTTAAGTATGCCGCATATCAGCAGCTTTGTAAAACTTTGTTATTTATGCACCGTACGAATGCTAACATATTTCCTAAGAGCAGTTTTATTCCTCGGTAATCATAATATTACAAACTAATAGCATGAAATTTCGGGTGATTAGTGATTAAATGTCCCCTCAAGCCTCGGGAGGTTTAGTTAAAGTCCCTCCGCCTTCGGCGTCGGGACTTCAACAAAACCTCCCTCGGCTTTCGGGGACATTTAATCACTAATCACCCTCAAGTCATGCTATTACTTATAATAATACCATGGCAATGAGGGATATTAGTGATTAAATGTCCCCGAAGCCGAGGGAGGTTTAGTGGAAGTCCCGAGGCCGTACTAAACCTGCCGAGGCAGAGGGACATTTAATCACTAATATCCCGAAATTGCCATGGTATTAGTTTGTAATACCATGATTTCCGAGGAAAACATCAAGAATTATGATCTAAATGAGCTTTAAATCAGAATATATTAAAGAGATTTCGTTGAAAGAGCCTTGATGACTCCCTACTCTGGGGAACGCTGAGGAATGTTCATTGTTAGCACAATAAACTGATATGTGTCTAATCTATAATGCGTCTCATGGGAAAACGTTTTGTTTGAAATCAAATGGTGACCAACAACATCGTTTACGCACGCGCGAATATCGTTTTAGCGTGTTCACTCAGGCCCAAAGACAAATTTCTCTATCCCACTGAATAAAGCTTGTAGAAGGACCACATACATCCTGATTAAAAATGCATAAGATTTCGAACCGGGTCTTTCAGACTCGGTGTCCCGATGATTGGGTTGCATGAGGGACAACCTCATGAATAAGATGAGGGAAATTTAGTCTCTAAATTTCCCTCATCCTATTCATGAATGAGGGATGTTAGCCATTAAACGTCCCTCCAAAAACAATGAACTCAGAGGAAATCATGGTATTACAATGGGAATATTCTCCCTTAAGGTGACTACTTTAGCAAGGAATAAATACAAAATATTTTACACAGAATTTAACGCTGATTCCAAAAATGAAAAGAAAAATGTGGTGTCTCGAGCTCGTTTTCGAGATAATGAAGTTTTAATATGACCATCTTGACAAGTTTTCGAAAAAAAATGGCAGAAATCAAGCTTTGCGCACAAAAATTCATAACTCAAAATTTAAAATAATCCTTGAAGCCATTTTCTCAGGAAATCTACTTTAAACATTATTTTCGAAGACTAGCTAAAAATATTTGGAGAAATTTTTAAAACGATAAGCTAAAGGTTCAGCATCTTGTGAATGAAGCTCAATGAACCGAAAATCGTACTCAAATGATGACAACAAAATCACATAAACTGCTTTTTTTTATTAGTTCTAATAATTAATTTTTTATTTCAAAATTCCTCAAAAGATGGATTTTTACCTTTTGTTTTAGGAAATTCAAAGAAAAATATAGAGTGCGATGCAAAATTTGGGGTTTTTGCACTCTTGAAGTTCAAAACGTGTATGGTTCTTATGCGGTTTTGAGCGGTTTTTGTGCGCGCGCACATCGTGGGTTCAAATTGAACGTTCAAGAGTAGTCAGAAAGTAGTAAATAAATGTAAGTTAGATAATATATATATTAAATGAGTAAATGTGTTCTTATCTGTGACACGGACACTCGCGAACTAGTGACCATGTGCAAGGCAAGTCGATATTAAATAAACTATCTAGGAGAGTGCAGTATTTCAGCCTTAGAAACGATTTGAATGTCGAAAGGCTGGACAAAAAACTAGGAGGAGCTACTTTACAGATGAAATTCCAGAGACAGACTATACGATTAAAATATGATGCTTTAAATGTGCTGGACTTGCACAAAGGGACTTCGAGAACAAGGCTAGGATTTTGATTTAAACGAGTACGTCCATGATTAACAAACTTAACGAATTTCTGAACATTAAGATCTATCTGACCAAATAAGGCCTTATAAAAAAAGACCAAGTCCTTTATCTCTCTGTCATAGCAAAGAGGAAGTAAGTCCAGCGCAATTAATCTTTCCTTGTAAGACATTTCACCAATCTTGGTCCTGAGAATCCATCTTGTGGCTCTTCTTTGGATTCTTTCGATCTCTGCCTTCAGCTTAACCTGTCTTGGAGACCACACTTCTGTAGCATAATTCAGTTGTGATTTCACGAGCGCCAAGTACAGTGTCCTTCTGGATCTGACGTCTGTTAGCTTTGGACATGTTCTCTTGAGTAAACCAAGAAGCTTGTTGGCTTTAGCTGTGATGGTATGAATGTGAGTGTCCCAGGAAAGATTGCTTGTGAAGATGACTCCGAGATCCTTTTCCTCTTGTGTTCTAAGAATTTCTTCTGTCCCCAGATGGTACCCATAGGTTGTTGGACTTTTCTTGCGTGTCACCGTCAATATCTTACATTTAGACACGTTGAATTGGATGTTGTTGTTGCGGCTCCAGACATCAAGGTTTCCCAGTGCGTTTTGGAGGTCCTCGCAGTCACCTTAACCACGGTTGCTATGGAAAGTAATTAAAACACTAAAAGGTTTTTCTTATATTATAACTTCATAAATAAAATCTATTTGCGAAATGGATCATTTTCTGTTATGTGCGATGACGTCATCTCTCTTACCCAATTTATGACGTCATAGTTCATTAAAAATTAAAAAACAAGCGTGCATTTGGTCGGATTGACGCACAAATAAGCGAAATCATAGCTGATATAGATTGCAGCAAAGTGTACCATTATTTTTGAAAACGGCGAAAAGGCCAGGCTACCAAGCCATGTTGATTTTTTTAAATCTAAATATTTTCTCACTCTCTTAACGTCCAATCCATGCTTAACTTTGTTTCAATTCATGTCAGCTATAATATCGTTTATTTTGAGGTCAAACTGACCAATTGCACGCTTGTTTTTTTAACTTTTTATGAAATATGATGTCATTAATGACGCAAGAGTGATGACGTCATCACACATATCAAAAAATGGTCCATTTCACAAATCGGTTTCATCATGATCTTAAAACATTACGAAAACCTCTTAGACATTTTAAAATCCTTTCCTTAGCAACTGTAGCCTCTTGCGCAGCCGCTGTGAGGCGCTTCCGGTTCCCGTCATTCCCCCACTAGCGTCTGCTCCAACTGGAACAACATTCCTTTCTATGAATTTGACCAATCAGAGAGAGCCCCACAAAAGCTTGTGGGTACGACCTTGACCTTGGCCGTCTTCCCCTAGAGAATGAACGTATGGATGACTATTATAGCAAAGTAAGCCAGGATTTTTGTATAAATAAGTTCAAAATTCATCAGAAAAAAGTCATTGATGCCGTACTTTTAGAAAATAAAGACGTTTTTGAGGGCGTTTTTGTGAATCTTTCCTACTTGATGATATTGATTATCCTCGTCATTGAAATACTAATCACGCTCGTTTAAAAGTATTAAAATTACTGAGCTACAATGTACAACTAAATAAACCCTACGGCTGTCTCTCTTCTACTATTCCTCGGTCCATCACAATATAATGTAGGACTAAATGTTGATATATTTGAACTTTTCACGAGTACTTTTATGAATACTAAACACACCGCATTCCGAGAAGTCTACTCTCGTTTACAGAGTTTAAATCACTAATTCCTTCGGTTAGAGTTAAATCACTAAACCAGTGAATTAGATATTAGACTAATACACTTTAGTAGACCCTAATTTCATTGTATATTTGACAATCTAGCAATTATTATCTCACAGGTTTAGCGACTTCACTAGCACTATAAACAGCAACGACTACTCAAAATAGAAAATTTGCATATCACCTAGCGATTTGATTGGCTAATAGAAAACAATGTAGAAAGGAATGTTGTTCCAGTTGGAGCAGACGCTAGTGAGGGAATGACGGGAACCGGAAGCGCCTCACAGCGGCTGCGCAGAAGGCTATAGCAACTGTGGCTGGTAAATAGGTAAGTCCCCCCTTTTAAGACTTAAAAGTCCTGTTAGTTTGAAAGGATTCTAACTGAATGACCTCAGCATTTTGCAAACCTACTCTATAGCTATGGGTCAAGCAACGAATAAAGAACATATCCTTAAGTACTTTTTTAAACTCCGGTATTCTACAAGAGTAAACTATAACGTTTATCAAAGAATTACTCAAAAGCAACAACTTGAAGATCAAGTCATAGTCTTTTTCAAAAACACCTACATCAAACATTTTTGGCAAATTGAGTGGCAACCAAGTGACAAGAGAAACCACTGTCACGATAAACAGTGTCTTGGTCAGGTTTTTGTTCTCTTGCATGGTCCTTGATTGCTGAATCTTCGTGAAGAACTTCATCTTGATCCAAATGGACAAGTATGATATCAGTATCGTGCTACAAGATACTATTATGATCGAAAGAAAGATATAAAAACATATGATTAAGGACAAGATATCGTTGGCATAGAGGCTGAAAGAGACTGAAATCATAGAGGCAAACAGCCACACAGACCCAATAGCTAAATAGTAGTGCTGTTTTCTTGCAAGTCGATGTGAGAATGGCCAAAATACAGCAATGAATCTCTCGATAGAAATAGCTGAGAGAGATATGATCGAGGCGGATACACTCCATTGGAACAGAAACGTGCAGCCAAACAAAAAGAAAACCACTGGGGATTCATTACGGCGAAAAACATGAATGAACGAAATGCACAGTAATATTACAGTTAAGCCGACCAAAGCATCAGCAACTGTCATGTTAATCAATAGAAAGCTTGACTTTTTCGAGTGGAGAGATCTATATCTGAAGATCAACAAGGCGACGGCGTTAGCAATGAGTATCACACTACCCATTGCTATGTAGAAACAGCTAGCTAACATGATATCGTGGCCACCTACAAGTTCACGGCGGAGAATCTCTGCGAAACTTTTGTTTAGTTTCATTGTTATTATTAAGTCTGTTCTTGTGACTGAAAAGGCTGTCTAAGGAAAAAAGGATATTCTGGAAAGTGATATCTGGAAAGAGAAATATAGAGATAAAAATTACATATAAAACATAAGGAAACAGAAATGAAAAAAAAAAATGATTAAAAAATATGAGTAAAGGATTTTAATCAAATAGACATAAAAACTCAAATAGTAAACCGAGAATAAAATACTAAAATATAAGCGAGAAAGCAAATAAAAAACGAAAAACTTTGCTGTAATTTTTCATATTGACATAAAATATATAGAATGAAAAATATAAGAAATTTGATTAATAAAGGAAATATGTAGTAAAATAAAGTGAACAATATATGATGATTTAAAATGAAATTAAAAAACTAATCAAGCAAAGTAATAAAGAGGGTGTCAATAGGGTTTACAGTTAACTGATAACTGATTGGCCTAAAATTTAGTAGTTAACTGACAAATGAACGTTAACAGTTAACTGACATTTCTGTTATTTTGGTTAAATATTATGGCCAGCGTTTGTAAAATTAATTTGTAGTTAACTGACAATTGGCCAAAACATTAGTAGTTAACTGACAATCGGGTATCACCATTGGCATCCTCATATAAGAGTAAGAAATTAAAAACGAAGGGGGCGGTTCCAGGATTTTACAAAGGGGGTGGATATTGTTATTCAAAGTTTTTTTGTTTTTTTTTAAACACTTCTAAAGAGGGGGTGGATATCCACCAAATCCACCCCCCCTGTATCCGCCCCTAGAAATTGAGACGATTTTTTTTTGTTATTATTGACAACGAAAATAAAATTCAAAGAACATATCGATTTTCAGTTTTGTTCTAAATTAAACATGTACTTATATGAAATACCTTATTTACGTGTTATATGCTTCTAGCCAGAGAACTAAAAAAATTCTCTTACTAACAGGGGACAATACTTACACGTTTGAGTTTGTTTTTTAAAATCAGTCTTGCTGGCTTCTTTAGTTTTGCTATATTTGATAAAACTCCAAGTCACCAGATTAGAAACGGGAAAAGTTAAGTTATGGACATAACTACCTCAGTGTACTTCTTGTTGTTTTCGATCGAAGAGAATCAAATCGAAATGCATCAAGGGTTTCCAAGAAGATGGAGCTCTGAACCGCGGAGACGCTTCTTGCCTCTCCCGTTAGTCAGTAATAACTTGTGTTATCAGTTATGGTGTGATAATTTAAAGTGTAAAGTATTGAAATATTCTAGGTAAACAATATTGGAGCAATAAAGCAGACAATCAATCATTGACTCAATAAAGCGAAATGAATCGCGAAGTTAATCAGTTGAGAGAACGTTCAACCAATCAGTTTCCTTAGACTGATTCTCAAGTGACTTCCAAGAATTTACTTTCATCTGAAAGCCCATTAAAAATCTTGAAAAAAGTATTAAATAATCCTTGTTTATTAAAATATAGAATACGTGATCGATCGACGTGGAAAGGCGTGATCTACAATTTAATGAAATGTAATTTCTAATATGGCAGACCACTTTACTGCGAGTTTTACCTTTTTTCTTATTTTTAGCTTCCTTTCTTTATTTCTTCCTTTCCCTTAAGCTTATAATTATATACAGCTAATTCAACTGCCCCATCTCTACATTTCTTACAATCTATTGTTTTAACGGGCCCCGAGGATCATGGTCGCTAGAGGGGTCAAAATAGCAGCAAAACAAATTAAATCACAATGAAATTTGGTTTGTGATATAGTGGAAAGTGAGAGCAGCTAAATATTACAATAAATATTTCGAACGAAAGAAGATTTAGCCTAAATTTATATTATTCTTGTCCAAGTAAACAAGCCGCGACGTCATAGTAAAATATAGTCTCCTTCGCAGCCGTCAGGGCCCGGGAGGATCTGGGACCGAAACTAATGACGGCTGCGAAGGAGACTAAGTAAAATAGGGCAATTTACTTTGTTGCTAAAAAAACAAACTTCACTGTAGGCAGGCTATCTAAGAATTGAGATACATATGTTCAGCTCGTAGAATTAGCAAGCATACAGCGAGTTTCTTATTGTAGTAATGCCACGGCGAAATAAATTTCATCGGATTCCGCTCTCAAAGCTTTAGGCTTATTTTTCAGCTTTAGGCTTTTTTTTATATTATATAAAGCAAGGTTTGAACAAATTTTTTTCTCTTTTCTTTGCCTTTTTTCTCTCTTTCCTTTTTTCAGTTTTAGAGATACAGTTCATGAATAGATATATAAAAATGATGTTTATAGGCAGGAATCAGGGAAAGATGTCCCTTACCATCTAACTTTGGAAGTGTAATCCTGTTTTTTTTTTTTTGTTTTTTTTGCCAAAAGTAAGTGTCAAATTGAAGATATCATTGTAATATCCGTTTCAAGGTATGAACTACAACTCTTGTGTCATTTCGAAGGGCTATTTCGAAGTAACTACTATCAGCTAGTACCTTCTAAACCAATACAATCGTTGGCTCCCTACCCTTGACCGACTCTGGACAACTGTTTTGACCTTATCCCTTAAATCCTGTCCCCTCGAAAGATTTCGAGCTGAATAACCACGGGGTTGTCTTTAGGTATCTCCATGACAACGTGTGTCGGGACCACGTGGTCCCATTTCGTAACTATTGTTCAATCTACGGATGCATAACATATCTTTAAGTGTTTTTTTAAACTCAGGTATTCTGCAAGAGTAGACTATCACGTTGATAAAAGAATTACTCAAAAGCAACAACTTGAAGATCAAGTCATAGTCTTTTTCGATAACATCTGCATCAAACATTTTTGGAAAATTGAGTGGCGACCAAGTGACAAGAGAAACCACTGTCACGATAAACAGTGTCTTGGTCAGGTTTTTGTTCTCTTGCATGGTCCTTGATTGCTGAATCTTCGTGAAGAACTTCATCTTAATCCAGATGGACAAGTATGATATCAGTATCGTGCTACAAGATGTGATGAAGATTGCATGAGTCAAAGCAAAACTCGTGGAATAAGACAAGATAGAGCGGGCAAAGAGGTAGAAGGATATTGAATTCCCAGAGGCAAGCAGCCACACAGACCAAATAGCCAAATAGTAGTGCTGTTTTCTTGCAAGTCGATGTGAGAATGGCCAAAATACTGCGATGGCTCTCTCAATGGAAATAGCTGAGAGCGATATAATTGAGGCGGATATACTTAATTGGAACATAAATATGCAGCCCAATAGAATGGAAACTGAGGGGTCGCCTTCAAGAAAGTCATCAATGAAGGAAATGCACAGTACTATTGTTGTTAAACCAACCAGCGCATCAGCAACTGTCATGTTCATCAATAAAAGGCTTGACTTCTTCGAACGGAGAGTTCTCTTACTGAAGATTACCAAGGCGAGGGCGTTAGCAATGAGTATGACGATGCTAATTGCTATGACCAAACCGGAAGAAACTAAAACACCTTTGGCAGTTCTAAGTTCACGACGGAGATAAAGTTCCAAACGATCTGTTGTAATATTCATGGCTCAGTACTGGTGTATTGGTTGTTCTAATTCAATAACCTAAGAGAGAAGAGAACAGAAACAATGATAATGTAAAGCTGAAAATCTAAATAAAAATACAAATAGAACAAAAAAAGAAAAAAATCTGAAAAGAAAGAAAGAAAGAAAGGAAGAAAAAAAGAAAGAAAGGAAGAAAGAAAGATAGAAAGAAAGAAAGAAAGAAAGAAAGAAAGAAAGAAAGAAAGAAAGAAAGAAAGAAAGAAAGAAAGAAAGAAAGAAAGAAAGAAAGAAAGAAAGAAAGAAAGAAAGAAAGAAAGAAAGAAAGAAAGAAAGAAAGAAAGAAAGAAAGAAAGAAAGAAAGAAAGAAAGAAAGAAAGAAAGAAAGAAAGAAAGAAAGAAAGAAAGAAAGAAAGAAAGAAAGAAAGAAAGAAAGAAAGATTTACTTAGAAAAATAAATCAAATAAAAACAAGATATTGAAAAGGAACCATTTCTTCCTTTTAGACCAAATATTTTTTCGTTATCCACCATATTATAATCCTAAAACAAAGTAGGGACTCTTCTAAAAGAAGATTAATGAGATTATTAGCCTTTTTTCTTTTGCCTAAACTGAATATTACGGTCTAGCGGGTTCATTCCATTCTCAAACATCTACTGGACAGTGTATGCTTACCTTCGAGTGCTATTTTCCAAACTTGTCTGGCTGGCGTTTTTAGATATTTTATTCCTTAAGTAGTCTTTATAAAACAAGCGGTGAAATCCAGAACTGAAAAATGTGGAGCTATGGGACAACCGACAATCGTTTCTTGTTGTTTTCCATGGGAGACACACAAGTTAATAAATTGATTTTAGATTCAAAAAAGTGTTCTACAACAGCACATCAAAGGAAGGTCCGGTAGCTCTGACACTGCTGTTTGTTTGATTCTCTGTGAGCAATAACTGGCGTTTCACCTGGTCCATTAAATATAGTCATAAAGTTGGTTAAAAGTGCCTTGGAAAGTAAACACTTCTGGGGTAACAATGTAAGCTTTTTATTATTGAGTCAAAAACAAGCTCTATTAGATCTATTACTTACATTTGACCAATCAACTTGCAGAATTTTCATGCATGAACAAAAACGTTTGCTTTAGCTAATGTCATTCGTTAACAGACGTCCATTCGTTTAGAATAAAATGATTAAAAATCCTTTTCCAGAAATGAAGAAAGAAGTCAAGGGAAAAAAAATCGAACGACGATGTAATGAGATCGATTGTTAGGGAAGGCTTTTTTACAGAAATATATAAAAAAAAAATCATGTATTTGTTCTGCATTTATCTTGATCGCTTTCTTAAGTCATCATATACCAAATATAAATTTCAAAAACTCTATCTAACAAGGAAGGTCTGGGATTCATATGAAAATTTAGCATGTTTTTTTAGCCATTTATATGCACCCATTAGATCCCTATTTTTTTTACCTACGATTAAAAAATAAGATAAGCCATTACGTAACCTGTCACTGAACACATGGCGAGTCCTTTCTCTCTCTCTCTCTACTTTTCATTAATTAAATGCGCTACACAGCCACCGGTGTGAAATTTCGAGTCGTCAATGTTTGGATTGAGTCATAAAGTATAAAAGTATTCTGATGTCTTTAAAAAAATCCTCTTTATTAAAAAAAGTCATTTTTATTAAAAAAAAAAAAAATTCATTAAAAAAGCACAAACTATAAACATGTACCGCCATCAAGTTGAATGACACACTGATATATTGGAGGATTACATAGTAATTGAACTTTTAAGCGTGGCGTCAGTCGTATGGATCAAAGATTTTTCTTACTTTTCTTAAATTTAATTATTTCAGGTGGAGTTTGAAGCATTGAGAAAATTTTTCGCGTTATTCATTAGCGGTTTTTGCGAACAGTTAGACCCTGAGATACGTCACAAATTAATAGTTAAAAGCTATATATACAGCTATTTAAAAAAACGCTGAACACTGAACACTGAACACTGAACACTGAACACTGAACACTGAACACTGAACACTGAACACTGAACACTGAACACTGAACACTGAACACTGAACACTGAACACTGAACACTGAACACTGAACACTGAACACTGAACACTGAACACTGAACACTGAACACTGAACACTGAACACTGAACACTGAACACTGAACACTGAACACTGAACACTGAACACTGAATACTGAACACTGAACACTGAATACTGAACACTGAACACTGAACACTGAACACTGAACACTGAACACTGAATACTGAACACTGAACACTGAATACTGAACACTGAACACTGAACACTGAACACTGAACACTGAATACTGAACACTGAACACTGAACACTGAACACTGAACACTGAACACTGAACACTGAACACTGAACACTGAACACTGAACACTGAACACTGAATACTGAACACTGAATACTGAACACTGAACACTGAACACTGAACACTGAACACTGAACACTGAACACTGAACACTGAACACTGAACACTGAACACTGAACACTGAACACTGAACACTGAACACTGAATACTGAACACTGAACAAATATACAGCGATTTGCTCTCTATATGTAGCTAGTATATTGTTTCGGATGGAATGAACTAAAAATAGAATAGATAATTATTGTTTATTTTACTTTAGACAATATAACATCGCCCAAAATGCATTTCGGTCTTGGAATGCACTATTCAGTATGCAGTATTCAGTATCCAACATTTTTTGAAATAGCTTTATATATAAAAAAAATTTGTACCAACGCATATCAACTTTATTATACAAGTGTTTTTAATCAGCGAGTGTCAGAATGTAAAGTAACTATTTCAAAAACGAGTACGAGTGTTTCATTAGGGTTTCTAAACACGAGAAAACATTTGAAACATTTGCTTTTATTGTTTTTGAGTGTTCGGAAACCCTAATGAAACACGAAGCACGAGTTTTTGGAATGACTTCTCAATCGAGAAAATAATTCATTATGAGATATTGATTTCTCAAACTCATTAATAATTCATGAACTAATCAACCAATGTGAGCGCACCATTCATACCACGTGTATGGGTTTAATCCCTAGTGATGAAAATGCTTCTAAATCTACATAGTGGTGGGAAATCTCAAAAGAATTAGTTTCCCCTAGTTACCAACCTCCCTCTCTCTTTCCTCTATCCCTCTGTCTATCTAACTACCTAATTTACATTTTTTTTTACTTCTTTTTTTGAAATTACCGAGTCTCGAACCTGCGACCCTTGGAATTGTAGTCCCTCGTTATACCAGCTGAGCTATTGGTGAATTCGTTGTCAAACTAGTGTTGAACAAAAGTTATATTCCCCACGCCACCAAATACTCTGCATATGTTGATCAGAAATTACACTTAAGAGAACACAACTGCTTCACTCCAGTGAGCACTCCGTAACACTCCTTATAAGCCCTACAGTATTTCGAAATCAACTAGATTCCGCACGAGAGGAATTCAAAAGAACTCTCATAATCCCAGGCAACATAATGAATGACGTACTATAGTATAAAGAACTATCTCCATTCCTGCATAATGAATTATTTTCTCGATTGAGAAGTCATTCCAAAAACTCGTGTTTTCTCGTGTTTAGAAACCCTAATAAAACACTCGTACTCGTTTTTGAAATATTACATCATACATTACATTAAATCCTGACGTCAGTTTTTCTAAATTAACGTCATTCATAACGCAAGAATCACGAATGACTATTACAATTTAGCTGATCTGAAAAAGTGACGTAGAAATGACGTCATTGCAAAACTGAGGTGTCATGAAGCCTTCTAAAATTGACTTGTGAAAATTCATATCTGAGATAATTTTAGATTTTCATTAAGAATTGTTTATATATTACATACATTTACTATGATATTCATCATTAACTTGGAGAATAAAAAATAATAATAAAAATAACCATTTCTTGAGTCGCCGGGCGACTAACGTCTCGTTTACACCGCGATTTTTGCTGCGATTTCTACGGAGATTTTTGAAAATATAATAAATCTTGTCTTATGTCTCTAAAGAGACATTTTCGCAGGTAAGCTTGGTGTCCTGAATAAAACTTTAATTACAAGTTAATTCTTTACCATTTTTGACTATGACCCAAATCGCCGAAAATATCGTATCTAAAATTGCCTCAAATATCGCCAGCGTATATAGGACTTACAGATGACACCTCAGTTTGGAAATTTTCTCGATTCTGATTGGCTAACATTTTTTCTCAGATCAGCTGGATGGACTTTACAAAAACCACAGGGAGCCCACAGCGATTGGTAGAATCAGTGATTAAAATAAAATGTATCAGGCGTATATGCACGTGCTAGCTCCCGCACGAGCTTGGCGGCGTTTCCTGACTGGCTGCAGTTTAAGTCTGAATAAATTAAATGGACCCCTCTAATAAAATTGCTTTTAAAAAATCATGAAATGTCTTTTAAGCTTTAAACCTCAAAATTCTGAGCTTGTCTAACGTTCTGTGTGGACAGAAAAAATCAGCTTGGACTTATCTGCGCCTCGAGTAAGGGGGGGACAGAAGTAAAATGGAGTCTTATAAATTTGGCAGGTAGTCATCAAAATCGATGTTTTTACTTCAGTTCTGCATCTAAAATAACTTTTTTCTGTATCTATAATAACGATTTTGAAGGAATTTCATTGTCATTACTATCTTACTTATCTTACTATAAAATTTTAAACAGAAGACGCTCATTTCCGGTGCTATTGTTCATTTCCGCTTCCGTCCCCCCCTTACTCGAGGCGCAGATATAACCAAAAAATCTTGAAGTTTCATCCCTTGTCATTATATTCTACGCTAGCAACGTTAGCAGCTGATAATTTATTCAGACTTGAACTTCAACCAATTCGGAAACGCCAACGAGTTCGTGCATGCAGGAGCACGAGCTTTTACGCATGATTTATTTTAGACAATGATACCAGTGGCTGTGGGCTCCCTGTGCAAAAACTTTTATTTTCAGGCGTTTGCACGATCTAAGAAAATATCTACAATTTATGATTGTTTTTTGTTTGTTGCTGTTGTTTGTTTGTTGTTGTTGTTGCTTAATTTAAACATGTCAAAGTGGTTCGCACATTACTAGGGTGACAATGAAAGTGTAATGACTGAAGATGTTATATCCTCAGCCCCTTGAGAGATATGATTATATCTTGCAGTTAAAACTAGATAAGCTAGGATCACGTGTTCACTCAAAGTTCACTGTGTTGCCATGACGACAGAATGCTGCGCCGCCGTCTGTTGTTTGGGTAAGTAGCGAAAAAACGGTTCTTGTCCACGGTACTCTGAAAGGTAAGACAATCGTAAACTTTTTTTTCGATTTTATCTTTATATATTTAAACAACAAATCTTGGGATAATTTGCCGCTGGTTTTCGCAACACATTACGTTACGTTATGTTACATTGTTACGTATTATTAAATCACGTGACACCTACTCTTAATTCTCTAGAGAAGACTGTTAGATGTAAAGGCATACTTACTGGTATTAGGTCTGGCTTTCCAAACAAATTTCCATGGAAGTTATTGCCTGACCTGTCCAACAAGACAGAACCCTTAAGGTCCTCCATGTCATAATGGGCTCGTACAAGGTAATTTCGGATGGGCCACTGCAGCCCTGCTAGTTTCATGTAGCTTTGGATTTCTCCATCAGGCACTTGGACACCCCACAGTGTGGTCTATCATATGAAAAATACGAATAGTTTTGGTTGTTATCAATAGACGTCTTTTCTCAGTGGGGAATTTTACCAGCACCGCATATTTTCAATACAAAATGTACCTTGATGGTTGAGCATGGAGGGCAGTGTTTACCCTTCACTGAAGGCTGGTAAGGAGATTCATGAGATAGACCTAATCGGCCAACGCGTTGCTATTTACGTTTCCACCCAATTCAAATCCTCTGGGAATAAGATTCTATGTCTGTCGTATTTCGATATCACACGGAAATTTTTTGAAACAAAATTTCTTATTCCCAAAGGTTTTGAATTGGGTGGAAAAGTACATAGCAACGCGTTTATGACGTCACCATATATTGTCATGGCAGCTATAATTACTTACGTCATCCAGAGTTCCATTTAAGAAATGTGTTTGATCTTTTCCAATGTAAAGAGCTGCGCTTGGCGTCTGTGGGAGAAAAAACAACGGAATTAATAATTATACTTTTTTCTTTATTCATTTCAGTAAATCAGAAAAATGTATAGAAGGAAGCACACTGCTCACCCATGATGGCTGCTGTACATTACTAGTTGATCCTACAGACGAACCGTTCACGAAGAGAGTGACAATATTTCCTGATCGAGTTAAAAACAAGACAAAAGTGCGTCAACTCAACATCGATATCGAAAAGTGTCACGAACCAAACCAAAACTGAGCATGGATTTTATCGATGCCCTGAAAACAGTCTTTGAATTTATCGTGTTGCATATTGTGACGGGAGGTAGGGGTGGGGACAACGAACTCTGCTACTTTACTCGCAAGTCATGTTGTATTGTCATTCCGAGTGCACGAGTTGAACCCGAGACTCAAATTACACCACTTTTGGTTCCCATTTCCACGGGATTAAAAATATTTTTTTCTTTGAAGCCACTGTAAAAAACATCAGACAAAATAAAGATGGTACTTACTCTGTGCGTCATATCTAAAGGCCAGGTGATGCCATTCATCAGGTTCGATGTCCTCATTTCCTGCCGTTATTACAGATCCTACGTTACCATAGATAGATCTACAAGAATAAAAGTCACGCAACAGAAGTAAGTCACGCGATAAGGGTGACTAAACTGGAAAAAAAAAAAAAAAAAAAAAACTGCTACAGCGAAAAAGGAAAAGTTGTCCAAGGAGCCAACCCCAACCCAACAACATCACCGTATTTGTCTTACAGAAGTAGAAATTACCTTTTTTTGAGATACAAGCACAGTGTGGCATCCAGCGTACAGACAACAGGTTGATTGGTCAGAGGGTAATCCGTAGCCATCTTGATCCATGTTGTGATGGTAAAACTAAACACACAAACAAGAGATGCAATAATTCAGTGACTGATCAATACCAATGGTCTTCTATTATAATAATAATAATAATAATAATAATAATAATAATAATAATAATAATAATAATAATAATAATAATAATAATAATAATAATAATAATAATGGCTCACTTGCTAAAAAATTACTTGACATTGGATGTTGAATTCGGCATTGGGGGGAGGGGGGATGGGGGATGGGGTCTTTCAAGAACGATAATAAGAAATCGAGCATGATATTCTGCGATTCAAAATGGCTAAAGCGAAAAGACGTCTGCCTAATCTACATACCTTTCTAGTAAGCCTAACTGACCAATTGAAGGTAGTTGTACGTAATCAGCCGTGCCGTCGAAATACAGTGCTTCGTTAACCCTGAAATGAATGTGATAATAATAATAATAATAATAATAATAGTAATAATAATAATAGTAATAATAATAATAGTAACAATTATTATAATAATAATAGAAATAATAATAATAATAATAATAATAATAATAAATGAGAATTAACAATGAATTCCACAAGATGGCTCTTTTTCCACTGCATTCCAATTGGAATTTAGAAGTTGATTTTTGCGGAGGGAGGAAAAAACTGGAAAACCAAATGAGTTACGCCCGCTCCTATAAAATAGTGGACATCTTCCATTATTTCAACCCTTGCAAAGTACATAAATGTAAGCCCACCATAAACACATAAGAACTGGCTTCAATTCTAGCTTTGCTACGAGATATTTCTTACCTTTCAGCGCAATTGGCTTCCAGCCTTGACCAGATGACATCCTCTTGACCGAACACAAACATCCCCAGTCTACCCCCTGTGATATGCGTATCGAAGATATCCCCCGAATCTGATAGGACCTTCTGTCCTTGGTAAATCTTTAACCTAGGATAACAACGCAAAGAAGATGATTTAAATTCAACTCTACAATATTCAAAGCGCATTTCCTAAGTGTGAAGAGTTTTAACAACTTTGAAATAATTTTCAAAGCTATATTCTTCATTTCAAGGTTTTTATCCTTAGATAGCTCACCACTTTCTAATTTGCATATTAATATCTCTGCAAGGTCCAAAGAACAGGGGTATCGAGAAAATGGCAGCTCCTTTGACGTTTATGATTATAATTTGATATAATCCCATACTCAAAGGCACTTTACAACCATGAGACGGGTACACACTGGTCACTGCCAAGGTTTTTAAAAGCGGTTTCAAATCAAGGAAACCTGGAGGTTATACTGAAAAGCACTTTTAAAACATTTTTTGATTGACCTCCAGCTATCATCAATGAGTATACACAAACAATCTTAAAGTTAGAAAGTGTGCACTGCATGGGTCATTTAGTTTGGCAAAAGCCTGCAATGTATCCTATTGAAAATCTTAATGCGATCTTCGTTTTGATGTTTTCATTGTTACAAAAAGCACGAGCATTTTCTTTCATCTTCACTATCATTGACAATAAACGACGTTACCAAATTTGCAGCCAGAATGTGAGAGGGCATTACCAGTATTACCTGATAATACCAACAGAAGGTCGATGTGTGATGTGGAATTGGTAGGGTGTCTGATGCTGCCAGCCCGCCATCTTTGGATCATGCCACAGGACTGTAACCTAGGAATAAAGATAAGCAGCTTGCAAAATGAAGTTTGTTGTTCGTGGTTGAGATTACTATTACTGCAAATTCCAATCGCCAAAGGTTGAGCGTTTCGTAACCGTGCCGTCTCCGAACATTCACGCAATGTGATCGGCTCAAAAAGTTTAATCAAATGTTTCATGACTGTGACGCCATTCAAAGTCTGCTTCAAAAGATTTTTGGGTATTTGTGCCCAGTTCTTGCTTTTTTTCATTTCATGTTTACCTGATTTGTTGTATCGGAAGAGTGCCATAAGGCTTGTGCAAGAGCCTTGCCAGGACCAGTGGTAGAGTCGACCAACTAAAAGATACAAATTAAAAGGTTACATTACCAATTAAATCTAAATTAGCTGAACTTGTGACGCATTTCGTGTGCAGATGCTCATTAAGATCACTATGATAAAGCCTATCTAATCCAAAACTCATTCTCCAACTTGAAAACAGCGGGATTCTTAACGACCATTCTTAATATGAAGCAAAAATACAGGACAAAATCCTTGAAGTCAATTTTGATATGAATGACGTTACACTAGAAAGCTGCAGAGAGAATTGTAATTCATAAGTTCATTAATTTTGATGTACTAATTTCATAGAATTCTTACTTTTAGTTGAATTCCTTTGATTCCCGCGTTAACATCGGCATCAGCGAAATTAATGTTTTCTTTACGCCACATGGCCACGTAAAACTTTCTGTTTGTTTGGTAACCGAACACAACTCCAATGTAATCAGAGCCTGACGAAGCCTTGACGTACATGGTACCCTTATAGTCTACTGGACCGTACCTTGTCTCGCCTGAACATGAAGTATAACAGAATAAGTAAACTAATGGGATAAATACAATAGGAACTGGCGGAAGGACGGAAGGTAGACGAATATAGTTACAAAAGGAAGAATGAATGGGTTGGATGGTTGGGTTGAAGAAATGAAATGACGAAAGGAACGAAAGAAAAGAGAAGCAAAGGAAAGCCACTTCTGAAGAAAACGTTTGCAAGGCGATATAATTTCACGGCATTTTATGAAACTGCTTCAAAACCTTTTTCTAAGAGACCAGTATTAAGAAAACATTAAAATAATTGATCACTTGGGGAATGGAAGCGCAAGGAATAATAATGCTTACGCGAAACGTACAAGACAGTAAACCGGTCCGATAAGAATCCTGGGATATCACTTACCGATAAGCATACCGGGATGGGTGGTGTTGGACACGTGCTCTACGTCAACCCCCTTAAAAATAAGTACAATTTAAGAACAAAAATAAAACAAAATTAGAAATGAAGAGAATCAAAAAGAAATAAAGAAAGACAGACAGAAAGGGACAGAGAGATAGTCTTATAATTCTTGTGGTGCATGTGAAGGCAAAACGACCATATTGTTTTTTTTTTGCCAAGTATCAAAAGACAGCAGCTGACAACCTTCCAACATCGCCAGCACTCTGAGATAGTTCTTGGAACAGGGTTCCCACTTATCTGGAAAAATAAAATTTCCTGACTTTTCTTTGACCAAAAATCTTTTTACACTGACCAAACTATGCACTTATTTTACGAAAAGTTATATTCAAATGGTAGTAGACCAAAGGAAGCCCAATTAGGAATTCCCAATTTAAAACAATTTTGTAAGACTGGTAGAAATTCCCTGACTTTTCACTGGTTTTTGTGTAAATTGCAAAACTATTCACTGACCAAAATCAAAATTCCCTGACCTTGGAAAAAAATTAGAATTCACTGACTTTTCCCTGACTGTGGGAATCCTGTAGAACTGGAAGCAGTCAAAATGTGGATAAAAGCAGCAGGGCTGAAAAACAAGCCAGCGGTTTTGGGTAAAATCGCGGGCTCGCCTGCTTCAAAAAGTCAGCTACAAAAGTCCAAAAGTTAAGCCCATTTCTTGAAAGTTAAGAAAAATTTGCATGTTAATCAATTAACCAATGCCTAAGGTTTGTTTTTACGGTATGTAGAACTTTCCTAATGTTTGTACTAAAACGCTTTTACCTGACCTCGACCAATGCGAGTGTTTGATGCGAAGTTTTCAAGCGGCTATGTTTGTTTTCATTGACAATTTGGCGCACGCGCACACGTTTTTCAGCCCTGTCGATAAAACCAAAACTTTTTCCGTTGACGCAAGGTTGCCAGAAGAAAAAAAACCCTCCCTCCATGCATCACTTGTACCTTCTTTCCAACTCTCCACTCAGGATCAGGATCACCATGGCCTGGGTACAAGTCTACAGTAAAATAATCCAGAAAACTGGTCTTGCTGATGTGTTTGACACGTGGGCATGCATCGTCATCATCAATAACACCATCACCATCATAATCTGTCATGCAGGCGTCACCAACAGCTCGAGCTGAAATAGTCAAGGATGACAGTTAAAGGAAAGGCTCTTATAATATGTGCAGAAGTCTTATATGGTTTGGACATATCTCCTAGGCAACAAAATCTGATTTTAAATCTGTTGCTTAGCAACTAGGTCATCTTGATGTCATTATCTGCAAGTATCAAAGTAGCCAAGGTAACCTAATGCTTCGTAGCAACGGCAGACTTATTTACTAGCTGGGTTCCCATTACATTACTTATTTGTAGGGTCTTTGCAACGACATGTTTATCTCTGACACGACGGTATTTGTTAAAGATACCCCTTTATCAGTTAAGCAACCACACCTACCTTTAACATCATAAGTTCTTTCATCGTGTTTTTGGTCCGAGTTCTTAACCAGTGGACAGTTATCATTCTGATTGGTAATCCCATCGTTATCTTGGTCATCATCACAATCATCGCCTGAAGAAACATCAAAACCTCTAGCTAGTTACGTTATCTTCAACAGCTAAACTTAGAGCCACATGTTTTAGCTCAAAGTTCCTTAGTTAGTAAAACTTTTTAGCTTGGGCATAATGCCTTCTTATTTCAGACCCCGTGTCATTCTCTTGAGAAGAATTTTTTTGTTGCATTCATGATAACGTCCAGAACAATAGTTATTCAAATGGGTCACCATATTTAGATTCGGTATATAGTATTTCACTCGTTAAAAAAATGGCAGCTACTGGAGCGTTTTCACTTCAATACTAGAATGGCCCCAGAGGAGAGGGGGTGGATGAGGTGGCTTAACTCCTTTGAAGTTAAAAACAAGAATAAAGATTAAGACAAGATTTTAAGTTACGACAGCGTGAATTCAAATTTAATGAGGCCAATCTTTCACGTGTTGTATCTTAAAATCTTGTGTTAATGGATACTCCCACATCCAATGGCATCGAAATAAATAAATAAATAAATATATAAATAAATAAATAAATAAATAAATAAATAAATAAATAAATAAATAAATAAATAAATAAATAAATAAATAAATAAATAAATAAATAAATAAATAAATAAATAAATAAATAAATAAATAAATAAATAAATAAATAAATAAATAAATAAATAAATAAATAAATAAATAAATAAATAAATAAATAAATAAATAAATAAATAAATAAATAAATAAATAAATAAATAACTGTTATAAATCTCGCTATCTGATTGGTTCATGGCGCGTACAGTATGAGAACACACAGCACGCGGTGGATATTAGTATTTTATAAACGAAACAAAAATTTGCTTGCTGTTTTGTGTGCAATTATAAAGCACTTGTGGATTGTCAGAACACTTGAGAAGTGTTGAGAAGTACTCCGGTATGCATCGTGCTTCGCTTAACACTTGTCTCGTGTTCTCCCAACCCCCGCGCGCTCTATAACTGCACGCAGCACGCGCCTGCGTTTTCTATTTTTTCGAGGATGTGAGGAGGAAGATATTTATTGTCTTTAGGTAACAGCAACCCCCTTCATTGCTCTTGTGTAACAGAATTAGGTTTTACCTGTCTTATCCCCATCCGCGTCTGCCTGGTCACCATTGGGCAGATCAACACAGTTATCAAAGTCATTGAGCACTCCATCACCATCTCTGCAACGAAACCATAATGATTACATATTTGACATATTTGTATCGTGTAGTTCATAATGGTAATAGGACTGAGCTGAGACTCATTTGGTCTGTAATCATACGAGTGATTAACAAAATCACCATTTGTTAAAAAGGGGCACTTGGATGAAAATCGATGAAAATTGGAAATGCCTTGAAACTTGGTTAAACTTATCTATATGGCCCCAATAGTAGCCAAGCATATTTTCTTCACAGTCATATTTTCTTCACGGTCAAAATTTGCGGATAAAAATTGTATATTTTTTTCAGCATCTAAATTGTGAGTAAATGACGTCATTTACTCAACCCTATTGTTCTTTTAGTTTTTAAACCAAAATTTCTCAACTGCGAGTGGCTCCCAGGCTAAAATTTTTGCCAATCTGGTTTTCATTATTATGATTGAGTCATATTATCCTCAAATACTTGAACTATTCGGACTTTCAAAATATGGGGCGTTTTCATCCAAGTACCCCTTTAATCACGATGATTACAAACCGATTGGACGAACGTTAAAATGCTTGGTCCATGAAACTGTCTGATTACAGCTAACTGATTACAACTGTCAAGTTACAGGTGTCTAGTTACAACTACAAGATCGGTTGATTGATTAGTGGAAAATAGAGCAGTTTCATAACCAATCAGATTTGAGGAACTTGTAATAGTCATGATCAATTCTTGAATCCCTGCTTGGTAATACACTTACTTGTCTTTTCCCGAACCGTCGCATACATCGCCATACCCATTCTGATTAGAATCCAGCTGCAATACAAGTGGTAACAATATAATCCAGTTAAAAAGAAATTATTAAATCCACTCGACCCTTTTCAAAAACAGCGGCCGAAAATTCAAGTGATTTAAGATTATAAACCAATACCAGCACTAGAGCACAGCAATACAGCACGTCATAATAAGTTCATATAAGAAATATGTGTATATTACGTCATCATCTAATATGCCGTCCAATAACTGTAATGTCATTTCTTTACATTGGTAGATTACCTGGTTTGCGTTAGAGAGAGTCGGGCAGTTATCACACAGGTTCCCGATATCGTCACCATCAGTATCAACTTGATCTCCACTAGCGTTCAAATATTTACAATTATCGTCTCTATCCAGTATTCCTGAGAGGGAAAGAACGGAAGATTTAATTGCATTCACTGATTCAACCCATTTCAGTTTTTCATTTCTCAATAGTATCCCCATCGACACTAGAGAAAAACGTTTGCGTAGCAGCACGCTTTCCAAGAATTTACAAGAGTTTTAGTGAGAAAATAAATCTTTGTTTTCTCCGAGTATACGAACAATTTCGTGGGTATACTTTTGCGGGACCAAGATACCGTATCAATAAAGACAATATGAAGGAATTAGCCTTAAGTTTCAAGAACTGACTTTAAGTTTTGGCATTTTGTAAAGACTACTTTTCAGGCAAGTGTGAAAGTCAAATTTGCATATTTTTACAATAGCGCGGAGACGCTTTGGCTAATTTGCATACGGACTTAGAGCATGCGCAGACGTTTTTCACGCGTGTCATTCCCATCACTGTCAGTGTTATATGCATTCCCCACCCCATCCCCATCAGTATCCTTTTAGTCTTATTGCTTCCATAGTACTACTTACCATCCCCATCACTGTCAGTGTCACATGCATCCCCCACTCCATCCCCATCATTATCCTTTTGGTCTGGATTGGTTAAATTCTTACAGTTGTCACATGCATCTCCAACACCATCGCCATCGAGGTCTTCCTGGTCCAGATTCGCTTTGAACTGACAGTTGTCCTGCCAAATACAGCAAAATACAACATTATTGTACAAACTATGGAAAAAAGCTTTATGTATTATGTTATTGTTACGATTGTTATTTCATCTTCGTAACATTCTTCCCTTCCTTACTTGCATTCTACCTTGCTTCTACCTCCAGCTCCCTCGTTTTTCTCCATCCCCGTGGCTGTTCCCTTTCCTCTCCCTGCCTTCTTCCCCCACCCTCTTTTCTTCCCATTTCCTTCATCCATCTTCTCCAACACTCCTGGTCTATCACGTAGACCAGTGCCTCTTGATCAACAACAGTTACCTGTTTATCAGGAATAAGATCATTATCATCGTCATCATCACATGAATCGCCATCAGTATCGAAGTCATTATCTTCCTGCCCAGTGTTAGGAACTACGGGACAGTTATCCTAACAAAAGAAAATTGTTGTTAAATCAAGAACAAACAAATAGCATTGTACTAGAAAAACCTTTGAGAGACTCATTTTAATAACAATTTTGGTTTTTTCCATAAGTGTGAAATTTCTCGCGTGCTGATTGGTCGAGAGCCGTGGTAAATAAGAGGACATACGGATAAATGACGTCATATCGTGGTAAAGATGACATACAACGCTAAATCATCGGAAATATGTTAATTCTCCGCTCCGTAGTAATTGGCAATTTAAACATTGTGCAACATAACAATGTTGAACGGGGTTTCAAGCTGGAAAACGAATGTTTCTCGTACTGTAAGCTACTTTGTATCACCACAATCTTGAGAGACAAGTTGCACGACGTTTTTGCTACCGATACTACTTTTTCGGTGAAAAAATATTTGATTCCTAATATACCTGTCTACAGTTAGGAAGCGTACAACTGAGGCCATCATCGGGAATCATGTCGAAATCAGGATCTGGATTACATTCCTCCCCACTGCCACCAAATCCGTCTTTACACTACAAAACGAAAACGAAAACACATAATATATATAAATATTGGTAATATAAGACCACTAGGAAGTTTGGAGAATAGCTTTAGGCGTGAAGGCTAGTGACCCGAACTTGAGCCCTACATTTCAAGAGTACAAGCCCTGGTAGCTGCGCTTGCGAAGTGTTTTTTTTTTTTTTTTTTTTTTTTGCGAAAGGACAGATTATTTATTTATTATGAAGACCCCTAACATTGCGTCTATTCACACACGTGTATGAATGGGTACCAGACAACTGTAAGAACCAGTGATAGGCTGGCTTCGGCCAGTGCAGACTAAGCCTTGTTTAGCTTTGGATTCTTATATTCCCATGAATTATTTGCTTTTGTTTGCTACAAAGAACAGAATACACCTTTCTTGTCGAAGATAGAAAAGGCGTTGATAATCAAACATGGATTACAAATAAACCAGCTTTTGAACAACTAAGTCTAGCTATATCTCATTAAAACATTCTTACTCACCACACATTTGTATTTGCCAGCAGCTGTCTGTATACACATGGCGTTCACGTGACAGGTGTGTGTTCCATTAGTACAAAGGTCACCTGGTACACACCCGGCGTAACCACTACCGATAAACCCAGGATTACAGTATCCGCATTTATAACTTCCCTTGAAAGCAAAAAGCAGTACACTTGTGTTGTTATGGTTTTTATGATTATGTCATCAACATCCAAATCAATATAATTAACATCATCATCACCGTTTTCATGTATCATCATCATCATTATCATTGATCATCACCAACATCATTATCATGTATCATCACCATCATCATCCTCATGCTGCATCATCATCATCGCTATCTTTATGATTCCAGTCCTTGTACTTACTATAGTATTGATACACTGTGCATTGGGATCACAGACGTGTGTACCCTCTTTACACTCATCAATCTCCACACAGCTCTGCCTATGGGTTCGTGCATATTCAACACCAATCCCTGAAGGAGCGTTACCACGGAAACCTGCTGGACAGCCTCCACAGCGGTAACCAGGAGACAGGTTGACACATGTGCTGTTATCATAACAAGGGAATACAATACTGCACTGGAATTGATAGAACAGAAATATGGATCAGTTACTTGGTATTGTTGTTGGTTTGCAATCTTTCCCAAGAGAGTGAGTAAAAAAGAAGACATGACCGCCATGTTGGTTCATACTGATAGCAAAAGAGAGTAATGACAAATCTTCAGGGTGAGCTTAATTAACAAGACAAAACAAGTCAGGTCAGAATTATTGATGACGTCAGTATATCGCCACTTTTTCCACTTCGGACACCCCGTCGCAAATTTCTGGATACGCCCCTCGTATATAACAATAACGTTTTTAATAATGTTAATATATATTATTTACCTCGTCGATATCATTACAAACTTTCCCATCGCCAGTGAATCCATTGGGACATCCTTCACACGTGTAGTCACCAACACCTCTGTTGCGGCACGTTACTCCCTCTGCACAAGGACTGGCGAGACATTGGCCTGGTAAACAAAATGAAACGAAAAGATCAGTCGTTTACTTAAATAGGAAAAAAGGCTGGAGGAATTCTAAAGAAAGTCATCAATTTTCCCACAGCCAAATAAGAAGTGCCATCGCTATTTTTATTTACCCCAAGTTGTTGTCACTAAAGAAGACTAAAAGAACAATGGTGATTATCGTAAAGCTGTCAGTATTATGGCGTTTGGTTGCACCGTGATGTTAAAATGCTGAAACCGTGCCGGAATTGTTGAATTGTGTCAGTGCCACAATTATGCGTCACAGTGGACATTCATGACCAAAGCTGTGCGGTATCAACGCTCATACCGTACTAAACCCAACAACTCTTTGAAATTTGACTATTACGGCCATTACGAGGAAAACTTACACTCTGCTTCTGAAGTACAGGTGTGGCAAAGAGAACAGTTCGGGAATGTATGGTGAGTGGCTGTTTCTATAGATAGACAGGCACGACAAGACGTCTTCATGACTGTACTACTATAGCCATCAGGACAACAATAACATGTTTCTGCTCTGGTCTCGTTATTGAAGCTCCCAGGAGGGCAGATCTTACATGGGTAACCTGTAAAGGTAAAATGGCCATACTCTGTGTCAACTATCATATTTCACCTCCCTATGCGCCTTTTAATTGGCTCGCGCCTTCAGAGAACTATGCACGGTGCTTCTTCGTGCTTTCGGTACTTCTTGTGTGCTGTACTACAGAACGAAGCACTGATAAAGCTGTTCTATTTCTCCTTAAATCATGACCAGCTCTATTTTTAGTTTTTAGCGGGCTCACTTTATTTGCTATATGAAATGCTTTGTGTTTTCTTTCAAACAAGGTTGAGCTAAGCCCATTTATTTTTTATATTTTTTTATAGAAGTGTGGTTTAACCTGTTCCATCGCTGTAGGTTCCTGGTTGACAGTCGTATTTCTTTCCCTCAAAGCATACGGTTCCTTTCTCACACGGAAAACACTGATCAGGGCACCACTGAAGGAAAAAAGAAGAAAAGACTTCCATTCATTCAATCCATCCATTAATCACATCCATTTATCCCATACGTCCATCAATCTTCTATACATCCATCCATCCCGTCCCATCCACTTACCATCCGTTCGTTCGATTTTTCATTCTTTGATTCGTCTATCCAACCAATCAACCAACACATATTAAGAGGTCTATGTGGCACACTAATGCCATCAACCACAAATTCGTTGTGTGACATGCGAGTTATCTTACCGTTGTGTTACACTTGACGTAGGTATTAGCAGGACATGGCAATGCTGTCCCATTTTTGCACAACTAAAAATAAATAAAAAATTCAAACTATATACATAATCTATTATTATATATCCTAGTCAAACTCGTTTTCTTATCGGTCGAGAGTACATCACGTGGAGGGAAATAAATCTCAATAACTCCCGCGCAGGTAATAAATGCACGTGATCAAAGCGTGAGAGGGGAATAAATCCACGTAAAAATTTTTTTGTAAATAAAAAAATTTCAAAATGGAGAGAAAATTTTTCTTCGTTTGACTAGAGTATATAATAAAACACTTAATGACTGGCCGGAGCCTCGGGAAACATTGAGATTCTCGGGAAACAAAACTAACTGATTTCCCTCGGGACCAGTCATTAAGTGCTAATTAACTTATGGTCACGAGTGTAACCGGGGAAAAATCGTCTTATTTGACTTCGTGACACAAATACCCCTATCAAACCTACCATCCATTAGCAAACATGTCCCGAGAATAACTTACCCATCCTTCAGGGCAGGGGCTGCATTCTTTAGCACCACCAAAGGCATATTCAGTAGGTGAGACCTTTCCACAAGGAAGCTCCCGTCCATCTCCAGGACAATAGAATCCAGTACGACAGCGACGACACATGGGTTTGATTGTTGAATTCTTAGCTGAAAATGGAATGGGGGAAAATGATGGAACTTTAGGCCTCTTAATAACATACTGCGTACTGCGTAATAGCGTTCTGCCCCCCTAACACTTCACTAGAGGATGGATTTACAGTTATGTCAGCGAACGCACTGCCCTACCCTTACCCCTTGGTGATATCTGGCACTACATCCTACCCTACCCTTCTCAGTACTTACGATATTCAGATACTGTCATGCCTGGCGCTCTAAAGAACACTTCACCAGTGGATGGATTTACAGTTATATCAGCAAATTCCTGACATGTGGCATTGAATTTAATGGTCATAGGTATCCTGTCTCCTCTCTTGGGTGTACCATTGTCTACAGCAAAGATATAATACATTCGCTTCCATTCGACTGTAGTGTTGGACCAGACTGTGGCCGTACCGTTCTGGACATAGTACATCCTGGCTATGATAGTAGGGCTAGAGAGACGATAAAATTTTTAGATCAATAAAAAACGTTTCTACTATTCAAAAAAAAATCATCAACTCTCACCACTCCCTGTGAGAGACTAAACCCCTTTTCGCCTAAACAGCTCTCCGTCTCTGTAGATAACAAATCAAACTTTGCCCATTCCCCCTCATGTGGCAAGTCAAGTGCTTTGTCTTTCTGTCTGTCTGTCTGTCTTTCTTTGTCTTCACACTAAAGATGACACATTTATTCTCTGTTGGCCTCCTGGGGACCTACCCATCCAGCCCTTAAGGTAAAATTGGAACCTCAAATAAATAAACAAAATTAAAAAATAAATAAAAATGGAACCTTCACTCCTTCCAGCGTCAATATTTTAGCGTTTTTTTTTTCTTAGTGGAAAAAGAAAACCTTGGTTCTTCCCTCCTTATATATAACATAATAGCTGTCTACAAGGCATCAGAACAAGTTTTAAAAACCTTTTTTATATACCCAATCCGTTCCCTTAGGGGACTGGTAACACCCAAACACAATAGCCCAGAAGAGTGCATTCCGTTTTGTAGGAAATACATTTACCCTCTTTCCCAGTGACATCTCAAGTACTTACACAGCCGAGATCATCTGACTTCTTGTGTAAGTAATTTGTCTATTAACTCCACTATCTTTGTCTGTTGCCTTCACAGTAAAGAAAGACTCATTCCTTAGTGGTGGTATGGGATAGAGGTCGTACGATACACTGGGTAAAATAGGGCAGTGGTCATTATAGTCCTCAACGTAAATCTGCAGATTAAAAAAACATCGTTTGGTTAGATAAAGTCATATCTTACTTTTCTTCCTAAACCGCAAATTGATATCGATGATTGTGATTGATGATAATGAAAGTGATGATTCATGTAGACGATGAATGATTATTAGTGACGATGTTCGGATAACGATTGATGGCGATTAATGAGAGATGATAAAGATAAGGATTTTTGATGACAATGATGCTGATTGATGATAATGATGTTGACGTTGACTTAATAAATCATAGTGAAGATGATGATGAGGGAACAACCATTAACTGTGGTATAGCGTGATGACGACACCCACCTTCATAACTATATCTCCACTAACACCAGCGCCATCAGTGACACTCATCGTTAACAGATACTCCTTCGTTGCCTCGTAATCCAGTCCAGCCTTCAGTACCATCTTACCGGTAGCAGTTGACACAGAGAACGTCTCTAAACCTGAGAGAAACGGGTTAATAGACTTCTTTACCTTCGTATGCAAATGGCCCATTTCAGACCACATGGCATTCCCTTGAGAAATCTCCTTTTGTTAAAAGATTTACACATGAAAGAATCAACTCCCAAGAGTGGCATCATGTGGTCTGAAATGGGCACAACAAAAAAAGGAGGTAAAGAGGTGTATTAAGCACCCAAACTTGTTCTCTTAGTCACAAATGAGGTGGTTATCAGTTAGTTCTGTGTATATAAGTATCAATCTAAGCAGTTATTGTGACATACCTTAAACTACTTGACCTATCTATCTCAAAACTGCCTGGCTAGCTAAGGTGTACAAAGCTATAGGTATATGTGCTTATCCATCCATCCATCTGTAAGTCTGACCGACTACCCGTCTGCATACCTGCCTGTCTGTCTTCTGTCTGTCTGTCTGATTCCCTTTTCTACGGATATTTTTGCTTTAATTCCTGTATCTGTTTATGCGGAAAATCTGTTCCTTTCCTTATAAAGGATGACTGACTGTCTCTTTCTTCCTAATGAAAACGGTTTAACAATATATATCCATTTGTTAATACCTGGACCAACGGTAGGTATGGGCTGGATGGTATTATTAGTGGCATTAGGACACAATATTATTGTCTCTCCATTCAGCACAAAGGTGGGTGGCGCAGGGGTAACTGGTGCTGCTGGGGAACTGTATACCGCTTCTTTGATCTCGAATCGTCTTTCCTCGTTACCAGTCAGCAGTTCTACCGTGTATGGCCCTGTAGTAAAGGTATCGCCGATTTCGAATTCCTGAAAGATAAAACATCAATGAATGATGAAACAGGTGAATAGGACAAGGCGAAGCAAAAGAAATCTGATTGGAGTAAATCAGCAAAGCCAGGCACGAATTTATAAACTCGTGTTAGGTGAAAGGTAAAGAAAGGAACAGAAAAAGAATATAGGAAGAAAGATGCAAGCGAATTGTAGGAACTAAGTAATGATGGAAGCAAGCGGGGGAGGGATGATGGAGGGAGGGAGGTAGGGAAATAGGAAGGGAGGGCGAGAGAGATGGAAAACTAAGAGTGTAAGTACCTGAATAATCGAACCAACATGTGTATTCTCACTGACGTGCACGACATAATCCACAGGTTTGATTGGTTCACCAGGATTAACAAATGAAGAACCACTCATTTGATACAAGAACTCAGAATCACATGGAAAGCGTTCAGCCAGGAACACATCCATACGGTACGAAACACCGACCTGTGGAATAATATGCAAATCATTCACACTAATACCTCGCATTAAATCATCGAGCTTGTAGGACATAGCAACGGTAACTAAGGGGGTGGTTGGACCATGAATTCCCTTGTTCATTTGATCTTTGTTCACCGAAGATATTTGGGTATAGACCTCTTGCAGCACGTCGGAATGCAGCTCAATTTCGAGGGCAAAACAATAGGTTTCAATTCTCAGGAGATTAAAATTCTTTTGTTTTGCCCTCCAAATTTGAGGGGGTCTGTCTATATACACCACATAAATATGGATAAAACCACCGAAGACTCTTCCTTTCAAAGGGAATGAAAGGCATATTCTGATATAAGAACATATTACATTAAGATTTCCTTACCAACAATGACATGTTGAACTGTTCAGCGGTTACATCACCCGTCACTACACATTTACCACCAGTGACTGTACCTTGCTTGGGTACAACTATACCACCACCTGAGAAGGGAAATTACATGAATTGACAGCACAAATTAGACTCTTTTGACCAAGAATGTGTATTAGACACTAGAGAAAAACGTTTGCGCATGCGTGCCTTTCAGCACGCTTTCCAAGAATTTACTAGACTTTTAGTGAGAAAATAAATGCTTGTTTTCTCCAAGTATACAAAAACGTTCGCGACTATACTTTTGTGAGACCAAGATACTGTATTAATAAAGACAATATGAAAGAATTATCCTTAAGAGTTTCAAGAACTGACTTTAAGTTTTGGCATTTTGTAAAGACTATTCTTCAGGCAAGTGTGAAAGTCAAATTTGCATATTTCTACAATAGCACGAAGACGCTTTTGACTAATTTGCATGCGGACAGCATGCGCAGACGTTTTTCACGCGTGTCTGTGTATTAACGATGTTACTGAGTGAAATTGATGGCAATGACCGATAAAGATGGTTATGGCAAACGATGACAATGATGAGTATCGCGATTCTCCTATAAGTTTGATTGGGAGAGAGACGCCAATATAAATCCGTATTGTCGGCTCAGAATTGCCGAGCGATAGGAAAATCACGATACAAGACTTATTGCTATTTTGAGCCGCCAATACGGGTTTATATTGACGGCGTTGGAAGAAAATATATTCCGTATTGGCCTTCGTCGCTTCGCTTCGCGACTACGGCCAATACGGACTATATCTTCTCCGAACTAGCCGCCAATATAAACCCGTATTGGCGGCTCAAAATAGCAATAAGTTGTATTTATTATGACAATCATGATTGTGTATTAAATGGGTTAAATCACATTGTCGTAACTTGTTCTATTACCAACCTTTTGTTGTAGCAGGAGCTAGCGAAATAGTTCTGCAGGGTGTGGCAGATGTTGCAGGATCATGGAAAAGTTGCACAACCATCTGTCTGTTGATGAATACCCAGAGTTCTTCACCACCAGCGAACGAAAACTCCTCCTGGCCAGTAAAGGTTAATGTTCCCCTTACTACTGTTGTGAAACTATACAAAAAATACACAAAGTTATTAGCGTCATGTTTTGATCAGGCGATACATTAAACGCCGAACTTATTAGTTCTTGGCTTCTGACTTTCAAAAAAACAACCAACGACCACCAACTTGGTGTTTGGCTCGCTCATTAACGTTTAATATAGAATTCATAACTTTAGACAATGCAGTGAGCATTTTAGAACGATAACTAGGAAAAGGGTCTTGTTTTATGAGGGTAACATAGGGATGTCTTTGCTTTTAGCCAACACGGGAAAGAACTGTTCTCAGTCGATGAGAGAGGAAATCAGTAAATCTGAAGATTCCAAAAAAAACAGACAACTTCACATATGATTACACGTTTCAGAGTAAAAATTTCATTATTCATTATATACCACTCATTTTATACTTGTCACTTCTGACCAGCTTACCCATAATTCCGTAGTGCATTAGTATAACAGTCTCTCTGTCCCTCGGCACCAAACCCCCGCCCGTCCACAGGAAAAAACTTGGAGTTATAATAACGATATATCGTTTGCCCATTGGAGTCCTTTTCATTTGTCTTTCCAAGGTCGATAGCCCCATCATACTGGAGATTGCGAGCAGCGTCAGAGCGGAACCATTTTGAGAATGAATCTGATGAAGGCGTTAACGAGATCGCTAGCCAGCTGCCAAAGGGGGAGGGGATGTAGCGGGGATTCTTGTAATCCTCACGGTAATTGACACCAACAAAATCACTATCCGAGAAACTGCAATCAAAACAAAAGAATATTTTACATCATCACTTAAAAGTGTTAATAACACAAGGTGTGACCGAGGAGAGTGGAGGGGAAGGGGGGGGGGGGGGGGGGGAGGAGAGAAGGAGGAACCCTTCCCAAAAAGCCTGTTTACATGGATTAGAAATTACTACGCACTCATTTGTTTTGCTGCAGTAGGTACTCGTTCGTAGTTACAGGTATCTAATGATTCACTCCCTTGTGCGCCCCAGACCTTTTGTGAGTGGGATATCAGAAACTTTGAAATTCGAACGTCCCGCTGCGAGATTTGCCTGATAATCGTTACCCGAGGTGCTCCTTTGTTGCCAAAGATACTCATTGTTGCTGTGGCAACTTCTCCGTGGTCTTGGGTACCAAAAAACTTACCGGAAATCATAATAAGTTGCATTCAAGTAGAAGTTCTCAGGGTTCATTGACGTGTTTGTTGTCGGTGCTGGGGAGAGATCAAACAATCATAAATGACTTATGAAAGTTCTCTTGATGTCAAACGACTGAGGCTTAAACTTACCCTTCCCCTCCACAGTAGTCAAAGAGGTTTCCTCACTGCGGGGCGTGGTTCTGGTAAGTACGACCCCCAGGGGTACCCCCACCTCTACTGTACCGTTGTAAGCAACGACAGTCATCTGTACGTAGCAGGTGTAATCTGTACCAGCCTTGACTCCATCAGCCTGAACAAACATAATCATTATTGTCATCATCATCCTCATCATCATCCACGATGAACTAACTACATTAGCAACAGCAGCTTATATTTACTCGTAAAGTATTCCCTCGCCAAACCAAATGATTTATGGAAAGTCATGTGTTCTGAATTGGGTCAACAATGAGCCAATTGCTTATACCTATACCTTATACTTATATTATTGCAAAGGAAATGGTCTAAAATCGACCAACATTGATACAAGCATCGAATGGGTTTTATTGCTGCAAGAATAAAGGCAGAACAATTCTTACCTTAGTAAGAAGGTAGAAGGTATCAGATGTCACGCCCGTCACAGTAGGAGCATCAGCGCTGTAACACGTGATAGTATATGTCACGTTGATTATCTTGGTCTGGTTCCAGCTATCTATTGTCACGTTTCCAGTAGTGTTTTTCACGGGATATAGGTCATCGGGCTTGTCCCATGTTACCCTTATTTGGAAATCAGCTGGTGCGGATGCAGCAATGTTCACTGGTGCTATAAAGCGAGAACCAAACAAATAAATAGAAATTATGAATATAAATTGAGATAACCTCCATTCGCTATTGGCTCTTTTATAACTCCTCCCTCCTTGATCGGGGAAAACATGAAAGCAACATGGTTTTCTCGATCTTGTAAGGAAGAATTTGAAACAAGGTGTACAATGAATGATAAGGGGAGCCGGCAAAAAAAAAAAAAAAAAAAAAAAACACAATAAACATGAACATTTTTTTTGTGAGAAAAAAAAAAAAAAAAAGAAAGAAAAAAAAAAAAGAAAAAAAAAACCAAAACAAAAGAAAAAAAATTAACTTACAACAAGTGAATTCCTGACGATATGTTGTCTCGTAGCTTCCCCCGGGGTAGAACGTCACGCCGGCTACGCGGGTTGGTCCGGCACACACCGCAGCCCGACCAGCATTCAGTGAAGATATTACTGAGACAAACGACTTGTAAACATTGCAGTCACACTGAAGCTGATTTGTACCACTCATATCGCTAACACAAAGTAATACCAGACAGTAAGAACGTGGTTTATTAATTTGGAACGGTGAAAATGTATTAGTAGAGCGAATTTGATAAAGAGTAGAGGACAAAAATAGACCTAATTCTATGTCTTCTCATTTCAGATCATATGTCATTCTTTTGAGTACAAATTCCTTTTTTTTATAATATTGCTTGAGAAAATTCATTAAATAAATGTGGATTTAAAATGGTTTGAAATGGGAAAACGAAGGTTGAGTCTTATGCGCAGGTCATGGTCATGCGCAGTTCCCGTTACAGTAGAATGACATGTTGCTCCCACACGTCAAATCTGCTGTAGCGCAGTGTTTGTTTGAGTGTGAGAAATTGACAGCCGTCAATTAAACCGACCATATTTTTGCTTGTATCCTTCCTGTCTCTTAAAGCGATAGGTTCGCCGCAACACACAATCTAAACATTTAAAAATAAAGAAAGAACAGTAGTAGCATACTCACAGAATTGACAGACTGCTCAGTTTTCCAAAGACGTCTTGTCCTATATTGGTTATCTTGTTGTTTGATAAGTATCTAGTGTTAATGAGAATATTTGGTTTCCTTAACTACGCTAACATAAATATCTTAGCTATTACACTTATACTTTGAAAAAATACTAACATTTTTTTTAGTCTTGTTAGGGGAGGAAATGTAGGAACAAATTCGATGGAATTTTTCTGAAGGTACCTAGAAAATAATAAAACTTTGCATATTCAGCCACAAGTATTCTTGAATAAATGATCGCCACTACCTACTATAACATCCCACCCTATCCCACACTGCCCCAGCACACCCCGCCCTACTCCGTCCCATAACAACCGAATTCCACGCTATCCTATACAACCCTATCCTATACCATCTTACCTCAACCCACCCTATCCCACACTACCCCAGCACACCCCGCCCTACACATCCAAACCCATCCTCTTCAATCTTACTTCTACCCACCCGACCCCAGTACATCCCACCCTACTCTAACCCATCCCATCCCAACCCTATAGCTACCCAATCCCACATACCTCATTCCGCCCTAACCTATCCCACGCAAGCCCATCCAAACCCGCCCTATACCCCATCCTATCAACCTCATTCTATTCCTATCCCAACTCACCCTACCCTACTCTATGTCTTTCTAATATGTCATATATAAAAGTTTGTTACTCAAGAAATTTAATACTCGATATAAAATTCACACTTACAAATAATCGAGAGAATTCATGTTGTTAAAAGCACCTTCCTCTAGCACAGTGATGGCGTTCGAGCTGACATCGCTAAAACAAAAACAAGTGGATAAAATAATTTATCCATCCAATCCAATTCCTCTCGATCGTAGTTTTTGTTATCAAAAGAGAAGCATTGGACCCCTCTTTCGCGATAACAAAACTTAAAACCAAGAAGCTCGAGCGAGAGCACCTCAGCAAGGACGAAAACAATACTTACAGGTAATACAAAGCGCCTTGGTTTTTAAACAGGTCTTTGCCCAGCTTTGTAATATTATTATTCTGTAGGTAAAGCCAGTGTAAATTAGTATAGGCATCCAGTTCACCGGGGTTGATGGTTGGGATCTGGTTATCTTGTAGATCTCTAAAATATAATAATATACACATATAAGTAAATTAGACTTTCCCATCTTCAAGGCCAACGTACACAGACAGATAAACAACTTTTCCTAAACACGACCTTGATGTTTCCTATAATTTTGATTGCTTTATTTTTTTTCTCGCGCAATGTGATTGGTCTGGCGTACGTAATCAGTGCATTGACCTTGCCATGACTCCAACTAGATCAAGATATGAAAACAAATTGACTCGTGGGAATCTACTTACAGTGTCTGTGGGTTGATATGTTTGAACTGCTTGAAAGGCGTTGATACAAGTCGGTTCTGACGCATATGTCTGTAAGTAAAAGAAGATTATTAGTAAGATGGATATAATATTAGACCAATAGAGAACAGTTCGATTGAGCCTCGGACCTTTGCAAGGGCAATTTTAAAAAACAGTAGGAAAGTTCATGACATGGCCATATATATATTTTCTTTTAGGGAGGGAATTAATGTTTTACACTCCTAGGAACTATTTTAAATGTCAGCCCTTTCTTTTTTCAAGCATCTCTTTCACTGGGTTCTTCAGGAGGAATGATAGTGAACGAACGACGGCAAACTGGGCTATTGGCCTCAATATCACGCGTTTCATTTCTTTAGGGGATCTCAAAAGACCAAATAATAGCGTAATTAAAAAATATGACTTACATATATGGAGCCGACTTAAGGCCAATAAATGCCTTCTCTGACAAGGTCTTGATCTTGTTATTGGAAAGGTAGCTGAAAAGCAAAATCAAGCAAGGTTATAATATGCTTTTGAGGGGCAGACCATGGCGCCTTTTACCAAGCTAGCAATACGAGCTTTTACCGAGGACTAGGTCAGTTGCTAAGCTACAAGTGGCATGCATCCCTTCTCATGAGAAGAAAAGGACAATAGACATGGCCGCCATATCGGATGTCATGAGCCAAAGAAACCAAAACCAAATCTTTTGTTCAAGTGAACCAACATGGCGGCATGACGTCATTTGCCTCGTGACATAACAGGGCTTGCACCAGTAACATGAACCAAAGGCAAAAGGTAAGAGAGACACATTTACGATATCAGATGTACCATAGACTTACAAATTTCTTGTAATTCGCGAGTCTGTGTCGCCAAACATCTTGACTGTTATTGCTGGTAGGCGGTTATTTTCTAGTTTCCTACCGAAACAAGCCAGATGCACATAAGTAACTGAATAAATAAGTAAAAACAAAACAAAACAGGAAAACAAACAAATAACGATCTTTAATAGTAATGTTGTGGCAGAACCTGAGAATAAGCGAAATATACATTCATATTGATCTAAGTATACTTTGACCAAGGTAAATAAAGATTACTGTTATTACTACAAACATAGAAGGATATAACACTCAGCAAACAAACGCACCCGCACAAACAAACAAAAAACAAACAAACGAACAAACAAACCAACAAACAAACAAACGCCCCGCACAAACAAACAAACGCACCCGCACAAACAAACGCACCCGCACAAACTAACAAACAAACAAAACAAACAAATAAACAAACAAACAAACAAACCAACCAACAAACAAACAAACGCCCCGCACAAACAAACAAACGCACCCGCACAAACAAACAAACGCACCCGCACAAACTAACAAACAAACAAACAAACGCACCTGCACAAACAAACAAACAAACAAATAAACAAACAAATAAACAAACAAACAAACCAAACAAATAAACAAACAAACAAATAAATAAACAAACAAACAAACAAACAAACAAACAAACAAACAAAACAAACAAATAAACAAACAAACAAACAAACAAACAAACAAACAAACAAACAGACGTAGACGATGACAATCATGATATCAGTGAAATAAAAATTATTTTCTTACAAGTCTCTCACTACAACATTCTGGAAGGCTCCTTCATCGATCTCATCAATAACATTGTTGTACAATTCACTGCAATAACGAAAATTACAGTTAGCTTTTTTTTACTTAACCATTTTTGCTTTTGCATTCAATACACTAAGAATGCTCATAAGAATCAAGGGTTGTCTAGTGGTAGCGCACTCGCCACTCATTTCTGGGGTCTCGGGTTCGATTGCTAAGCTCAACATCACATGTAAGGCCTATCTCTTGATTCAAGGAGTTTTCTCCACGTTCACCGATTTCCTTCCCTTCGCAAAACATATTACGCTAAATTCCAATTGGATCTGTGAATTAGCCGTGCCCTGACTTTAATCAGGCATTAAAGGCATAATTAATTGGGGTTGAGGTGGTGGGTGGACTTCACTTGCATGTTAGCGATTTTGACATCACTCACTGACTTTCTCCTCCCTACCAGGGAAGGGAATCCAACATGCCTGCCCTCTTTAAAGGCCATTTTAACATATATTTTACTTTAGTCAATGTACTTGAGGTTTTAAACGTCTATAAAAAAAACTTACATATCATTGGTTGTGGTTGTATCAACAAAGGATGCTGTGTGAAGCTTCTTAAGTTGCAGATTCATCAGTTCTCTAAAAAAAAGATGAAAGCAAGAAAAATAAATTGAATGATTAGAATAAAGAAGCTGAATTGTTTTGAGTTTGGGGCCCAGCATATATGATCATAGTTACATTAACTATGATATGATCAATCCCAAGTATTATTTTGTATGCCCTAATATAATGACATCCATACATGAAAGGCCCTGTTGGACGCTACGATTATTCGTGCAACGTGTGTCTCGAAAAATATTGTAGCAGAAAGTAGAAGGTATTTCTACTTTTTTTTTTTGCAACTTAAAACCTGAAAAGACTGAAAAAAATACAAGTTGCGCGAGCGTATGATACAGAATTAGAAAGCTCGTGCAATCTGCAATATTTTTTCGCGAGACAAGTGGCACGACAAATCGTAGGGTATAACAGGGCCTTAACACAGAGAATATTTCTTGTTAGTGGTGTTTTCATTCTGCCCATATAGCAAAAGATTATTTGCGCTTGATTATGTCATATTTTTACGCTTGCGATGTCAGAAAAAAAACTAGGCCCAACCGAAACCCTGACAACTCAAGACTCCATTTATAATCTCATCTCATTCATTGTTGTTGTTGTTGTTGTTGTTTACGAGTAATACATACATGAAGCAGGCCTTGACGTTGACGAATCCACGGCTCTCAATGGTAGTCAGAGGATTGATAGGCGATCCAGCATTGGTGAAAAGGCTTAAGAAACAATGTCAACTGTTAGTCACGACCTAATTCCAATCTAACGAAACGATTCTTAATAAACCCAACAGCTAAATATATCAGAGATCCGTAGATCAAGATTAGTCCACTTCTTAATGTTGACAAAGAACAGGCTAAAAAGTCCACAAAAGACAGACAAGTCTTCAATGGACTTTTAAGACAGAACTTTGGTTCATCATAGTCCCCACTGTTCAACTGATAGTTGATACATGTTGGAATGATACTGATACTGATACTGATAGTCACTGTGTTGATATGGCAACATCCTCTGAACCAGACGCAGCACGAGACCACTATTTAGTCATCACACCATCATTTAGTTTATCACATTATGTAATTTGCTGTATTTAATCGCACGCCTAGCGTTAACCATATTCATAGCAGAGTCTTCTCAGTTATACATATATATCTTAGGATACACTATAACTCACATCGAACAGTACTGCCCTCCTGCATTGTTAAAAGCACCGGATTCGATCTTTGATATGTGGTTATGGCGAAAATTCCTGGGGGGAAAATCAGAAAATACAAATAAAAGTCTAAAATGGTTCATCAGAAACTAAATAAAAACTAAAATATCTTTTTTACTCTTACCAAACTCTTTGATAAGCTTCACGGACTCCACCACCCGAGCTGCATTGCGAGCTACCTTCACAGGTTGTATTGATGAATGTGTTAGTAGGGATTGACGTTAAACGATTGTTATCTAATCGCCTGCAACAAACCAAGAAGAAAAAATACTGACATATCTTGATAAAGTTCCATTCTCTTGAGAATAAGATTCTTTTTTTCAGTTGTATCCATATTCATGTCTTTTCTCATGCGCAACCGTTAAACAAAGAAATATTACTCTAGGGATTAACACGTGGTCTGAAATGGGAAAATATTACGCCCAAGCCGAAAATATCTATTTTCTTGTATTTTGATAAGGGGAATTTTTTCGCTATCAGATTTTTAAATACTGAAATGTTCTTGCTAAAATGAGCCTGTGGGATAAAGCCTGTGGGATAAAGCAACGATAACTAAGAGACTTTGTGCACTCACTCCGTTATTTCATTTAAATGTTGATTTTTGTCGATTGCCTTATCAATACTTACAGTCGATCAATCCTTTTGTTGGAAAAATCCCCACCTGCAGGCAAGCGAGTAAGACGATTGTTATGCAGTAATCTGAAATATAATATAATATCATAGAATGAATACACGACAACATATTGCTATGGGTAAAACGATATTGATATACAAACTAAGTAATAAGATTTAGTTATAGTAAAAAATTGTTCAAAAATCAAGACCAGAATGAGCTTACATTTGTCAAACCCTTCCGCTTTGCCCGAACCCCCCCCCCCCCCCCCCCCAAAAAAAAAACCCATCCCCAAGCAAACACACCAACACAAAACTTTGTTTTCTTGGCTTTCTTTCTTTCTTTCTTTCTTTCTTTCTTTCTTTCTTTCTTTCTTTCTTTCTTTCTTTCTTTCTTTCTTTCTTTCTTTCTTTCTTTCTTTCTTTCTTTCTTTCTTTCTTTCTTTCTTTCTTTCTTTCTTTCTTTCTTTCTTTTTTCTTTCTTTCTTTCTTCCTTCCTTCCTTCCTTTCTTTCTTTTCTTTTCTTCCTTCAAAGGACCTTGTACTCTTAAAGTCGTCCAAAATACTTACATTTCATCGTATTTGGTGCTTACTGCAAAGGTGCCATCCTCGATGTATGTTAGTTCATTATGGCGTAATAACCTAGGGGAAAAGTAAGGATTTTTACAAAGTTACCTTGGCAACGATACAAATTAAAAAAGGGGACTTAACATGAATTCACTGTACTTACAAGTATTGGAGTTTGGTCAGATCCTTGAAGGCTACTTTCATGATTCGGCCAAGCTTGTTGTTGCTTAAATCTCTGATAAAACATGACCATAAAAAAATTACAACAACTTTGACAAGGAATGTCATAAGGCAAAAACGGGGTGAAAAGTACTGAAAAATTCACTAGATGAGATGAACTGAACCTGCCACTCGTGATTGGCTTTACTACACGAGTGCGTTTTTATGCGCTCGCCTCTGGCTTCTGGGGTCTCGGGTTCGACTCCTGAACTACGCATCACATGTGAGTAGAGCTTGTTAGGTGGTCTTTCCCTTGATTCGAGGGTTTTTTACTCCGGGTTCTCCGGTTTACCTCCCTCTACAATATCCAACAAGCTAATTTACAATTCAATCTGTGGGTTAGCTCAGGGAGGCCCGACTCGTTGCTCAGTAACATTAAGAATTCAGTTATTCTTTTTTGATGGTTCACAGAAAAAGCCTTTTTAGCGAAACAAATTATTATGTAAGCTTCGCTCTAAAAGAACACGGTTCATACGAGTGGAAAAGAAACCATCATGACTTGGATGGGCAGTTTTCGTTTTTTATTGGATGAAAACGATATTCATTTGATAGTGATATCTCGTGAGACAGTGGTACTTACAGTCTACCAAGATTCGTCAGGCCATGGAGGGCAGTATCAGGAAGGACATCAATTGCATTCGTACCCAGTTCCCTGGTTTAACGGATTTTAAAGTTAGTATAATTTAAAGTTTTCATTCTGTAAAGTACAAATAACTGCCTAGCTTTAGACAAGGATATCAATAATGTACTTACAGTCTAGTTAGTTTGGACAGATTCGTGAATGGATTCTCGTGCTTGAACTTGAACAGGTTGTTATACAGATATCTAAAAATTGGATTACGGATTGATAATCACTCAGGTCTTGATGTTGCTCGTGCAAGTGAAAGAAAAGAAAGAAATAGAGAAGAAAGGCCGAAGAAGAGAAGGAAGGAAACAACAAGCGAACGAAGGAACAATAGCCCACTTTCCATATTCAGGTTGAGTGATCACGCACAAAGCAATTCAAGGCGAGGCTCCGGGAAAACAAAAGAATATATTAGGATTTCTCCATTGTTTCCCCGGAGCCTCGTCTTGAATTGCATTGTGCGTGAGCACTCAACCAGAATATCGAAAGTGGGCTATTGAACGAACGAATGAACGAACGAAAAAACGAACGAACGATCGAACGGCTGCATGAAACAATTCATCTACAACTACTTACATTCGATTCAGATTTGGAGGAAATGCTCCGTCTTCAATGGCTATTATTCTGTTACTGTCAAGCTGACTAAACGTTAAAATCAAATAACATAGTAGAATTACTTTAGATCAACATAGTAGAATTACATTCTGGTTCACAGAAAGAAAAAAGAGACAGTGGGCGTACACAAGACAAATCTAGAAAACTCAGAGAAAAGAGAATTCCGTACCATCTACCATTTCTACGTTCTTTTGAAATATGGACGAACTATTTTCAATTTCATTTTTATATATTTGTAGCGTAGGCTTCGAAACTTTCGAAACTCCAAACGAAGTTCAATATAGTACGTACATTTCTGTCAGGGTGTCGAGTTCACTGAAGACACCTTTTAACAAGTAGGTTATCTTGTTGTACGACAACTCGCTAGAAACAAAAAGATAAAGAAATGGTCAGCTGATAAACACGTGAGCAAGAATGAAGACGTCTATTGATACATGGATCAAACTTACATGTGACTTATCTTTGGTAATCTCTGTTTGGTGGTGATTGCAAGAGGTACGTAATGGAACTGATTGTATTCTAGATCTCTAAAAAAAATAAGTTTAAACCAGGAATTCATCGCATATGAAAAAAAAATGAGGTTTGGAATGGAATGGAATGGAATAGAATATAATACTCCAGCTTCGAGGAAAGTTAGGGAAGTTAGGAAAACAAAAGAACAAGAAAAGCAAGGCAAGAAAGGCAAAAAAGTAAGAATTCAACGGATAAATCATAGACAACGAAAATAATGGGGAAACTGATTAAAGAAAGAAAAAGAAAGAAAGTAGGGAAGGAAAGCAAGGGAAGAGACACAAGTAAAACTTAATAGCTCTTATTCCAGATCCGCGTCCGTAGTTTTGATGGGCAGCGGTTTCGTATATTAGCGTAGGTGGGAGCGAGGCTATCGGGTCGAGCTTCTCGAGAGATTACAAGAAGAACTATAGCCAAGACTAGAATGAGAGTCGAAAATTTAAAATTATTTCCCAAATTAGCGTTTTTATCAGCGGAAGAAAAGGTCAAACTATTAAGCGGTAAATATCCACGTGACCTAACGAAGGAAAGGCTAAAGGAATGCCTATCATATCGGAAAGGAACCGCCAAAGATGGCAGTGCTGTGTTCTTGCAGTTCGTTCATATGGTCTTTTCATATGGTCTTTTCCTCTGTGGCTTTTCAGAGGAGAAAATAAACTTCGTAGGAATAGATTCCGGTTTCAATCGCATTCGTTGTCCTCCTAGAGACTTCAGGAAGCATTCAGGCTCAAAATGCTTGCTGCATAGATAAGATTTTTTGCTCACAGGAGTGTTCTCTCTTCGGATTTTCATCAGCCATTTCTGGAGAAGATCTTTGTTTGAAAGCGGCAACGAATGCCATGTAAGTCCACGACAATCTTCTTTATAACTTCGGCTAGTACAACCAAAGGCTATACAGTGTCTAACCATGATGTTTTTGGATAAGATTTATGTAAACTATTGATATTATATCTAAACTTTCATAAGGTTGTAATATTCTCTATAGTTCTTCTTGTAATCTCCCGGGAAGCTCGACCCGATAGCCTCGCTCTTACCTACGCTAATATACGAAACCGCTGCCCATCAAAACTACGGACGCGGATCTGGAATAAGAGCTATTCAAAGTAGCTTATCTACTTACAGTCTCGTCAAAGAAGTTAAATTCCTGAAAGCTTCAGGGTCAACAGTTGCATTGGAGAGCTTATTAACATCAGCATATCTAACAAGAACAAACAGAGATTAACTTATGACTTCAAGGACATATCTAGGATTTCCAACAACACGATCACTACACATGCAAGTTAAAAATAAACTGCAACTTCAGGAGATACGTACAGCTCTGTTAGCGAACTGAGATACCATAAGTCCTCCTTGTTGATCTTGGAGATTTCATTACGATGTATAAAGCTGAAATAAAGTAAAAATCCAGTTGACAAAACCTTTCAAATTTTATTGAACCCTGAAACAACTTACGGTCTGACTGATCTAAGTCAGGGCACGGCTAACTCATAAATTGAACCCTGAAACAACCTATGGGCTGATCAAAGTCAGGGCATGCGTAAATCACCGATGGTGTTGGAATTTAGCTTGTTGGGTTTTGTAGAAGGTGGAAAAACATAAATTAAGGGAGAGACCCAACAAACTCCATTCCGGCACTCTACTCAAACCCGAGACCCCAGAGGTGGGATGCAATATATATAATTAAAAAAACTGAAAACCATTCCAAATCCTTTCATGCGAGTTATTTAAAAGATTAATGACATTTCAGTTACTTACAGTCGTTGTATAGTCGTAAGCTTCTCAAATGGCTTATGACTTGCTTCGAGACCACTGTTAAACATATTTGAAAGGGAAAACTTTTAGTGTAATACCTGAAAAACGAATCTATTTTTGGCTGGGGTTAATTCCAGTCTCACGTGGGGTGGAGGGGGGGGGGGGGGTTATTTCCAGTCTCATGTGGGGGGGGGGGGGGTGTTAATTCCAGTCTCATGTGGGGTGGAGGGGGGGGGGGGGTTATTTCCAGTCTCATGTGAGGGGGGGGGGGGGGTAATTCCAGTCCCATGTGGAGGGGGTGTATTTCCAGCCTCATGTGTGTGTGTGTGGGGGGTCCATGTGGAAATTTTATCAACTGAATGAATGCCAAAGATAAAAGTAAAAGAGCTTGTAATCTTATCCGTATTGCAGCTAAACCGTCGTTTGGGATGATTATCAATATGAAGCTAAACTGAAGTCTTACCCATGCAATGGTTGAAGGTCAGGAGGAAAATCTGTGCTAGCAAAACTTGTCAATGAGTTGATTTTGTTCTTTTCTAAATGCCTATAAAACAGTATTTCGAATGAATGAACAAATGACATCAGTGCAACGAATAAATAAATGAATGCAATGCAATTAATAAATGAATAAAGAGATAAATGGAAGAGATGGATGAGTGAGAAAAAAGGCATCATATATAATGTATCGATCAATGAATGAAAGAAAAATACATTTAAGTCTTGGTAAGTAAAAAGGATAAATAAATGTATATACTTACAGATACTTGAGTGGCATTGACCGACCAGATAAGGCAGGATGAGGGAAGTTTGTAAGCTCATTGTCGTTCAGCCAACTGGAAAAACGAAACCAAAAATGTATTGCCAGAAAAATATACTAGGGTGGGGATGCTGGTCGGGAATTTTGAAAACGACCCCTATGAGGTACCAACATTTCTTTCTCGTAGTCATAACAATCGCAAGTTTCACCCCTAAATGTACTAAATGACGCTAATTTTACAGCATCTTAATTAGTTTTTCGTGTAAACACCCTAAAAGGTACCAAATAACGAAAATTAATCCCTAAAAGGTACGACCCCCTCGGGCTATATAGCCAGGCTCACTGGGCATGGAAGCTGGGGAGTCGTAAAGGCTTTCTATCTTCCCCCTTCCTCCAAGAGCTAGCCACGTAATAGGCAAATGTTTCCTGAAGGAAACATGCACCATGAACTTAAAACTTATTTTTTAATACTCACAGATCTTCTAGTTGTGGTAGGTTATTGAATGCATTGTACATGACATGCTGTGTCTTGTGACGATCTTGCTGAAGCATCAAAATTCTAAACATCAGAAACACAGACAGAAGAATGAGATGAAAATGGAATATGAGAAAGGCATTACGAACAAATCTAGAGACTATTGCAATAAATGTTTCACTTACAGACACTTTAATTTGGGCAAATCCATGAAGGGAGAGCTGTAGCCACCGGCAGTTATCGTCTTGAGTTTATTGCCTCTCAGATCCCTAAATATTTGCAGTGTTACCAAAAAATGTTATTTAGCTACACAAGCGTAAGGAACGGGGCATCGGTTTGTTTCTCTGTACTTTCTCCTTTTTTTTTTTTATTTCGAGTGCCCCCCATCTTACTTTCTTATTCTGGTCCCCCCCCCCCCCCAATTTTACAATTTTATTCTGAATGCCCTACATTTTACTTTTTTATCCTGGGTTATCCCCCCCCCCATATTTTACTTTGTTATCCTGGCTGCCCCCCATATTTTACTCCTTTATCCTGGGTCCCCCCTATATTTTACTTTGTTACCCTGGGTGCCCCCCATATTTTACTCTTTTATCCTGGGTCCCCCCCCCATATTTTACTTTTTTATCCTGGGTGCCCCCCCCCCCCCCATATTTTACTTTTTTATCCTGGGTCCCCCCCCCCCCCCCAATATTTTACTTTTGTAGCCTCGGTGCCCCCCCATTTTACTTTTTTATCCTGGCTGCCACCCCCCCCCCCCCCCCCCCCCAATTCCTGGGTCCTTGCTATGCCAGGTGCCTAGCTAGATGGATGCTAGATAAAGCAAGTATAAACTAACTAGTGTTACTGTTATAATTACAAGTATTTGTTCTTATGCAGTTTGCATTGGGTATTAATTAACAAGTCTATTGTCATTGTAATGGTCAGTATATGATCATGGGCTGCAGAAAGGGAGAGGCAGGATGCCCAATTAAAGCAAATATCCACTGAACTTCCAAGCCCCCTTCCCCCACGCACTTTTAATCTTTAGTTAATGTATACTAGTCTGGTATATTTTCCAATATAACCCCCCCCCCCCCCCCCCATACATACAAGTGCAGCAGTTCTGGGATGTTGTAGAAGACTTGGGCACCAATGGTTTCAATCTTGTTGACATGCAACTCTCTATAAAATATTAAGTGCAAAATATTAGTCAATCATCATCATCGTAATATTATTTATATCTGCAGTATAGGTAATGAAACATCCATTTCTTCACTCCTTAGAAGTGTTTTTTTTTAAGTGGTTCGTGTAGTTTATGGTTTCCAGTTAAAAAGTTCAACATATATACTAGCTCCTTTGTTAGCTTGCGTGCAGCTCGACCTTACTGTATCTCTAAGGCTACTCCTTTGTTAGTTACCTATACAACACAATATAGTCAACATTAGGGACTGAAGCCCCATGTACTACCAGTAATATCCAGGAGCTCAGGTAAGCCGGCAGGAACAACGACCCATTAAGTCGGCGCTTTGACGGGCCACCAACCGTCAGTCATTTGTCGATCACACAAGGATAGGCTATCGGCCACGTAACGGTGAACTGACGACGAGACCACGGTGAGTTAACGACAAGTCCACCATCAGACGGCGGTCAGTCGTCCGTTTTACGACCATTTCTCAATCGTTTTCACCATTTCTAAATTGTTTTAGGGTCAATTCTCAATCGTTTTACGGCAGTTTTTTATTCGTTTCACGGACATTAGCGGCCGTTTGTCGACCGACTGTCTGCCATAAGGTAATTTCTTTGCTATAGAAAATGCCGCCACACAATGGCCTAATGATCCAGCTGACTTGGTCCCCTTCCCCGAAAGGAATTATGGGTCACTATTTTTGGTTAGCATTTCTCGAGCATTTTCTGAGTACACAATGTAGACTTTTCTTGTTGATTGTAATAAAATTCTGCCATGAGTTCGACTAGCATTTACGATTAATTTAAAGAAGGAAGAACTCGTATTTCATAAATTCTCTTGGAAGAATAATGGGAAATGCTAATCAAAATACGATGTCGAATCCTCAATTCTGATTGGCTGACCTTGAGTTTGATCTGAAGGTCAACTCAGCTGGATGGTGGTTGTCGATGGGATAACGGTGGGATGTCGACTAAGGAAGGGCCGACAGTTGTTCGACAGGGCATGTGGGGTACTGTTCTTGGGTTTTACCGTTAACTCTAGATATACTTACAAAACTTGTAGATGAATAAGCTTAAGGAGGGATTCTCCAGCAACTGATGTTATGTCATTATTACTTGCATTCCTAAAATATAATAACAATTTTTTTTTTTAATAACGTGAACTTTAGATCAATAATTCAACCTTGGAGTTATATATGCGATCATGTTACTTTTCTTAAAATAAGACTCTAATAAAGCTGTTTACTGTTAGCAAAACTTAATATGCAAACCATAGTTATGCAATAACTGCCATGTTTTTCTTTGCTTTTTCTGTTAGCTACAGACTATGAATATGACATACTTACAAATGAACCAGCTGTGACCCATTGCCAAAGAAAGGTTCCAGGTTTGGATATGAAATCTTTTCTATTTGATTGTGGTCAACTGACCTTCAAAAACACACAAAAAAATACACTGATTAGGAAGGGCTTAGACTGGTTTGGTTTTACATATGGAGGAAAACGAGAGAGCCCACTGGAGAAAAAAACATAGACTAAAGCACAGAAAAAAGCTTTAACAAAAAAGTCTACTCGTTGTCATCCCATGGACTGATATAAAAGGAAGTACTGGAGTTATTTCATCTCACACTGTTAATAGATAATGCAGAGTTTCCTTTTTGACTAAAGCACTTAATAAATTAAATGCTTCACTTTCAATATTAATTGTGGGATTAAGTAGGCTGATAAAATCCCTAAAATCTCATTATCTGCTCCAAATGGTGGTCAAATAGTGAATTCAAATACCATGCCCGATCGATCAACCAATAAGAATTCTGAAAACGTGCTGCATGTAACAGAAAATAAGGAAACTAATTCAAATAATAATTGATAATATTAATAAGAACAATAATAATTAAAATGATGTCAAGCGAAATCAAGCAAATTTTAAGTCACTTACAGATATTTCAGTTGTGCACAGTTCAGGAATGCATGTCCAGGGAAAGTTTTAAGCTGGTTATAACTCAAAGCACTAAAAATAAATAAATAGTAGTGACAGCGTAAGGCTTCTAATCACAATTCCTCAATGGATTCAGAAAATTGTTTCCATTAACAAATACACCAGCTTTGCCTTGTGTAACATAAGCACAATTTCAAGTTCTAAGTGTGAAGAAAAGCAGAAGCTATAGGTGAATGCTTCCCACACTTCTTGACTGGCTGCTTTCAGGGCTTTCTAAGTGCTTTATTTAATTGTGAATGGCGTCAGCAGCTGTGCTCCGCTCACTAAATCAAAAAAAGGCACAGTTCTCGACCAATCACTGCATGAGTACTATCCAGACTTCACATAAATTGATTAATCCAAATAAGGAGGAAATAGCATTATCTCAGGAGCAAGTGTTGCAACTGGAGACTTCATTTGATTTTCGAAGATCTATGACTGTTCATCCCTGTACTGTATCTGGCCAAAATGAGCCATTCCCAATATGAATCATGATTCTCAGTTTTTAATTTGATTTAATTTAATTCACCTTTGAGGCGATAGGCTTTCACGTGGTGACGTAGTGTTATGGTCACCAAAAAGTTCGGACATTGTTGTTGAATTGCCATAGGATTGTACTAACTTTTCTACAATTTATCTACTTGTTTTGTTTATTCTGTTCTCTAAATCTTAGCAAAACTTCTTTAAAAATAAAGTATTTAGATAGTTTCGCTAAAATTTTGAGAACAGAATAAACAAATCAAGTCAATAGATTGTACAAAAGTTAGTACGATCCTATGGCAATTCAACAACAATGTCCGAACTTTTTGGTGACCGTAACACTACGTCACCACGTGAAAGCCTATCGCCTCAAAGGTGAATTAAATATACAGACTTACATGTATTTTAGGTTTGGCAGGTTAAACCAGTTGTCTGGTATCCAGTCAATCTCATTCTTGATTAAAATGCTGAAAAACACCAGTACATATTAATTATAATTTAATTAGAAAATTAATGTTTTTTAATAAGTAATATTGGGCTAAAACTAATGGCTGCTCAAAGGCCAGACACGATGACTGACCACATTTGGACTTCGGATAGAAAGTGACCAGACAATGTGACCACTCAAGATAGGGCCAATAAGTGTCTGGTCGGAGAAAAGCCAATTTTGGCTGTACATTGTTTGTTGACCAGCAATTATTTTCAGCCTGCAACTCATAGAAATTGCTTTCTTATTCAATACAATCTGTCATTGTCTTGCCAAAACCAATTAAAATTATAAATTTATGCTATGGCTAGCTTACATTCTTTCCAAGGATGATGGTAGTGCAGTATAGTTGTGTCTCCAAAGTTTTATCTTGTTATTATAAAAGTCACTGAAACAAGCAAGAAACAATGTAAATATGTTGATATTACGTGTACTTAACATATCTAGGGAAGGAAATGGGTACAAATGATCAAAAAAATAGACCATCCAAATCTGATATTTACAGCCATTTTCATATTTCTGCAACCTAACCAACCCAAGGCATCTTGCATTTTGGCTTCCGTCAATCAAACTTACAAAGAGCCGAGTTGATTCCAATCAAGCGATAAGGAAATTCCTGTGACTAAACACCCATCTTTACATGGGAATTTCTTTATTGCTCGCGATTGAAATCAACTCGGCCAGTCATAGTTTGATTGACGGAAGCCTAAATGCCAGATGTCTGGGGTCGGTTAGGTCGCAGAGTAATGAAAAGCGCTGTAACTGCTGCAGAAGAGGATAGAACTACCCTAAGCTTATGCATATTGAAGAGGAATATAAATATAGGCTTCAAGGCTACTTACAGCTTTTGTAGAGCAGAATTCTTGGAAAGATCAGGAAAATCCTTAAGTGGGTTATGTGTTATTGACCTGCCAAAAAGCAAGCAATCATTATTTGCAAAGTTTCATTGCTAGAGGACTGTGATATCATGTCAATGTTTTCAGAAAAATCCTCGAAATCCAGCAAATAAAAATTACTTGAGAAAGACAAGATCTGTAAAGCTGGCTTTAAAACATTTCAACCCCAAGTCCATGAACCCATGACCAAAAGTAAAGAAAAAATTGCTGCACAAATTTTTCAGGTCAATCTTTTTTGGTGATTTTTATCACAAATTCAATTAACTTCTTACAGTAATTGTCTAAAGACCTTTTCTGAATGCATTGTGCACTAGCTTTGGTACAGAGAACATCATATATGGCATCATGAATGAAAGCTGTTTTTATTGAAGCTAGACCACAATGCATCCTGTTTGTTATCTCATACATATCCATGGTAACCAAGAAGGCTTATCAAAGGTTGTGATACTTACAGAGACTGAAGTAAAGTTAAGTTGTGAAAGACTGTCTCACCAAATGTAGTTAAACCACTAGAATGTATCCTCCTTAAAAAAAAACATTACAATTTAATATTAATTTTATATTACAAAGTGTGGCTGGAACCATTGATTGAGAATTAAGCAGTGGCATCCCCACAGCGTGGCTCTTCATCCACCAAATTCCATTTCATTTGGAATTTTAGAAGTTGATTTTTCCAGTAACATTGAGTAAAGAAAACCAGAGAACCTGAAGAAAACCCCTTGTAGTGAGGAGAGAACCAAAACTTGTCTCACACATGACATGAAAATTTGTGAATTATACTTGTTACAATGGTAAGGAGAAGAGCATCCTTGCCACTATGTCTCCCATTAAAGCTGTGTGTTGAAAAGTGTCATAATTTAAAAAAAATTACAACATTTTGGAACTTTTTAAATAAGCTATATGTAGTACAAATTTATATACAAATTTATAAATCAAAATAAACTACTTAAAACTAAATAATAACTTACATGGTAACCAAGGTTACAGGTAGCTCATCTATCTCAGGAATTTTCTTGTTCTTGAGAATCCTAGCAAACAATAAAGGGGCAAGATGAAGTTACAATACACTTGAAATAGCAACAACTGGTGAATATGACATAAATTTATAAATATTGATATCCAGCTATCAGAGTGAGTTGATTGCCTTCCCCAAAAGAAATAATAAGTCACTACTCTTGGTTGGCATTTTTCGAGCATTTTCTGAGTATACAATGAAGATTTTTCTTGTTGATTGAAATATATTTCTGCCATTAATTTAAAGAAGGAAGAACTCGTATCTCATAAATTCTCTTGGTAGAATAATGGGAAATGCTAATCAAAATAAGATGTCAAATCCTCAATTCTGATTGGTTGTTCTTGAGTTTGTTCTGAAGGTCAACTCAACTGGATTAAATTAAATTTTTAAAAAATTGGTCTGGTTTCCTAAAAATCAGGCTTTCTGATTTGCCATTTGAGCAGACAGTATATTCTCAGTATTTTCTTGCGGACCGGTATCCTGATGTCATGCATGCATCTACCTGTACATTGTATAGAGGATTGCTAAACAACAAAATAAATTGCAAAAACAGTGATGCCAGTCCAAAAATAAAAACGTTATTTACATGTACTGTACTGTAGGGAAAAACTGTACCTTCGGCCTTGAAAATGGACCTCGGTCCAATATATTTAAAGACCTCTGGCACAGTTTTACCCTATCCGGACAGACTTAGGACAGTTATAATTATGATGAGTAAAATTATTGAGTAATTATGAATGCCTGGTAACAATCAAGTATTGAAGCTGAAGTATCACAAGCCCGTAGGCTGGGGGTTTTTGGGGTTTGGATGAACCCCCCAAGTGATGTTGAGGTCTGAGTCTGGACCTCTTTTTTGGCTCTTTAGAAAGGTAAAATGAAGTTAAATCGAAAATGAGCCCAAGATATGCAAAATCAACAAAAAAAGGATTTTACTGACTATAGACTATTAGAAAAAACCTGCTAATGGTCTATCACCAATCGAGCCCTGTGATTGGCTGAGCTACTAGGGGTCTATTAGTGATAGACCTCTAGTAGCGAAAAGCGCCGGTTTTGAAAACCAAAAAATATATATTTAAAGCAAAATCCAAAACTTTTTGCATCCTTTTATTGGACCGATTAGTAGGTTTTTACTAAAACAATTAGACCTCTCGCCCTCACGGCCTACGAGTCAATAGCCCATTCGGCCTTCGGCCTCATGGGCTATTGACTCGTAGACCATTCGGACTCGAGGACTAATTGTTAAATAGTCAAGTTGTAACCAGACATGTAGTGCACAGGTCAACCCTATTGAACCCCCCTCCCCCCCCCCCATCAGAATGCAGCCTAGGGGCTTGTATTTTTGCCAATATTGTGTTAATCCTTCCCCAGGTGATAGACTGTTGGAATTATGTACTACACACTTATCACTTGAGTGAGAAAGGAGTGAATTTAGAGAAATAAGTTTTACCATCAAAAGTACAATGTTGTTAGGGGCAATGGCACAAAATAATTGGAAAGGCACGTGGGCATTTTCTTTAAGAGTGGGAACCGAAGATTCTGATTGGTTGCGGCATGTTTCACTTGCCGCTCTTTTATCGTTACTTAATGTTGTTGCCCCTAACAACACGACAAAACTTATGTCTCTAAACTTTCCTGTTTCTCCCTCAAGTGATAAGCGTAGTAGTGGATACATGTCTAAATTGAATGTACATGGATCATCAATCTACAGTCATACAGCAGCCATACATGTACTTCTAATATCTCTTACATCTTAAAGTTTTTAAGATCACCTTCCAACCCAATTTAAAGTTAAAATAAGGAGATTCACAACATCAGAACCTAGGGACTGCAGATGGGGAAGGGCTGGGGGGCTAGTGCCCTCCCACCCTTTTTCTTTTGCATACTAGTCTTTTATATTTTTTTAATCTTAACCCTATCCACCCCACACACACTTTTTAGGATTATCCAATGTCTAACAGTCATTTGATGCACAGCCATTTATACATCGGCCAACTGGTGCCTAGTCAGCTTGACCACCTAGACTCCATCCCTTCTACCCAGGGTACACTCTTCAATAATATAATTTTTTTTGAAATTATAGGGGGAAGGGTGTACCCTGAGTATAAGCGGTGGGGGCTAAGGCATGGCCCACACCTTCCCATGACCGTGTCTGTGCCATACCATGTAACAAAACATTTGACATCCAGTGCCCTGTCTGTGCTGCACTGTAACCGTGCCATATTGTGCCGTGACTTTTCACACTCATATGAAATCTGCTCTAAAGCAAATTAATACATATTGATCAATGTATCTATTTAAAAAATAATATTCAACTGGTCTAATTACGGGCAGTGATATTAAGCTTATATATAAAAATTCTTAGCTATGCATATTCACCATAAATTATATATAAGCTTATATGCCTAATAACAGTAAATAAAGTTTTAATATGTACTTCATTATTTTACATTAAGCTTACTTACAAAGTATTCGATGTAGGAGTACTGCAATCTAGTATTCCCTTGGCATCATTACAAGAACATCCCGCGCACTGAACTCCCTGTCTGTCACTCGAACTTCTTTCATAAATTTTGCGCCCAGATGTTTGCTGGTTCCAAAATCCTTCCCAGTCAGGATGTGCAAGGCTTGGGTAGCGAGAATTCCAGTACTGATACCCAGAGAAGGTTTGCGAGCCGTGGTTTGGCTCGAGCTTAGTCGGCGTAAATATTAGCAAGACGACGAAGAAGGTCGAAAATAAATATCGAAGACTGTAGCTTGTCATGGCTGTTTTGATGCAGTTCTTTTATGCTTTTTTGACACTAGTGTGACACCTTATTCCCGCGTTTTTGATCTCCTAGAAACGCCAGCAAACGAAGAGCAAAATTACTTTTCCCCCTTCCATCATTGAGTTCGGCATTCCAAGGTTGCTTAGGTAAAGAATTGAGCTACAATTGCCATTGTTTACATCAACCAGATAGATTTACGTCAGTTGAATCACTTTATCTTTCTGAATGACTCTTGCAGTTTTGACTTCAAGTTCGATCGGACTAATACGAGACTTTTTCAAAGGACGGTGTAATTCTTGTAATCATTAGCAACACCAGCTCAATAAACTCAACTTTTGATTCTGATCCAATAAAATTCATTGGTTCAGTTTATCCTGCTTCCTTGGAGATAAGTGAGTGCAAAAAGATAAATATTCATGACCTTCTGCCGCCATCTTGAAATGAGCAAATACTCGATTCTCCCCCTCCCGGTAGGGATAGATTTGTTCTTGTCTGGCTCTCTGATCATGCTCTTTTATGGTTTTTTTTTTTTTTTTTTTTTTTTGTGACAAATTAAGCAAATATCAGAAAGAATTAAATAAGATAACAAGGATTAGGGGTCGATAAAACATACTCTTAACTTACTTCTTATTTCAAAAACCTTGAGCCTTCGAAAATATATAATCCTTGAAAATAATAAACGTTCATTATTTTTCTATACCGCAAGTTAAAGTGTTGAAAAATTAATCAGACTTTTTTCTTCTAAGAAACTGGTTATTTTTAAACTCTGGTAGAAATAAATTTTGGGCAATCAACGAAAAAATTATACCGTGTATGCAATGCATTATGGGTGTTCTTGGTTCTTCACTGATTCAACATGAGGACAAAGGGACAAATATGCTGAGTTTCGTACTTTTGACCTTACCTAGCTTTTAAAAAGAATGAATTATTCATTTTTATGAACTTGCCTGCATATATATTGATTCTTAAACGCTTTCCAGCATTACGTCATTGGAAAAACCTGTGGTCATTTCTTAAAAAAATCAGGCTCCCGAGTAACACCGTGTTGTTGAGTTCAGTGGAGCAGCGCATTCAAAAGAACTTTGTCAACAGATTCAAGCTGAAAAAATAAAACTACACTAACCTAACAAGCAGGTTTGCTATTGAAAGACAATTTAGGCAAGAATTTGAGAGATTTTTTTGCAGGTAAGGGTTTTTTATAGAAACTGTAACGATGGGCGGACGTACTGCGTGATTCTGGATCAGCTCAGCATATTTTTCCTTCACTTGCAGGATGAACATTTGTTTGGCGTTTAATTTGACTGTGAATTTTTAAACAGCTGCATTGCACTATTGGATTACAACGTTTGTTTGCTATTCAATTCGTGGTTAAAATTTCTCGTCAAGGCTTCAAAAATATTTAGTTATCAGCTGTTGACTGTCTCACTTGTGTGGTAAAAAATATGGCCGATGTGTCACCAAAAGAAGCCGAGGAAGAGACAGTTGTTGTCGAAAACGAGCCTCACTCTTCAAATTCTGACAATACTTGTGAAAGTGGTTTGAAAGTACTCGAAAAAGAGGATACAGAGAATGCAGTTTCTGCAGATTTAGAATGCACGAGTGAAGAACAGAGTCCGTCACGAAGTGATAACAATATTGCATGCAGCTCGACTGAGGAAGACTCTGGAACTAAATTAAAGCCCACTGAAGATGTGGTCGAATCTTCTGCTGAAAATAAATTATCTAACGAAGAATTAAACTTAGTCGAACAAGAGCAAAATAAAACTGCTGAAGGAAGTCCTGATATCGTTTCTACTGCAGAGGATGATGCTCCAATTGTTCAGGATATTCGACCAAATACCGAAGAAAATGAGTTATCAGTAGATGACACTCAAGGGGGACAAACAGAGGGCCCTTCAACGCCAACTGATCCAGAAAATATACAGTCTCTGTACCATATAAAATGGACGAAATGGAAGGGTCTGAATACTCCTATTATTACTCAAAACGAAAATGGCCCATGTCCATTGATAGCTATAATGAATGCTTTAATCCTGAAAAGGAAAATAAGCATTCCAGCCATGCAAGAAATTATTAGTGCCAATCAATTGATGGAGTATCTTGGTGATTGTATCTTCATACAAGCACCTGAGGTAAGAACCACCTCATTTCTTAAATCATGGGGAGGAAGTGGAGGACTAGGAACTTCTTTCTCAGGGTCTACATCATTACCCTCTACTTAGATCACTTATGCTTAAATATATTTGCTAAAAGTGGAATTTAAAAAAATGTGAGCTTACAAAGATGATTTGATATAGATACTACAGTAATATAGCAAGACGACGTTTCGTTGTCATGCATTTGACTGTTTATTTCTAACTGACCTGATGATGTTTTCGAAATGACCATGTAATGTCGTCTTGTTTCATTAGTATTTATATTATGTGGAAATTCCAATGTTATTGCCACCAATTAAAAGTGCAGGTGTTTTTATTTTGTTTCTAGAATGTATAACTCGACTGCATGACTTACTCAGGGTTCGAAATTCACACAAGATAATTGGCTAAATGCGAGTTGAAAATTACAAATATCGAGTGAAAAGAAATTTAACTCTCATTTAATTCTAGCTAGTTCTCTTTTTAGAAAATATTGATATGTCAACGGAAGAAAAATAGTCTTGCGTTTGCGTTCAATCCATTTATCTCGTAGCTGCTCAATGCACAAGATAAGTTTATCTTGTCATTAAAATATTGAAATTCTAATCCTGTTACTTAGTGTTTAGTTATTATTATTATTATTATTAATTTTACTTGTTTATTATTATAATTATTGTTTACGTTTAAGTAGGTATTACAATGATTCAAAATTATTCAGAGACCATATGCGCGAGCGATCATTGTAATACCTACTTTTTGCCCTGAAGATGCCCTAGAAGTGCGAAAACTTGGTAACTTAATAAAAAAATTGTGGAAGAAACAAAAGTAAACAATATTGTTATCCCCACATACAATAAAATTTTAGACATTATTATAATTATTTTTCAGTAATAATAATGGAATTATATATTCATATATTCATTTTACATTGTAGAGACTACCAGAAGGAGCTCAGTTGAACTATGAGCAGAATATGCATGATGCTTTTGGGATCATGTCCAAATTACAGACAGGACTAGATGTAAATGTCAAGTTTACAGGGTGAAGAATATTTTTATTCAAACTTTGTCCCTTTGTTTCTAGATATTACAGCTAGTGCAGAATATGAGTCACGGGGGGAGGGGGGGAGGTACTAGGGGTGCTTCAGTGGTAGGGAGGTGCTGCTAAGCTCTCCAAACCCTGGCCCTGTTCCAGAGTATATGCCTTAAAAATATTCCCTGTTTCAGAGGAAGATTTTCATAACTTTGTAAAAATAGATACCCTGTTCCAGAGAGTGTGATTTTATATACCCTGTTCCAGAGAAAAACGCTGAAAACCATACCCTGTTTGGCAGCACATACCCATAAAGCAAATATGGGGGAGGACCCCCCCCCCCCCCCCCCCAAGGGATAAGTCATAGACTTGCTACTGATAAACATTGCAGTTTCCTAGACTGTATATTTGTCAGCATAGTGAAAGATTGCAGGATGTATCAGCAGCTTAAGAAAGAAATAGCCAGGGAATTTTGTATTTGGTTGAGAGAATAGCCCATTTCTGAGTTCTCCCTTGTACGGCATGAGAACAAGTCTCTGTGCCAACACAGGCAGCCCATGCATGTGCACAGGGTACTTGAGGCCTAAATATGTAGTATTTAAAACAAATTATACTGTCTTCTTTTACCTGGCCTTAATAATAATAATTATTTAATAAATAATAATTATATTTATATAGCGCCTTAATTCCACTAAATGTCCAAAGCGCCTTCTGTGCAGCCCTCGGTTATTGATTTACTTTTGAATGACCCTACCTCATTTAAGAGTTTGTTAGAAAGTTGTACTCGCTCACATTTAATTTGTGGCCAGTTATTTCCCATTATAGCTAAGATATGGTATCTGTTTTCTTACAGAGTGACAGAGTTTGAATTCACTCCAGAGTGTGTTGTGTTTGACCTTCTGAACATCAAACTGATGCATGGTTGGTTAGTAGATCCTCAGAATGTCGAAGCTGTCAGCGCTATCAACAGTCTCAGCTATAATCAGCTGGTAGAGAAGATCATTGCCAGTAAACAGGATGGAGCTGAAACTGAGTTAGTCTCTGAAGGTATGTTGATTACGATGAGTACTAAGATTTTTCTGAAGATGATAAATTTATTATATAAGTTTGTTGAAGAAATCATCACGTACAGAAACTGAAAACAGTTTTTTAAAACTTTGCTTCCCTATCACACATCAATACAATTTAGCATCACGGCTTGTGACAGTTTTTTTTAAGTTGGTTTTGGTGGGCATCAATCAAGGCATTTCCACAGCCTTACATGTCCTTGAAAACTTTGTGTTTTCCAGTTGTCATCTTGATTTACATCCAAAAAAAAAAATTTTGTTGTGAAAATTGTACGATTTTGCACATGTGATTGAGAAGCACTGTAAATCTCTATACACGCATCAAGAGTTCCACGCTACTGCTCTAAGCGCATGCTCAGGGGATTAAAAAGTGGGATAAAATCTGTATAATATGCTATATTTTAGTTGTATCTTTCTTGTCAAGTACAATTTTCACTAAATATTCAAGATCGCTTACCGTTAAGCGAATTCTGAATCAAATATACAGAAAAATTGCATATTATACAAAATATCATCCCACTTTTTAATCCCCTGAGCATGCGCATTGAGCAGCAGCGCAGAACTCTTGATGCGTCTATTCACAGTGTACACAAATATGTACAGAACAATAATGATGATTGAAAATAAAATTATTCAATTTTCACATGAAATTGTGAATTATCAAGAGTGAGGCTGTGTTGTCTGCCAATTTAGCTGTAGGCTGATCAAGAGGTAGATAAACCATTGAGCTAAGGTCTTTATAATAATTATTAATAATAAATAATTATTATTTTATGAAACTGGTCATAGACTGATTCTGAACATGGTGGACATGGCTAGTCAACGGTCCATGTCTGTGATCTGTGATCTGTGATCTGTGTTAATTTTTAGTCATTGTGTTCAACCTTCATCTTTGTTACTGGTAAAAGCCAGCTTTCCACAGATCATGGGCGACTGACTAGCTTTGTTTTTACCCCCTCGATCCTGGCAGTTCCTTCATGCCAGCTATGTTCGGAATCGGTGTATGTGTAACCTCATCAAATAATTGTTAACTAAATATCTGATCAATGTACAAAAATTAAATTATAAGGTTAGGACTTGGTACTATATTTGGACACTTATCAATACATCACACTTCAGCTGGAAACAATCATGATTTTATTTAAAAATTTTAAACTTTAACTCTTAACTTTTCCAAATTTTAATGTTTTACTAGGAATTGTTGCTGAGACATTTCTTGATCACACTGCTACTCAGCTTACCTATCATGGGTTATGTGAGCTTAATACACAAGTAGGCGATGAGGAGCTTTGTGTATTCTTCAGGAACAACCACTTTACTACTCTTTATAAACACAAGGTTAGTAGCCAGGACATAATTTATATTATGCTACTGCTGCATATGGGCAAAATGTGTTTATTCAATGTTTCTGCCAAATTTTATTAGGTAAAGCTATAGATAGGAGTCTCCATGCTGGGGTGTAACATCTCACTTCTAACACGTTGAAAGTTGCATTATTTACTTGAATTATATCCACTGACAAGACAAAATATGCAAAGTAATGGCATTTATCCTAAGATGGAAAGCCTCATTCCAAAGCTAGAGTTCTGTTCCTGAGTTACAATGATTTCGCCTACGCATAGTTTCGCCTACTGAAGTTCGCCTATATATTATAGTTTTGCCTACTGAAGTTCGCCTACGTATAAAATACGTCGTAAAACCTATCTATGAAGTGTGAGACAGTAAGCATACTGTCAAAAAGGGAAAAAAATATTTCTTGTTTACAAAGAAAGAAAGTTGAATATAAATGTCAAGGCAAATAAAGTGAGAGAAACATCTTGAAAACTTTTGACGCCGAACGAAAAACAGTAGCTTTTGTGTCTCACACTTCATAGATAGGTTTTACAACATATTTTATACGTAGGCGAACTTCAGTAGGCGAAACTATGCGTAGGCGAAATCATCGGATACCCTGTTCCTATATGAATGCAAATTGTATATATTATATAATAGTCCCCCTCACAGTTCCCTGCACCATCTTGAAAGGTAGCCATGCCTTTCCCATCAAAGTGACACCAACGGTGAGCTTGCAATAATAGAGACCTTTTTAAACACCCTAGACAATTATTCCTGTCTCTATCATTGCAAGCTCTGAGTGACCTTGGGTCTTGCTTCAATGCAAAGGCATGGCTACTTTTCAAGATCGCACAGGGAACTGTGAACCAGCTGTAGAAAAACTTAAGTGCAAAAAGGATTGTTGTTGTAAATTGAGCAGCCCTTAAATATCATACAATCATGTATATCTCTCAGAAATCCAGAAGATGGACGGCAAAGATTTGCTTTATTTTCTTATACATCACGTATACCGGGTAATTCAAATTTTTTGGTCTAAATTTTTTTAAATGTGTGTCTGTATTTAGAAGAGACTCAGAGCTAGGGCTAATTTTTGACACCATGCATCTACTAATTTCGATCATTTTCTCTTCAGAATGAGTTGTTTCTTCTAGTAACTGATCAGGGCTTCCTCACTGAAGACAAAGTCATGTGGGAGACTCTTTCCAATGTGGAGGGAGATGGGTGCTTTGTAGATGCAAATTTCAAGACCCTAACCACTTCACCACCAGTGGTTCCCTCAGTAGCCCCTAATATTGCCCAACCACCTCCACCCACAGCTGGTATCACTCAAGAAGACCAAGAGTATGTTATTAATACTACCCTTACTGGACCCTTACTACCGAAATTACTCAACTGTTAGCACCGTTAAAGAAATGGTCGATCACGTTTTGAATTTAGGCAAACTCACATGACCATTTGGAGCACTCCAAATGGTCATATGAGTTAACCAAAATTCAAAATGCGACCAATCATTTTTTTTGGCCGTGCTAACAGTTGAGTAATTTCAGTAGTATGCAATATGATATTTACATTATCAGTATCATTTTCGGTATATAACAATAATTATTGAATATAAAGGGGAACCATTCTTTTAGATTAAAGTTATCATTTGTTTGAAAAAAATACCTGCTCCTCTGGACACTAACTGAAGGAAGGCTGGAAATTGATTGACTAATAAGCCATTTCAAGAAAATGATGCATCATGGGTAATCAAGTTAACATGGCCACCGATTACAGTAAATGTATGGAGAAATGAAGAGTCTGTTCATGTCCTCCAATCTGAGCCTGAGAAATTCCGAGAAATTCTCAAATGGTTCAGACAATTCCAGGTGGTTCGTGCTAACCAGAATGGCTGGACAAGCTTGAAAGGTGTTCAACTTTTTTCTGTTGGAAATTCCGAAAAAGTGACAGTTCCATTTTTGTATTCCAGCCGATATTACCAGTTTTTTTTTTGGACAATATAATGGAAAGCACCCAATAACTACAGTAATCTTAAAAAATAAGAGGAAATGTACATGGCGATTTGAAGTTTAGATATTTCAAGACTCGAAACAATTTAGACACGGATTTTCATTAGATATTGCCAAATGGCATAGGTTAACAGATTACTGTAGTTATTTTCTCTGTTAAAGTGGTCAGAGGATATGAACGGACTCTTTATTTCTACATACATTTACTGTAATAGGCGGCCATGTTATCCAGACCTGATTACCCATGATGCATCATTTTCTTGAAATGGCTTATTGATTGACTGATTGATTGACCGATTGACCAACTCACTGATTGATTGATTAACCAGTTGATTGATTGACTGATTGACTGATTGTAAAACTGTTTTATTCATCTTAGCTATCTTGTTGCTCTTACTCTCCAAGAAGAACAATCCAGAGCAGAAGCTGGACAAAGTTCAACACCTCCAGCTCAACAGCCGCCACACCCTGGGATGACAACACAAGAATGGTCTGAGTAAGGACCTTATTAGTACTCCTTGCACATTTCTTATGTCTAATACTTTATCAATGGGGAGACGGGTTGACCAAGAAAGCTATTAAAAAACTTTCAAAAGCATCACAGTCAAGACAAAACCAACTGAAGTACCTTAACTTATTAAATTAACAATTTATCCCAGTATTCGTGTACATTTTTTTTTATTGATTTTCAATTATATTTTAGTATGCAATTGGCAATGCAGCTACAAGAAGAAGAGCAACGACAGCAGCAACAACAGCAACAACAGCAACAACAACAGGCAAGATCAGTGGCTAATGTTCCCCGGGGACAAGTAGCTACTCCTGCAGATAGACCTCCAAGACCAGATGTAAATGCTGCCCCACAACCACAGGGTACAGCCCAGCAAGGTAGCAATGTAAGTCAGCTGTCATTTATCTATTTGTCACTCATTTTATTCAAGCTGTCTACCCATCCTACTATCTGGCATTATCTCTTCTATCCATCTCCTTTCCTCTCTTCCATTCATCCTTCCTTCCTCTCTTCCATCCATCTCCTTTCCTCTCTTCCATTCATCCATCCTTCCTCTCTTCCATCCATCATTCTTTCTCTCTTCCATCCATCCATCCATCCTTCCTCTCTTCCATCTTTTATTCTTTCTTCCATCCATCCATCCTACCTCTCTTCCATCTATCATTCTTTCTCTCTTCCATTCATCAATCCTTCCTCTCTTCCATCTATCATTCTTTCTCTCTTCCATCCATCCATCCGTCCTCTCTTTTATCCATCATTCTTTCTCTCTTCCATCATCCATCCTTCCTCTCTTCCATCCATCCTCTCTTCCATCCATCCTCTCTTCCATTCATTCATTCATTCATTCATCCTTCCTCTCTTCCATCATCCATCATTCTTTCTCTCTTCCATCCATCCATCCTTCCTCTCTTCCATCTATCATTCTTCCTCTCTTCCATCCATCTTCTCTTCCATTCATTCATCCTTCTTCTCTTCCATCCTTTCTCTCTTCCATCCATCCTCATGTATTTCTGTCCTTCCTCTAAACCTTGCTCATTTTGAACAATTCATTTCTACTGTTTCAGTCTTCCAATTTAGTATTCCTTGCATTTAGTCATTTCATTCATTAATTCATTCAAATCAGTTACTTTAGAGTTATTAATTCATATTTTATATTATTTTTCAACTATTAAATGTTACTTATTTTCCATTTCTTTCAGGAAAAATGTACAATTTTATAGAACATGAATGTAACAAGAGAATGCCTTGTTGTGGAAGGTGGCTATCAAATATTTATGAAAAGGTCAATGTTATGTGCTGAAAGACAATTTCCATGAACTAAGGTTAACAATGATTTAGCTGCTGCAGCTAATAGCAGATAAATGCCTTTAGTTGAAATGAAAACAGAATGTACTTGGAACATTTTATATTGTCGTAGCAGCTGACACAAAAGTTACCAAAAAAACTACTAGGACAAAGTGCTGAATTTTGGGTTTTAAGGCCTATTCAGAAAAAAAAACAAAGCTACTCACTTCTGAGTCAGTCTAATATCACTATAAGGCCTTGGAAATCTAGTAGATGGTCCAACCAGACAGGTCCATTAGTAATTTTCAAAATACGTTGCCACAGTATAGTACTCCAGTATTCAAGACCCAGCCCTTCCTTAAAAATCCTGGATCAATGCCCCACAATTCCTTACAGAACTGAAAATACTTATTTTGGGGATGAATATATCAACGATATATATACGATTTTGCCTTGCCTTTCTTCTAGCTTTTCTCAGATAATGTATTGTCGCATGACAGGTACAGTATCTATTTACCATTTAGGCAATGCTTGTGTAGAGTACTTGACGATTAGACCCATATATAGACCATTCAGACAATTAAACCCATAGACCATTCAGACTAAGGCAATAATATTCTCCCATGCATGCACAGCCAAAGGGATAATTATTTTATACTAGTATTATAGAGAATGTGTTACATGAAGTTGGGGGTCAGGAAATTTAAGTACATGTATACAATGTTTGCATTAGCCCCTCCCTTACTTTCTAGAGCAGTGTTTGTATGACTTTTGAAAAAATCGCGGCACAGCCCATGCCTTGCCATGACCGTGTCAGTGCTGTGTATTAAAGCATTCAATAATCTGTGCCGTTTCCACGCAGTGCTGTAACTGTGCTCTGATTTTTACAAAAGGCATATGAAATCTGCTCAATGTAAAATACATCTAATGGTCAATGTTAAGTACAATGTAGAGGGGTGGGGTGGGGCGAAGCAATGGATCAAGGGACATTTGAAGGAGTCTTGGTAAGAATTTGATACAATCTAGAGGGGTGGGGTGTGGGTGAAGCAATGGATCAAGTGACATTTGAAGGAGTCTCCGGAAGAGTTTGATGCAAAGTACACTCTAGAGGGGTGGGGTGGGGTTGGGGAATCAAAATCTGAAATCAGATTCTGCTCCAAACGGCAGTTGGTCCTTAATAGCCCATGAAGACAAAAGGTCTAATTTGTATAAACAATAATATTATAACTAGCCAGACACAGACAGTGATTGATCATAAATCAGGCTTCAGAATTTTTTCCAAAACTGTCAAGTACAATCATTTCTGTTTATTCTAATTCTCTAGTTAGGAAGCCTGAGAAATCAGAAATCCTTCTGCAAGAGGAAGAGGAGTAAAAGGACATTAAATTTTGTTTTCTCAGACTAATTGTTATTAGGATATCACATACTAATTTTCAGTTACTTAATTTTTCATCACAAAACACATCGTACTTCTGGAATTTCTGTACGACTTGAAAATGTAATGAAGTGGTCTGAGTAAGTCCCCTCTCAATGTCATAAATTAAATTATATAAAATTACACATTGCAAAGACTTGCAAATCATAATAATCTTTATTTGTACAAAATAATTCTAATATCTAATAGTATTTAAAACAGCAAAATATAGTATGACATGTATTGTGTTGAAATTTAGTAAAAGATAAAATCTTTAATATACATCTTATTCTTTGTGTGTTAATTGTTCATTATTTCGTGAGGTTATGTGCCATAAATGCTATACACGCTGGTTGGGACAAAATATTGGTAATAGACTACCATCAATTATATAAATAATTGGTCCAGGAGTACATGAAGGGAACTGAGGGAAAGTACCTGGGAACAATTTCTGTGATTGACGGTTAATTGGATGAATTTCATTAATTAAAATTTAATATACATACTATTCTTTTAATTTGTGAAAAAATTATTTAAAATATCAATTAAGTAAGGGTTATAGAATGGACACAAGTGTGATAAAGGAATTATCATAATTGCAAGTGAAGCTTAAAGGCCACGAGGGCGAAGCCTGAGGATTTATCGAATTAGGGTGTGTCAAACGATAAAAGTATTTGATATCAGTATTCTAAATATACTGTTTTTTGTGCTGGAAATATATACCGAAAAATGAAAATGTTGTTCCCATGCATTTGATAATAATTTACAATAAATATCAACAATAATTATTAATTCTCTTCCTAACTGTGATAAAAAGAAATATCCTTGTTTTTCGAGGGTAGTACTAAATAGATGGTGGGTAACAAACCTGTGGCTTTCGTTTTATGATTGAATTGGACTTTAGAAGATGATTTTAGTTTGTGAAGGAACGAAAACCAGAGAACCTGAAAAAAAACCCTCGAAGCACAGGAGGAGTAGAACCAACTACTAGATAGAAACTCTACATATTAATATTATTAATTGAAGTTTAAATCCTTATTGCTTATCCACCTATATTTCAATAAAACCCCATTTTATTTGTTAAAACTTTTCAGTGAGGGAACTCTAATACTTTGAAAAAATACTTTGAACATACACTAGACTAAGTTTTTTTGTCTTCATTTTAACAAAATACCGTGAATCTGATGAATCAAGGAGAGAATGGCAAGACATTCTTTGGAGGTATGCTGTGCAGCCAGTGTGAAAAATTTCAGAGTGACTGAGGTGCTATCAAATTCCCATTAGCAATAAAAATATATATAAACTATATCTAACTGTAGAATGATTTTCGGGTTATGGAAAAATGTAACTTATGTTAATATTATTAAATCAGGGAAGACTTAATAATTTCTAACTGAAGATTTTTTTTTTCAATTCATGGCAAAATTATTAGCTTAGCTGTGTTGCAGTTGGCTCAATCCAACACCAAGAATTATCCTGCACCCACAGCATTCTTAATTACTTGGTAACCACCTGACTGTTCTCCAAGGAAGATGCTGGTCAGGCAGATACCATGGTTATACTAGCTCAAATGTTATTCTGTTTTGATGTGTCTAAATGAGCTGCAATTTCAGTCTTGACTTCTTTTATCATTTTTCTATTGCAGAGAGGTTGGGCCAATATAGCCCAGAGCTATTTTAATTTTGTTGATATTACCATGTATCTACTAAGCTTTAAATTTAAAGTCTGACCATCTTTTTATGGTCATACGCAATAGTCTCCTTTAATGCGTTATCATCCTAAGCTAAGGACCCACCCATTAACACCCACATTTTAAGGGTGCTCTGCAGTGATCCCCATATACAACAATCATGCTACAATTAGGTATTTATCAAGCTTCTAAAGGATTTGATTGAGAAGTATTCAAATTTGGAGCAACAATATTATGCCTTGCCCTTCTGTGGTCGACATATTTGTAGTTGTATGCCACAAGTAAAAAAATCAAAAAATTTACAAACATCAAACCAGACAAGAGAAAGAAATAATACTCAAGATGCCCATTATTGGGGTTTTCTGGGTACCACTTCTTGTCAATACTATACACAATATTTGTTAATGCCATGGATAAGAAGTTTCCAAAACCAGAGGTGACCAAGAATATCCCCATCACCAGTCCTTGGAGGCATCTTGGAGCTTGGGAGTATGCAAATTCCAGTCCTGTGAAAAATAACACCAGTCCAATAATATAACAAACTTCTTGCATTACTATTGGCTAAACTGCTAGTGGTTGATTATGATTAGTCCATGGTGGACTAAAATGTAAGTTTTTGGTAATTATAATGAGTGTCATAGTCAAACACTGCCCAAAAATTATTTATAGTTGTATTAGAACAATTTCTATTATACCTGATATAGCTACACTGGTCTAATTTTAACTGGAAACAGGAAACCTCGCATGTTCCACACATGTAAACTATTTACCTCATTGATGGTACAGGGGTGTATCCAGGATTTAGCCTTGGGGGGGGGGGGGGGGGGCAAAACTGGTTTTCAGAACATCAACAAACACCCCAGAAAAAAGGGCCAACTAAAAAAAACAGCCAACCAAAACAATGGCCAACCAAAACAACACCCAACCAAAACAACGCCCAACCAAAACAACACCCAACCAAAACAACGCCCAACCAAAACAACGCCCAACCAAAACAACGCCCAACCAAAACAATGCCCAACCGAAACAACGGCCAACCAAAACAACGCCCAACCAAAACAATGCCCAGCAAAACAACGCCCAACCAAAACAACGCCCAACCAAAACAACACCCAACCAAAACAACGGCCAACCAAAACAACGGCCAACCAAAACAATGGCCATCCAAAAAACGCGCCCCCTTGGCTACGCCCCTGTGGTATATTGAACCACTCTGTTATTCAATATATTGACTACATGATCATTACCTGTTATGCTTGTAAAAACCTCACTTGTTCCAATTAGGATAAATTGTGGTACTTGATAAAATACAGTCATGTCTGAAGCAATAAACGTCTTCTTGAACAGATGCTGGGTGATAACTTTGCCATCTTCAAAGCAACTCCTCCTTTTTATCTCAACACAGCCAGCCACGGCAACAGATGCAGCTGCAAAGATCATTCCCACACCAATCCGTCTCAATGGAGTGAATTTAATCCCAATGTAACGTAGTAGAGGGTAGACCACCTTGTCCATGAATGGAATCAGAAGTAGTACACTTAAAATATCAAATATTGATAAAGATGCCGCAGGAAGATTGAAATCAAATCCCAAATTAATTCTCATGTATTGAGCTTGGATGAGGTATGTCGTCTGCATCTGTTGAATTGAAATAACCCAAAAATAGTAAGAATTGTGGATATATAGAGGGATATACATGTATACAGGAGGAATTATGGAGGGAGGGATGTTGAATAACCATTTTTAAATCTGATTTGCTCCAATAATGCCAAAAGCCCATCTTAATCAATTAAATTAATATTTAATATATGCATGCAACAATATTTAAGGTAGTAAGGGTTGATTGCAAGAGGTTTGAACAAGACATTGCAGAAAAGTAGTTAATTAATAAAAACAATTGTTGCTATAGCAACCTCGTTAATTTGCTGCACCAAAAATTATGTGCCCAGCTGTCTGCTGTCAAATTTTTATACATATATCTTCAAAATCAATGCATCCTAATTAATGAATGTATAGCAATTAATAAGAAATACCTGAGAATAAAGTGTCCAATAAATTACGAACATGGCAAAGACAGGTAATATTCTGAGAAGGGACTTGACATCTTCCACTTGTGTGGCTGAGAATCTTCCTCCTCTGCTGTCCTTTGCTAGATCTAACCAACTTTCTCCATTTATTTTTGGGATTTTTTTGATTTTCCTTTTTATTGCAAGTCCGACGACTTTGAAAGAATCAGCAAGATTACTACCACCAGGGGGATGTACAATGTAAGTGTTACGGCCAATTACAAATGTCAAGACACCTAGAAACATTGAGCAAGCTGTAATAGTGTAGCCCAAGAAGAAACTTTCTTCTTGCTGTACCCAAACCACAAGGGTGAAGGAAACAAATGAGCCAATGTTAATGAACCAGTAAAACCAGTTGAAGAACCTTTGGATGGCACCTGGACCCTCCTCTCGCACCTGGTCTGCACCAAATGGAGAGACATTGGCTTTAATACCACCTGTTCCCAAAGCAAGGAAGAATAATGCTATGGCAAAATACACCAGCCTTGCCTGAGTATTTTCCAAAAATTTAGACCCTCCAAAATATTTTAAATATAGACCATCTGTTAGTGATACTGCAGAAAGTAAAATTGTTCCAACCAAGTATATAAGAGAGCTGCTGTATATCACATTGAAACGGCCCATGTACGAGTCTGCAAGCCAACCACCAACCACTGGGATGAGATAACATGTACCTATACAAGTAAGGAATAGGAATGAAGCATTACTATCAAACACTATACAGTTGTCAAGGGAGAGGAACTAGGTTCATTCACATCCAGGAAGTGGGGAAAAAGAATACATTTCGAACTCTATTCCATTTTCATTTACTTTTACAACCAATCCTGAAATTCAAGTTTTGTAGGCATGGGCTTCATTTGTGTTTCATCTGCCTTAGTCCCTGTCTCCCTCCCTGTACATGTCTGCTTATGAATAAATGTTGTCCCAAGAGTGAGCCTTCTGGCTTTTTGGTCATTAGTTGGGTTCTAAAATAACCATGCTATAACAAAGAATGAGAGTCACGCATTCAGCATGAGATTCTGCTAATACTTGGATTCTGATATATGTGTATGAGATCAAGTCTATTATAAGATATCTTGGTACAAGATTTGTTAGGATCTATAAGGAACAAGTGCATGATGATTTCCAAATTTGATGCATGCATCTGAGGCATTTTTTCAAAATAATTTTGGAGCTTATGCAAAATACCTCCCAAAAAAAACGAAAGTAAAACCGGAAGACTGTACTGCTCGTGCTTATCACCCGGTTATCATTACCTTGGAAAAGAAGATTTATTGTGGATGGTAAAGGCGTTCCTATATTCAACATGTCATGGCAAAATGGCACAAGATTAGCAGTAATGCCATAGAACGTTAATCTCTCACATAACTCTGTTATCAAGATACAGATAGTCACATGAATCTTGGATTGTTTTCCAGGAAGATGAGGGCGATGGGTCTTAGTACTTGAGCTATTTCCTCTTATCAAAGGAGCATTTAGCTGGTCTTCTTCATTCAACACGACACAGTTGGCATTTCCAGAGTTCTCCATAGCTGCATGTGTTCGTCTGTTGCTTCTTTACATTAGTGCCATCCTATTAATAAAGACTTAAGTTAAGCTTGTATAAAATTCGACAACGAATAGTTTTAGTTTGGGATATCTTACTTAATTTCATATGGTTATTGGGGGTTACATAATCATTCGTATACGCGCTCTATTTGAAAACGAAGTTAATCTAGAATAGGATTTCACTTTAAGGAGCGTATAATAGATTTAGGTTTTGGTAATGCCAATAAGATTTGAACGAAAACCTTTTGTCTAACAAGATCAAATGTAAAAATTGCATGTAAAGTAAGTACCTTATGATCATATAGAGCTCTAACGTTCTTTCGTACCAGCAAAACATATCTTAAAGATCCCGGGAAAAGATTTAACTTTTTCAGAATAATAAAAAAGCATTTAAGGTTAGAAACGTACCTTGATAAAAGAGCAAGTTCTTTGTCTCTCGACTAGTTTCCGCAACTCTTTGCGCTTCCTAGAAGAGGTACAAGTTGAAAGAAAAAAAAAAGCTGGTTGTGATCGTCATGTGATAAAACAAAACATGAGCAGTGTGGGCTTCCTGTGTTGATATATGACAAGTCCGATACAAAGGAAGCCCAAATCAAGAATTGTTTTATTTTTAAAACAACGAATAATGAAATGAATGATGTAAAACTTTGAAATGTAAATTCCAGAAAGTTGTGAAGGTAGAATAACATTAAGTGTTGGCTAGAAAAATATTTTAAATCAAGTTTCATTCCTTTTCATTATATTCTACACTAGGGATATAAGCAGCTGATAATATATTCAGAGTTGAACTTCGACCAATCTGGAAACGCCGCCGAGCTTGTGCATTTTTTTTTGTGTATTTTAAAATAATCGTCCCGGTCCTGATACCATTGGCAGTGGGCTCCCTGTGCAATCATGACGTCATCAAATTCCACAGGCAGCCCACGCAAATAAATCGACATGCATCGTTGTTCAACGTTGTGCCTTTGAGCAGAGTTAATAGAGGGGACTATTAACTCTGCTTTGAGTCGTGATTTGTTTCGCAATGTTGTTTATTGAAAATATATCGTTAACAACCGCTCTTTGACATCTTAGTTTCTCACTTATGGCATTGTAGACCCGTGGATATCCTATTTAAAGTTTTACATCCTATTTATTTCTTAATACAATGAAACCCGTCCGCGTTTCAATGGACGACGGCCTGCCAGACATTGTTTCTTCATCCATCTCGGCAAAAGTAAAAGAATATTGGCCCAAAGAGGATCGCTACAAGTGGCTTATTTCTTTGTTTTTGGCCTGTTCACTGATAGACATAACGAGAATAGCACTGTCGCTGTGTGTAGTCGAGGTTGCAAAGGATTTACAGTGGAATAAACTCGAAACGGTGAGTACGTGTTAGCGAGTAAAGTAACAAGTCTTTGTACTAGTACTCTTGACAACAGGACTTGAAGCTGAACACGTCACAATAATAAATGTCATAGCTTACGGTATCATCCATTTGTGCTATTAACGTTGTCAAACATTTGTTTTTCAAATATTTAAACATTTTATTTCTAGTAGTAAGATTAGAAGCTAAGGGAGGGGGGGGGGGGGAGTGAGGAGTTATTTACATTCTAAAGAATGCAGAACTAAGGTTAAGCTTATACGATGTGTTGTGTTATCATGTTTTATTACGTTAGACATAGTCAGTCAGTGGCGGATCCAGAATTTTACAAAGGGGGGTTCCATTTCGTCTTCACTCTTTGACAACTGATACGTAAAACTTCACTGAAGGACGCATTCTCATTATTTCATATACCCCTTTTCAAAGGTTCTGATGCTCAAAAGGGGGTTCCGTGGAACCCATGGAACCCCCTCTGGATCCGCCACTGTCAGTGTCATACCAGGGGGAAAAGGACGGTCTCAGCACGGTTCATGAAAATTAAAAAAGGACGATCACGGCTCACAGGAATTATCAAACAATTTTCAAATTCAAGAAAATTCCCGATTCATGATGTTTACAACATGCTCATCACAGATCATGAAAATTAAAAAACCTCATTCATGATTTCACGCAAAAACCCCTTACCACAACTGTTTTATAATTATCCATACATTGAATGTATAAAGACCAATGCGCTTCACAAGGGTCCAAATCTTAGGTCTGACATTCCATCCATCACTTAATAACCAATGTGCATGAGCTCGAAATTCTAGCACAAAGCATGATGAGAAAGTGAGTTCTTATACTTTTTTGGCTCTTTTAAAAATTCATCTGATAATTTTTCCTTCAACATTTTCCATGGAAATGAAAGGATTTCAGCAGACGAAAATTTTTTTCTGATAGTTCCTTTGATTTCCCTGTTACATTTTTAAAGAACTCACTTTCCCAGGGTGCTTTAAGAACTTTGATGCACATTGCCTATTCTCTTAGGGTTAATGGAATATACTCTAATTCAAAAGAACTGGCAATCATTCTCAGATCCTACCCTGGCTACAAGCCTCAAGTATGACAACACCCAAACATTAGTCTAACACATAAGATGTTTTCTAACTAATATGTTTATAATAGGGGCTTGTTCTGTCTGCATTTTTCTGGGGTTATTTCGCTACCCAGTTACCAGCTGGTTTTCTCAGTGATACCCATGGTGGTGATGTTGTCCTGATGTGGTCTTTATTTGGATGTGCTCTTAGTACGTTGGCAATTCCAATCATCACCACCCAGATGTTTACGCTGTACTTTGCACCGTCTATTCTTGTGGTGCTTTTTGCAAGAGTATGTCTTGGATTTTCACAAGGTAAGTACAGTTAATGAACTGAATGAATCTATCAAAAACACCAGGGAATCATTCTTTGTCTGGTTTTTTCCCCCTCGACCTTTTCGGCATGGGTAGCCTTTGCAAGAGCAGGGCCCAAAATAATGGCCGGTCAACGGTGAATGTCTGCCAAATTTGGTACTAGACTGGGCAAATACAGTTTTGAACAGACATGCGACCATTCATATTTGAAAAAATAAATAAATAAAAAATATCATACGCTAGACATCTTGACCGGTGTATAACTGGCCATTATTTTGAGCAAGAGTACAGAACTCCAGCCGACATAGCTCTGGGGTCATAGAAACACACAAACTGCCCCACCATGATAAGGTGATGATCTCTTTGGGAAAGGGAGGGGAAAGTACTCCTTGTAATATAGTACATATCCTGTGTTAAAACAGTACAAATAATTAGTTGTTCTTCCATACAACCACTAATGTAATAAATCACTCTGTAGGGCTTTTCTTCCCATCTCTGCTAAGCCTCCTTGGAAGAAAATTACCAGCAAGTGATCGATCTATGGGAAATTCATTTATAACTTCTGGAGGTTCTTTAGGGTAGGTACATGTACACCATAATTTTTTTGGTTTTCACACATGATCACTAACTGTATGTTTTAGTATCTTAATTGTTTTTGAAAATTTCTTATAGAGTTTTTCCTTTTTTCCCAGATCATTATTTATAGGAAGTGCCGGCTCTCTAATGTTGATAAATTTAGGCTGGCGATGGGTATTTTTGTGCTTTGGTTTCGTTGGATTAATTTGGGTTATTATTTGGAAAGAATTTTTCGTTCTTAGAAGAAGAACAGTTGAAGAAGACATGTATAGAATGTCCAAAAAATTTGAAAGTAGAACAAACAGATCTCATAGTTATACCCCAAGAAATAGCATCATCCCTTGGGGCAAGCTGATACGTCAACCAGCCATATGGTAAGTAAATACATCTGACTTATAAAATCTAGTAGTATGTGTTTCTGCAACTTGGTCCATCAATGCTATATTCTCCATTCTCCTTATAACATCTTCAGTTGATTCCATTTATTAATTTACTTCAAATCATCTTCAAATTCTTTATAATATTACATCCATTTGTTTTTAGGTAGTTAAGACTAGTGGTGTTACAGTAGCTACACTGCAATAACTAGAACCCCTTTTACAAAGCTAACCAACCATAAATGATAATGGGGCATAAAAACAAAGCATTCTAACTATTAAAGGCAAACTGGGTTAAGCCAATCAGGAGAAAGGAACAAATTAACATGCTAGATCTAATCATAATATCTGACAAATAACTTCAGGACGTCTGTTGAACATAAACATTACTATGGAATGTAATTGGCTGAAGTCAATGTCATTCTGATGTTGCTCTCTCCTAATTGGCTCCATTTTTTGCTCTACATGCTGATTGGTTAATCATACCACTGAATATTGGGTGTTATTACTGTCACCACATCTGTGGTATTATGATAATAAAAGTGGCACTGGAGTACTTCTAATGATGGTGGTCTGCTGCTGATGATGATGATGATGATTAATGATTAATTAAATCATCCATCATTAATGATTAATTAAATCATCCGTCATTAATGATTAATTAAATCATCTGTCATTAATGATTAATTAAATCATCCGTCATTAATGATTAATTAAATCATCCATCATTAATGATTAATTAAATCATCCATCATTAATGATTAATTAAATCATCCGTCATTAATGATTAATTAAATCATCCATCATTAATGATTAATTAAATCATCCATCATTAATGATTAATTAAATCATCCATCATTAATGATTAATTAAATCATCCATCATTAATGATTAATTAAATCATCCATCATTAATGATTAATTAAATCATCCGTCATTAATGATTAATTAAATCATCCGTCATTAATGATTAATTAAATCATCCGTCATTAATGATTAATTAAATCATCCATCATTAATGATTAATTAAATCATCCATCATTAATGATTAATTAAATCATCCATCAATGATTAATTAAATCATCCGTCATTAATGATTAATTAAATCATCCATCATTAATGATTAATTAAATCATCCATCATTAATGATTAATTAAATCATCCATCATTAATGATTAATTAAATCATCCGTCATTAATGATTAATTAAATCATCCATCATTAATGATTAATTAAATCATCCATCATTAATGATTAATTAAATCATCCATCATTAATGATTAATTAAATCATCCGTCATTAATGATTAATTAAATCATCCGTCATTAATGATTAATTAAATCATCCGTCATTAATGATTAATTAAATCATCCATCTTTAATGATTAATTAAATCATCCATCATTAATGATTAATTAAATCATCCGTCATTAATGATTAATTAAATCATCCGTCATTAATGATTAATTAAATCATCCATCATTAATGATTAATTAAATCATCCATCATTAATGATTAATTAAATCATCCATCATTAATGATTAATTAAATCATCCGTCATTAATGATTAATTAAATCATCCATCATTAATGATTAATTAAATCATCCATCATTAATGATTAATTAAATCATCCATCATTAATGATTAATTAAATCATCCATCATTAATGATTAATTAAATCATCCATCATTAATGATTAATTAAATCATCCGTCATTAATGATTAATTAAATCATCCGTCATTAATGATTAATTAAATCATCTGTCATTAATGATTAATTAAATCATCCATCATTAATGATTAATTAAATCATCCATCATTAATGATTAATTAAATCATCCATCATTAATGATTAATTAAATCATCCGTCATTAATGATTAATTAAATCATCCATCATTAATGATTAATTAAATCATCCATCATTAATGATTAATTAAATCATCCATCATTAATGATTAATTAAATCATCCATCATTAATGATTAATTAAATCATCCATCATTAATGATTAATTAAATCATCCGTCATTAATGATTAATTAAATCATCCGTCATTAATGATTAATTAAATCATCTGTCATTAATGATTAATTAAATCATCCATCATTAATGATTAATTAAATCATCCATCATTAATGATTAATTAAATCATCCATCAATGATTAATTAAATCATCCGTCATTAATGATTAATTAAATCATCCATCATTAATGATTAATTAAATCATCCATCATTAATGATTAATTAAATCATCCATCATTAATGATTAATTAAATCATCCGTCATTAATGATTAATTAAATCATCCGTCATTAATGATTAATTAAATCATCCATCATTAATGATTAATTAAATCATCCATCATTAATGATTAATTAAATCATCCATCATTAATGATTAATTAAATCATTAATGATGGATGGTGACTGATTGGGAATGAGGATCATAATCATGGTGGTGATAATGATAAATTCATGACAAGTGATATGATGTTGATGCAGATGAATAAACACATGATTAAGAACAACGGAAACAATTACTGAACTATATTTAATATATGATTGGAAAACCTTCTTGCTACTCCCAACATTGTTTCTCTTGTAACCTATTTGCTTTCCACTTTTTCAGGGCTATTGTAGTTGTTCACTTTTCCCAGAATTGTATGTATTTGAATTTATCTTCCTGGTTACCAACATATTTCCATGAAAATTTTCCTGAAGCCAAGGTAAATAACGTGGATATAATAGAGCAGATTTTGTATGACTGTGAAAAGTCCAGTATTGTGTGCATGCCTTGCTGCGACCGTGATGTTTTCTATGATTTTGATTGGCTGATTTTTTTCTCATGCAATGTGATTGGTCTGGTGTACTCAGTCAGTGCTGTACATTTGATTGGATGAAAAAAGCATACATGTACCTTGCCCTGACCTTGATGTTTTCTAGATTTTTGATTTGCTGACTTTTTTGTCTCAACCATGTTTGTGCCATGAGCTTTTCACAACCATATGAAATCTGCTCTAGTTAGATAGTGTGGTAGAATAGTAACTTTCGTAGCCTTCAAAATTCTTCACATTTTATTGACACCCAGCTGATGTTCCCCTAAGCTGATCCACAGGGAGCCCAATTTAAATAATTTAGATAAAAGTGTATTCCAGGTCAAGATATTGTCCTCCATAAAACAAATGAGTGAAAAAATTTAACAAAAATGCAACATTTACAAAACATTTTGTGAGTGCACTTTTCCCCCTGATATATAAATCCCCTTTGGTGTCAGGTACTGTATGCTGTTGATATGTAGAAATACTACATCTTGCTTACTCATGCCACGTTGAATTATAATTTCAGAGGGTTGTATGTTTGTGATATGGGAAAGTTAATAGCAATTGGCAAACTTCCCCAAGGCAAAATCCTCAGTATGCCCCTGTGTACCATAATAGTTGATTTATTGTTTTATCTTTTAATTTTTAGGGTTGGATTTTTAATGTTTTACCATATGTTGCTGGTTTTTGTGGAAAAATCATTGGTGGCAAGTGTGCAGATAAAATGATTCATATGGGTAAGTGAGCAGCCTACATTATATTACAGTCATCAAAAAGATTGTGAAAAAACACTTAAAGACCAAAGAAGGATCATGATTGTATGTGATCATTTGTTTATTTTTTTTAAACAATATAAATTCTGGTTTCAAACTCTATTATTAATATTATTAATACCAATGAACGAATACCAGTTGTTTCAATACATGTTGGTTTCAATACACAGTACAGTATTTTGGCCACTTCTATAAACATCCCTGGTTGCTTCGATACATATGGTATACATAGCTTATCATTATGCCTTCAAAATATATGTATCAAATCAGCCATACCATCTGTATCAAAGCAACCAGGGATGTATCACGTGACATTTCTTTTGGTGTAAATGTCTTTTTTGGTGGACATTGGCTGTTTACTGTAAGCATTATATTGATGATATTTTTTGCCCAATAGTGATTTAAATTACAAAAGAATGCTATCAAGCTTATCAACATGTCACTTTTCATTTTCAGGTTATTCTCTTACATTTGTTAGAAAGTTTTTTGAGGTAAGTTGTCACCAATATACATGCGGGAGGGGAATGCCTCTTACTCACAGAACTCATTACTGATATTAAAATTTTTGTATGAACCATTAAAAAAAGTAAGTCTGAGAAATTCCATTTTATCCCATCTTGGAATGCAGTTTTGCATTTGATGCAAACCACTGTTTTTAAAGACCAAATACTGATTTGCACAGGCTTAGCCTCGTTTATGAGTCAGCTATTCATAGATACCATAAAAAGTCTGCAGGATTGGTATTATTCAGCTTGCACATTCTTTATATTACAGTTGGCTATTGCTAATTTTTTTCTGTAAAATTTAACTGTAATGTAAGGAAAGTACAAGTTGAGTTTTATTTTTATAGTGTTGAATAAAATTAATTTGGAATGTCTGCAGGGAAATAAACAAATATTTAAAATAAAAATTTCTGATGGGAATCAATCTTGTCAGGGAGTCAAATTTATTTTACTTTACCAGTCAGGGCTTATCTAGGGAAGGTTCATCGAGTGCCTATCAACTCCTTTTCTATCCACTGCAGGATTTTCTATAAAAAAATAATAGAACTCCTGACCAACAGACTGAGATCTTATCATGTAACTATTAAGTTTAAATTATATCAATTCTTATTTGATCAGACACTTGCTACTGCTGTTGCTGGGTTAACACTACTGTTGTGCACATATGCAACAGAGTTCTGGCAAGCCCTGACCTGCATCTCTGTGGCATTTGGCTTGTCAGCACTGACAACCAGTGGAGCAATATGTAACATGCAAGACTTATCACCACATTTTGCTGGCTCTATTAGTGGTAAGTTATTGTATATGTTATGACAGATCAAACAGAGATCCAGCCAGGATTTACTCTGACTGTAATGTTATGTCAGTAAGACATAAAATAATTGAGACATAATGTTACACTTTCTAACCCCCCCAACCCCCCCCCCCCCCCCCCTCCACTGGTACTGAGGATGTTTAGTCTCTGCTTCACAACAAATTTGCAGACAGTTTTTTCAGTTGAATAATAAATTATAGGATGAATTAATAATATGTCAAACAGCCAATCGGTGACATTTTTGGCTTAAAACAGGATCCCTGCAAGGGAAACAAGTTGTTCACTAGCAAAGCTGTCACTAGTAATATGCTCATACTTTGAGCTCCCAAATTCTCTTTCTACATGTATGGACAGGGAGAGGAAAAGAGTCAGAGTGGAGGACTTGTAGCAAGACTAACATACTGTATAATACTGATTGGCTGACTATCATGTTTATACTGTACCACTGGCAAGAAAAAGACACCCTTGTTCAAAATATCAAATGAAAATATTATAAACCCTCAGATTTGCACCCGTTTACAATGAGCTTGCCCTGATGCACTGAGGCATGTCTTTATCACAGTACTGTACATTCAGAAATGCACACATCTTTTCATATTGCATGTACTGTAATATATAATATTATTATAATGAATAGACCTAATCGGCTAACGCGTTGCTGTACGTTTCCACCCAATTCAGAACCTCTGGGAATAAGAACTTTTGTTTCAAAAAATTTCTATGTGATATCGAAATACGACAGACAACGAATCTTATTCCCAGAGGTTTTGAATTGGGTGGAAACGTAAATAGCAACGCATTAGCTGATTAGGTCTATGAGTGAGTGAGTGATCGACCTCACATACTAATCACTTAATGACTTGAAATGGAGCACCAGCCAATGGAATGGTAGAGTGCACACTGTCCACTTCATAGGTGGTGCTAATCTAAAGAAAACCAGCATACTGTACCTTTCTTATTAAAAATGAATTTCCTAAACACTGATAGAAAAAAGAAAAAGTTTGAGTATTAAAGAAAACAATTATAATTTATTATGTGTTTGTTTATTTTTCCTCTTTTTTTCTAGGACTTGTATTCACAATAACATCAACCCCAGGTAATTTTAGATATTTATAAATAACAGCATCAGTGAATATTACAGTTGTAAGAGTCTCAAATGACTTTTTACTGGAAAATGTTTGCATCATGACCCAGCTGGCTTCATTTTTCTATACTTCAATAGGCAATGTGCAGTGTGCATCAAAGCTCACAAAGCACTCAAGGAAAGTGAGTTCTTTAAAAATGTAACAGGGAAATCAAAGGAACTAACAGAAAAAATTACTCTGTTATTTTCGTCTGCGGAAATCCTTTTATTTCCATAGAAAATTCGAAGGAAAAATTGTCAGATAAATTTTTAGAAGAGCCAAAACAGTATAAGAACTCACTTTCCCATCATGCTTTGTGCTATACAGTAGTTTCTAGGTCATGCACATTGGTTATTGGATTTTATTCCTGTTTCATCAATCAAGTGTGGTTTAGTAGACATGCAAATAACTCACATTAATGCACAGCAAAACTGGGCTATAAGACCTATAATGTATATCTAGTGCAAGCGGATGAATGCATAACAAGTGCAGTATTATAAAGTTAGTAAAAGATTGGACAATACAGTCTCGTAATCATCAGTATCGCAATAGCCTGCATTTAATTAAGGGCTCAAAGGAAGGGAAGGGGAAAAGAAAAGGGAGATGAAATAGGAAGTGGCAGAAAGAAAAAAAGATTTAAGCGATTGCAAGATTATTGACTCCCCTCTACTCTCTGCTCCCTTATCTGATGGGGTTTGTGAATGAAGAAGACTTGCCAATGGCAATTAATTTCTCATTTTTTGCTTCCATCCTTGCTTTTTCCATCAATTTTTTTCATCTGTTAGTTTGTTTTACATTTGTAGTTCAGGGATTGCGCTTAGATTTTGTAATGTGTGTCCTTGGACCCATGTGTCTGGGCACATTGGGGTCCCTAACATATTTAATGGGATTCTAGATCCCGTTCTTTCATAAGCAAAGGATTCAGTGCAATTGCCAAAAATGAAGCTCTCGAGTCCCAGGACACAAACAAATTGTCATAATGCATTTTATGTTTACTTAGTATTTGCAGAAAATGCACGATTTCCGAGTTAACGCGAACCCTGTAGTTAGTCTTTTTTGTACCACCATTAATGTTTCTTTACATTTCATTTTCCAGGAATCTTTGGTGTATATTTTACAGGTTATATTCTACATGCAACTGGAAGCTGGCATGTGGTATTCCAACTAACAGCAGCTATATGTATTGTTGGTAACATTGTATATTTAATATTTGGAACAAGCAAAAGAATAGCTTAAGCTAATGTAGCAGCCCTGTTATTTTCCTAAATGAACTGTGGTCAAGAATCACAACATAGCCTTCAAAACCTTCAAATTTTATTGATACAAGTTGAAACACCCTCTGTGCTGATCAAAGAAGTCAGGGCACAGCTGACTCGTATGTACTGTTGGAATTGGAATTTATCATAATATTACAGTGCAGACACACTAACCGGGACCATCATTAGCCAATGAGATCATCACGTTCTCACAGCCATTTCGCATTAATTAGGCAAACACAGACAGCAAAACACAAAACAGCAGGGGCGGATGTAGGGGTGGGCCGACAGGACTGTGGCCCCCTTTTAAAAGATGTATTTTCTTAAACTTGGCAAAATAAAAAAATTGCATACGGTCTTGAAGGTTTTCTCTCAAGACAAAGTTTTCTGGCCTTCCCTTTCTTTGATTCCTGGATCCGCCCCTAAACAGCATCGAAAATGAGTGTAATTTCTGTCAAAAATGCAGTTGTGAAACGCTTACTTATCCCAAGTTGATATAGAAAAATTGTTCTGTCGTCCTGTCAAACTTCGAAGAATCCCAAATTTCAAACTATATAGTAAATTCTACACCAAAACTTTGTAAAAATACTAGTAGTGAATTCTTAAAGCTGATTGGCCCAGACTGTTTTTGTTGGAATGTCATTGTTATTAGTTGTTATCTGATTGGTCAGTTTTCTTCAAGTGGTCCCGTTTAGTGTGTCTTTAGAATAATAATAGAGAATGAGAAAATCAAGGATTATTAGCCAATCGGTCAGCTTTTATCATCATTGCTACAACATTTGTTGTTATCATTGCCCCTTATGCCAGAAGGCAGATATTAGGTCTTTTGTCAACTGGTCAATATAATTCGTAGTTTTGGTCACGATTTATATAGATAGGAACATGAATTAAATAACATATTACAATGCAGATAAAGCAGAGATAAGACACGCTTACTGGCACCATTTTTACAAATTTAGCCAATCACAATGTAGAGTTAAAACAATGAAATCGAACTTGTTATAAGCAAATCTAATACCAATCAGGAGCAAACATGAATCGAGCTTGGACCTGATTGCACATCTCAGAAAAAAACTTTAATGGAAATAGATGTTAACAACAATCATGAGTTAGAATAAAAGACAGTGATTGGCTGAAGCCAATTTGTTACCGAGTCTGCTTTCTCCTGATTGGCTATAGTTTTTGCTGTACATCGTGATTGGTTATCTCGAACACATGATGTACGTAGTATTGCAGGTGAAATACTAAATAGTAATAAATAGCAAATAATAATACATAATTATAATAAATAGTAATAATAGTAATAATTATTAAATAGTTTCCAAGTGATATATCACACCTAGCTACAACTTTTCTAGCTACAAAACTATGAATCAAATATGGAAACCTTCCCACACATGCAAAAAGGCTGAGAAAATCATGACACTGCCAGTGACAATTTTGCAATCAGTTACAATTTAAGTATACCTTAAATGATTCTACTTCTGCAATACCACATGTACAGCTAATTCAAAAAATATGCATGTTGCTTAAGGCTCCGACACACGGTGCAACATTGCATGCAACATCACACTAAAATATAAAAAAATTGAACTTGTTTTATTATTTTTGTCATTTGTAAAAATCGAGATTTTCTTTGATTTGGCTGCTGAAATAATACTGTAATCATAATGTTGCAAGCAATGTTGCACCGTGTGTCGGAGTGTGAAATGTATATGTGTTATATTCATATGCAGATTAATGTCAGCGCAGAAGAAAATATTATACTGGAAAAACGTGCAGACAAAGTTTGGGAAAATTCCATATCGTTGTAACCTTTTGCTGATATGCAACATGCAGCATGCAACAACACCTTCACGATCCTTTTTTAAAATAACAATATAAGCTGTTGCAGAGAAGGACACGGTGCAATTTCATGGCTTCAATAAGCCAGTTCAAAGTTTAAGAATCGTTTCCAGTGCGCATGCGATTTTATCCCGAATTTCTCACCTTTTGTTTAATTAAAAACAAAAGAAGGTTTACACCTACTTGCAAAAACGTTGTCATACAACATTTGAACATTTGTAGTTTCAAGATTAGGAATAAATTAAAAGTACAAAAGAAAGAGTTGTGCTTCAATGATCTTCTTTTGTACTTTTAATTTATTCCTAATCCACTAAACTACAAATGCTCAAATGTTGTATGACAACGTTCTTGCAAGTAGGTGTAAACAAAAGAAGGTAAGAAATACAATCGCATGCGCACTGAAAACGATTCTTAAACTTTGAACTGGCTTATACAATGCAGTACATGTAGTTGCACTTTATGTTCAGGTCTTGAAAAAAAAACACCAGTTTCACATTCGATGCAAACTGCTGTTTTTGAAGACCACAGACTCATTTGTTCAGGCTTAGCCTCGTTTATAAGTCAGCTATTCAACGACATCATTAAAAGTCCGTGGGATTTCAAGAATTTTGAATTTTTCAACTTGCACATTCTTAACATTACAGTTGGCTTTAGCAAATCATTAGCAATAGCCAACTGTAATGTAAAGAATGCGCAAGATGAATAATACCAATCCCACGGACTTTTTTTATGATGTCGTTGAATAGTTAGTTTAAAATATTTCATATTTCTGGAAAGATAGAAAGAAGTGGCTTGGGATTTTTTGTTAATGGATCTTAACGCAACGCACCATTCATTATTTATCAGAGAGTTGTTGGGGGATGCTTCAGATTTTTCTTTAATTTTTTTTCCTAATTCGGAGGGATGAGCGAGTTTTAAATTTTCAGCTTTGCAAATGGGAGGATTTGAAAACCATTAATTAAAATGGGAAGCACCCACCAAGGTATCTGAATACTTTATAATATTAAATGTAAATAAAAGATAAATAAAAGATGAATAAAAGATATTAAAAGAATGAGCGATGTATAACTTACTTTTCACTTTATGCTTCATATATATGACATAAGGATCTTATCCATAAACATCTTAAGAAATTACCCTACTACGCTTCTCAGTTGAGCTTGGAACGACTGAAGTTTTGTCATAAAGTTTTAACGTCAATCTTTCATATCCCAAGATCAGTCGATGTGCTGTGTGGTCACTCTATTGCTGTTCTCCTAACCACCACTGTGTGGTAGAATGTTGTGTTGCAGTGCATGTTGACGCTGGGTCGATCACGTCGTAAAACCCAAAATAATCAGCCAATAAGATGTTACTGGTTGGAGTGAACTCACATCCTAGTGGGTCAATATGGAAGTGTTCATGAGCAACCTTGTAAGACTTAGTAGTGCAATTAAAGCATTCTTCTCCATTAATGTTGATATAAAGGTATTTTATACACCGACCAGAGAATGCCTCTGCAGACGTAATTTCCAACTCACTTAAGAAGCCAAGCAGAAAGTCAGGAGTAAGAGATGTCCTCTTTTCGTAGTCGCATGTAGCTCTGAACAAGCTGGACTTTGATCGAAAGTACTGCATGTTGCTTAGCGACAGACGATAGAACTCCCAGTTTTGAGAATCCTGGTTTTTAGGAAAATCCTGATGAAAGCCTTGACCCTTAAATTCATTTCTATTACGAGAGAAAGACTCGATGAGAGTCCAGGCCTGGTTTGGACTTTCAAAAGCACAATAGACGGGTACAGTAGCCTTGGTATCACTACGGGTGATAATGTAGGTACCATTTGCAGGCATTGTTCCAGGAACAGAGCTCCTGAGAACATCAATGCAGGAGCTTATCCTTTTTTCACATACTTTTCCGGTGTATTTGGCTGTACAAGTGCAGCTGAACTTAACTTTCGGGTCATCACAGTGTTCCACACAGGTTCCTCCGTTCATACAAGGTTGAGTTCTACAGCAACCATTATAACATACGCCTGCAGAATGAACCATGTGGGATTTCTGGGAGGGAAAAAAGAACAAAAGGCTTTCAATCTTTATTGCATTACATCTAATTGTCCTGCACCAGCTTCATGTACTCACCCCTTCATAGAATGTCTGCTGTAGATCATAGTACATGTATCCTGTCTTATCTACAAAGTCTGCTGCCTTGGAAGTCTTGTCCTCATCCAGCAACTCACACCTGACATCTTTCATCTGAAACGCCTTACAACGACAGTCATTGACACAGGACGAGAAGCACGTGCGTGGAACATCAGTGGTAATGTTCTTGTAGGAGTATCCTCTGAGATGTTTTCCCTTGATGACTTGGTTGTTCTTTGGGAAAGATCCCGAATAGCAGGTGCCTGGACATTGGAGCTGACTGATCACGTGGGTGACGCATGATAACAGCGTGATCACATAGGGTAGCATGGCCTTCTAAAAATAACACAACAGTTCAAGTAAAGAGTGTGATCAACTTTTGCCGCAAGCAGGTGTGAAAAATACACCAGTTTCGTATCCGAATTGCTGTTTTTGAAGACCACGGACTCATTTGTTTATTTATTTATAACAATTTATTTTATTTATTTATAACAATGTTTAATTAAGCAGGAGGCTCACATCACCGAGGTGTTTTTGCACAGCCTTAGCCTCGTTTATAAGTCAGCTATTCAAATACATCATTAAAAGTCCGTGGGATTTCAAAACATTGGTATTGTTCAACTTACACATTCTTTACATTACAGTTGACTTTTGCAAATCATTAGCAACATCCAAATGTAATGTAAAGAATGTGTAAGTTGAACAATACCAATGTTTTGAAATCCCACGGACTTTTAGTGATGTCGTTGAATAGATGACTTATTTTTTATTTGTTGTTTATCATTTTTTGTTCTCTATTTTGTGTATTTATCTACACCTGCTTGCGAGGGCGTTGTCGTGGGGAGGGGGGGATCTGTGGTTTGGTGTGATGGGGGTTAGTTGGGGGATTGAAGAGGGAGTTCAGCTTCGGTGTCTTCTTTTGTCCTTTGATGTGTCCCTGTCCCACTGAACTGTGGTTGTTCTCTCTTCCTATGGCAGCGTTCTTGCAAGTAGGTGTATTTACTAATTAATATATAGATTTAGGCACTGCCTAAAAGCGGAGCTCCCATAAATAGTATATTTAGTGCTAAAAACGTGACAATTGTGTGACGCGGCATAACGCTGGTTATAGCGTTACCACTTCGTTTGATTTTACCAGAATCCAGGAGGAAAAACTAAAAGAAAAACCATTATTTTATGCCTTCAAAAGCATTAGAAAACTTTTCAATTCGAAGAAGAATAACTATATATTCATTAATGCAAGACAACAATTTTCTTTGTTAGTAAGTTGGTCTTTGAAAAGTTTTTTTTTCAGATTTATTCTTAACTTTATTATCGAGCGAAATATCTTACAAAAACATAAGCTTATTCATAAAAAAAATAGTAATAGCTGGAAAAGCCCGATAAATAGCAAATATTTGGTGTGATATGTATTCCTTTTTCATATTTCATTCAACATTAAAACAAACTAGACGCTCTTGGAGCGTTCACTGGGTTGCCTGTGCGAGAGCTCGCCCACTCACCAATCCTATATACTCTATTATTTCTTACCAAAGTGTTCCTTTTGGGTTCAAAGTCCCCCTTTATTAAAAACATTTTAAATTCTAGTAAGACATTAGTGTTGCGTTACTGACTTGTCAACGCATATTATATTTCTACTTGACCTACTAGAGTACCTTTCAAGACTAGCTGATGAAATAAACATATCTATTTCAGTATCGAAACTGTTGGCTGCAAAACAAACGTTTTATCAATGTAAATACTCTTAGCCAAAATGTGTTTAACTGGTAATTTGTTTTTCCCTCAGTTTTTGTTTTCTGTATCTTCATAAATGGAAATATCCAACAAGGAGTCTTGGCAGTTCGCTTTCTTGTAGATCACTACCAGCTCGTCTGACTTCTACAAGTTCTTGGAGTCAGCTTTCATCAAAGCTTTGTTTGTCACTCGTTTTGTAGTTTGTCTCTCGTTCTGTAGTTTGTCTCAGTATATTTTTTTGTATCTGAGATCTGGTAAGATCTAGTTTGATCATAGCTAGGTAGTTTAAAAAAAAACCGAAAAGTGAAAACCAACAACCAAAAAGTTGAAAACAAGAACCGAAAAGTCGAAAACAAAAACCGAAAAGTTGAAAACAAAAACCGAAAAGTTGAGAACAAAAACCGAAAAGTTGAAAACAAAAACCAAAAATTGAAAATCAAAAACCAAAAAGTGAAAACCAAAAACCAAAACCAGTGGTGGCCCCCCTGGGCTTCCGTACACAAGTAATGAAGAAAAAGACGATAAAAATCTAGAATGCAGTAAAAACGAAACTATCCAAGTTTTTCTGACAATGTTTGCCGAACCAACGTCCTTGGCTTGTCTGAGAGTTTCTCCAGCTATAGTTTACACATTTCTTGTCGATTTTTTTACGAAATATTAGTTAGATTTAATGAATTTACCTTCTATGAAGTGTTTTCTATGGAACTGAAATATCATTCTTGCAGTATAATCAGGTTTTTCTGGTCTACAGGCCACTTTTTCTCTCACTGAAGTTTCAGTCACGAAACTTCATCGTAGGATTAAGAATATTCCCTCGCTTTCCCTCGCTAAATCTTCTTTAGCAAGTCAGAAAAATTGTTTTTGTTCACTTTAAGACAGACATGACTTCGATTAAACGTATTTTTCGCATTGCAAAAATAAGAAAAAATACTTCTTGATCCATCTTTGACTATGTAGTCTGTAGTATTGCAATTTTTCTGTGCATTTGTGAGTAAGCAAAGCGCGCGGGAACCCTGTGCAAAGTGGTACACGGACGGACGTATGTATGTATGTATGTATGTATGTATGTATGTATGTATGTATGTATGTATGTATGTATGTATGTATGTATGTATGTATGTATGTATGTATGTATGTATGTATGTATGTGTGTGTGTGTGTGTGTGTGTGTGTTTGTGTGTGTGTGTGTGTGTGTATGTATGTATGTATGTATGTATGTATGTATGTATGTATGTATGTATGGACAAGGTGATGACGTAATCAAGCCATGAAAAATCAACTCGATGGATTACCATTTTTTCTCAAGTATGGTGCTCCGCTCGCGCGGGCCTTCGGCTTACTTATGGCAAGAAAACTATTTTAAGGTGACTGACTACTTTAGCAAGGAATAATTACAAAATGTTCTTAGAAAGATATTTTACACAGAATTTAACGCTGATTCCAAAAATGAAAAGAAAAATGGGGTGTCCCGAGCTCGTTTTCGAGATAAAGAATTTTGAACATGACCATCTTGACTAGTTTTCGAAAGAAAAATGGCAGAAATCAAGCTTTGCACATAAAAATTCATAACTCAAAAATTAAAAAAGCTCTGAAAGCAATTTTCTCAGGACATCTACTTTAAACATTATTTTTGAAGACTAACTAAAAATATTTGAAGAAAGTTTTAAGATAAGCTAAAAATTCAGCTTCTTGTTAGTTCAATCAACCGAAAATCGTACTCAAACGACAACAACAAAATCACATAAAACACTTTTTTTATAAGTTCTAATAATTACGTTTTTCTCAAACTTTCTCAAAAGATTGATTTACAGTACGGATTATAGTAACATATGGCGAGATTTCTAATTAGTGATCTGGCCAATCACGTACCGGGATTTCGCAGTACGTCAGCAAAACGTCACATTACTTGATTTTTAAAAATTAACTGCAAAACGTCCCAAACTCAAGCAGAATCAAAACATTGAATGTGGCGGTCGAGATCCTAAAGGCCTTTGCGAGGTTTAGATAAAACTGAATCGCAAGCAAAATATTGAACTGGACTTTTTATTACTACACTTTTAGAAAGTGAGTGTTGCCATTGTACCATAAGGATGTATAAATCGTGTGTGACAAGCTTTATGGTAGAGTACATTGCTGTTCAAAGTAGCGGTTTCAGTGGGAAACTTCGCGATCAACCTTTTAACTATATAAAGTAAGACTTATGTTGTATTTGGCAAGAAGAACAATTCCGCTGTAATATCTAGTCATTTGCAATTATGAAGATCTAATACTGAGTTTTCAAGATATCACATAAATTTCACAATAATTCATAAAGCGATCTGCGCACAAATAAATACACAAGCCACAGTAGTTGACTGCTAAACTCAACTCGACTCAGTAACGCCATCGCCGTATAGAGAGGAACATAACTCTACTGAAATGAAAAGTTAAGACTTACTGGTAAAGTTGGCTATACGATTAGAACTAGAAGAGTCTATTAAAAGGCATATTAAAAACTATCTTGTAATTTATAGCGGAGCTCCCGCGCGGGCCGAAGGCCCGCGCGAGCGGAGCACCATACTTAAGAAAAAATGGTAACCCATCGAGTTGATTTTTCATGGCTTGATTACGTCATCATCTTGTCCATACATACATACATACATACATACATACATACATACATACATACATACATACATACATACATACATACATACATACATACATACATACATACATACATACATACATACATACATACATACGTCCGTCCGTGTACCACTTTGCACAGGGTTCCCGCGCGCTTTGCTTACTCACAAATGCACAGAAAAATTGCAATACTACAGACTACATAGTCAAAGATGGATCAAGAAGTATTTTTTCTTATTTTTGCAATGCGAAAAATACGTTTAGTCGAAGTCATGTCTGTCTTAAAGTGAACAAAAACAATTTTTCGACTTTAGCGACTTGCTAAAGAAGATTTAGCGAGGGAAAGCGAGGGAAGATTCTCAATCTTACGATTAGATGAAGTTTCGTGACTGAAACTTCAGTGAGAGAAAAAGTGGCCTGTAGACCAGAAAAACCTGATTATACTGCAAGAATGATATTTCAGTTCCGTAGAAAACACTTCATAGAAGGTAAATTCATTAATTTTAACTAATATTTCGTAAAAAATCGACAAGAAATGTGTAAACTAGCTGGAGAAACTCTCAGACAAGCCAAGGACGTTGGTTCGGCAAACATTGTCAGAAAAACTTGGATAGTTTGTCGTTTTTACTGCATTCTAGATTTTTATCATCTTTTTCTTCAATACTTGTGAACCAAAAAAGCGATATTTGAAGCTTTGATCTTTTGTTTTTGATCCCATTTCAAGAAAAAAGGCTAAGACTTAGTAAAAAGACTTGGTTCTTTGAAAAAACATATTTGACGGCCAGCGAACCTCACGCGAAGTCAAAACAAGATTCCAGTTTCATAATCATATGAATATTTTGACATTTTTATAGATAATTTATTTTAATGTTGAATGAAATATGAAAAAGGAATACATATCACACCAAATATTTGCTATTTATCTGGCTTTTCCAGCTATTACTATTAATTACACAATCGCAAAAATGATGAGCTTGTTTTTTTTTTATGGATAAGCTGATGTTTTTGTAAGATATTTCGCTCGATAATAAAGTTAAGAATAAATCTGAAAAAAAAACTTTTCAAAGACCAACTTACTAACAAAGAAAATTATTATCTTGCATTAATGAATATGTCTCTTTTTACATGTGAAGTTCAAGTGAATGTCAGTAAGCTTAAGCTTATCAGTAATATTTTTCGACAATTTTCAGTGTAGTTCACTTTCCACCTAAAAAACTTACAACTTTGATTACTAAGATTTGCTAAATAAAATCCTTTGTTCTATACATGCATTCATATGCTCTACGATCTATGATTATTTTTCTTCGAATTGAAAAGTTTTCTAATGCTTTTGAAGGCTTAAAATAATGGTTTTTCTTTTAGTTTTTCCTCCTGGATTCTGGTAAAATCAAACGAAGTGGTAACGCTATAACCAGCGTTATGCCGCGTCACACAATTGTCACGTTTTTAGCACTAAATATACTATTTATGGGAGCTCCGCTTTTAGGCAGTGCCTAAATCTATATATTAAAGTGAAAACAAAGTCTAAGAGCATGACAAACCAAAACACTCAACCCGAGGTTTACCGTAAACAAGAGCTTCAGTATGGCCGTTGGAGACTCAATCTTTCGAAGAGTGGTACCGGTTTGTTTAAGGTGGTACCATGTTGAAACTTCGCACAAACCAAGATAATTTATCTTACAACACATAAAAAAATACGATGATCTTAGAAAAAAATTGGAATAATGTAAAATATGTTGATTTATCGAGCTTCTCTTACTGATCGCGGCCAACTGACTGCAGAAAATTCATGAAATCTATAGGAAAAACTTGACAAATCCAGCATTATTTACTATATCTGGTATCTTGAAATCCACTTGCTGCTGTCTGAGTAAAAATATCCCGAGTGTAGTGTCCGTGAGAGCCCAGGCAATAGATTTTATAGAAAGCGGAATATTTTTGAATTGTTTTTTGGTTTCAGTACGAAGACAATAGGCCGTGACGTCACAAATCTCGCCATATGTTACTATAATCCGGACTGTTTTAGGAAATTCAAAGAAAAATATAGAGTCCCGTGCAAAATTCGGGGTTTTTGCACCGTTGTAGTTCAAAACGTGTATGGTCCCTCAATAAAATTTTGAAGGTTGTTATGGTAAATGGTAATCCATCGAGTTGATTTTTCATGGCTTGATTTGTGGTCCGTGTGCTTCAAATATCGCTTTTTTGGTTCACAAGTAATGAAGAAAAAGATGATAAAAATCTAGAATGCAGTTCGGCAAACATTGACAGAAAAACTTGGTTAGTTTCTTGGGTTTTTAGATTTTTATCATCTTTTTCTTCAATACTTGTGAACCAAAAAAGCGATATTTGAAGCTTTGAATTTTTGTTTTTGATCTCATTTCAAGAAAAAAAAAGGCTTAGTAAAAAGAATTAGTAAAAAGACTGAGTTGTTTGAAAAATATATTTGACGGCCAGCGAGCCTCACGCGAGGAATTCTGATGTCAAAACAAGATTCCATATTTCATAATCATATGGATATTGAATGAAATATGAAATATGAGATATGTTGAATGAAATATGAAAAAGGAATACATATCACACCAAATATTTGGCTGCTATTTATCGGGCTTTTCCAGCTATTATTATTACACAATCGCAAAAATGATGAGCTTGTGTTTTTTTTTTAATGGATAAGCTTAAAATGTTTTTGTAAGATATTCTCTCGATAATAAAGTTAAGAATAAATCTGAAAAAACTTTCCAAAGACCAACTTACTAACTAACTTACTAACTACTAGAAAATTATTATCTTGCATTAATGAATATGTCTCTTGTTACATGTGAAGGTTCAAGTTTAAGTGAATGTTAAAACTTAAGCTTATAATATTTTTCGACAATTTTCAGTGTAGTTCACTTTCCACCTAAAAAACTTATAACTTAAGATTTGCTGAATAAAATCCTTTTTTCTATACATGTATTCATATGTTTTATAATTAATTTTCTTTGAATTGATAAGTTTTCTAATGCTTTTGAAGGCTTAAAATAATGGTTTTTCTTTTAGTTTTTCAAATACTTCAAGTGAAAGAACAACTCACCTCTGTTCGATTGCCGTAAAGTAGACGCCGGAATCAATTTCAACTTCAAGACGTTTTCACTTTTTTAAGGGGTCAAAAAGTGACTTTGAATTATTTTTCTTCGAGGCTTGGAAGTAGTTCTCTAATGTAAGCACATGTAAATTAGTGCTTTTATTTGTTGTGTTGAAAATCATTCATTATTAAAATTATTTCTAGTGATAGCCTCACTAATACGCCAAAATATGAACATGTTTTGCAATTACTGCTGATTATGAAATGGCGAACAATTGTATGTCACTCTAAATAGCTCTAAATGCTGTATAACTGGACTCTGTCGCCATCAAAAACAGCAGTGCACCTAACGATCAAAAACGAAGACATATGAATCTAGTGCTTCCTGTTTTGAGTACACCTTTGTTTTACTTTTTTGATTTTTCTTTTCGGTCCCCTTTCGTCCTTCTTTGTTTTAGCTGTTGTTTTTATTTCGTTTGTTCGCTCTTTTCTTCTTCTTTTTGCTCCGTTCACGGACGGCATTTGTATGTTTGTTCGCCGTTTGTTTTTTTCTTTTCTTACCAATATTTTATTTATTTATTCTTTAAGTTCATGTGCTTGTTCGTTTTTGTTTCTACATTTCATGCAAAATATTTTCTATTTTACCCGTTTGTTTTTCGCATGATTCTAAGCCAATTTTTGGATATCAGTTCTCTTAACTTTCTCTTTTTCGCGCACCAACACATTCATGAGCGCTGACTAAGTTGTTATTTTGAATTACTTGAAAGAACAACTCACCTCTGTTCGATTGCCGTAAAGTAGACGCCGGAATCAATTTCAACTTCAAAACGTTTTCACTTTTTTAAGGGGTCAAGAAGTGACTTTGAATTATTTTTCTTCGAGGCTTGGAAGTAGTTCTCTAATGTAAGCACATGTAAATTAGTGCTTTTATTTGTTGGGTTGAAAATCATTCATTATTAACATTATTTCTAGTGATAGCCTCACTAATACGCCAAAATATGAACATATTTTGCAATTACTGCTGATTATGAAATGGCGAACAATTGTATGTCATTACTCTATGGATTCAAACAATCCAAATCATAGTCAACAACAACAGGTAATACTGTGGCAAGGAATAAAAACACTAAACGTAAACCAAAACGTTACAATCTGAATCTATGTGAGAATAATATTGCAATTTCAAAATTCAAAATTAATATTGAACAGATAGAGAAACAACTATTCGTTAGGAGATAATAAGGGCTCGCCCGCTGCAATTTTATCACCCCACGCACGGTTTAGGTAGCTATATCATGCTATAGCTCTCCCTCGACCCAATATGCATATGCATTATTTAACCTTGAAGTTCATCAACTGTGGCTTAACTCTAGCTCTAAAAATTTAGCTTCGTATCAAAAAAATATTGCTTAGAACGATAGCGCTCGTTTTAAACTTCCAGAGAAAATTGTTTCAAAAAGTACAAATAAGATAAAATAAATAAATAGGATTTAGCAGTGGCTCCTCTACAGAAGTAGCTATTCGTCCACTGTTATATATTCCAATTGGAATTTAGAAGTTGATTTTTACGTGTTTAACAGGTGTTTAACCAAAAGCCGCGCGCTCGCCCTAGTACGTAGTTTTGTCTCTCACAAAAAACGGCACCAATAACGGCTTAGATGGGTCTACTCGCTACGTCATCCGTTAGATATTAAAAATAGCCTTTATTGTTAAAAAAAATTGGGAGTTTGTAGAGGAATTGACGGTCTGGGCTCCTGCTTCGAATAAGCCGCCTTGTTTTATTCGATATTTCCAAATCGTAAGTGAACTAAAATGCTCGCAGTTAGTTAACCAAGGATATCTTGTCAAACCCTAAGAAGAAAATCAATCAACAGAGTCAGAGTTGGGCATAGCAACAGTAACTAAGAGATTCATCTTTAGTTGTATTGGTAGACTCGGACATTTTTCTTTATCCTTTATTTACCCCATTAGTTGACATGATTTGCCGGCATTTAATTCACGATTGACCTCAATCGAGCTTTGAGAGCAACAAACAAACTACATGAATTGAATGAGAGTATTAGATTCAACAACTATTAGAAAATTGAGAACATTCTTGTCGACTCTGAAACGTAATTAGAGAAGTTAATTTTAAAATTGCTATTTGAAGTTTGACAAAATGTGTGGCAGCTGGCTACCAACTCTTAGCCAAACATACATCTTTTGTGTGTGTGTGCAAAATTCGTTGTTCAATATTAAACTTCAACTGATTCCGTTCTGGCAGAGCCTCCTTTTCTTTTTCTTGGGAAACTTCACAATCACTCAACTTTTCATTTTCGAATTTTCAACTACTAAAATCAAAGATTAGATTCAACAACTACTGAAAAGTTGAGAACATTCTTGTCGACTGTGAAAAGTTATTAATTAGAGGGGTTAAATTTTAAAATTGAGCTTCAGCACTGCGTCTGGAGGTATGTTCCTTATCAAAATAAAAAAGTTTTTTTTTCAGAAAGTTTTTTTTTGAATTTCCAAAAAATTTATCCTAAGTTCACGCGCTTATTTCTTGAAACATAAAAGAAAAAAATAGAGTGGCGTTTTCTGATCACCTCCCACATGGAGTGAGCCTACTATAGATTCTCAACTGGAAATGATGCCTTCAAATACAGTAAGTTACGTTATTCGGGTTGGTCGATGGTTTACATTTATTCAACATGCAGCAAATAGTTCCAAACAACATCGATAGTTATAATCTTGGACAAAATGGTTGAGAATTTTTGAGTTTGTAAGAATATATTGTATAAAACACAGTTAAATTCCTTTCTAACGACCCTTCTCCCCCCAGAACAGTGTTGGGTCTGTCGAGAGGGAACTCTGCTAGCCAATGGAACCAACATTGTGCTGGGGGGGGGGGGGGGGGATTCAGTTTAGATAATATTTTATGAGGAAAATTACATTTTTTTGATATTATCAAACATTCTCAACCCTTTTTGTCCAAGATTGTAGCCCAACCAGTAAGTCAGCAATGGTCAAGTTCACCAGAAGGTAGGAGGACCTCTTGACAAGAAACGGCTGCTTCAGGAAAACTGCAAGAGCAATGGAGTTGGCAAGTACTATCATGAAACACACAGGAAGGTTGACTTGCAGCCACGCTTTATTGTACATTACTCCCAATTCCTCATGTTTGTCACCTTCACTTCTCAAACTCATTAATAATTCATGAACTAATCAACCAATGTCAGCGCACCATTCGTACCACGTGTATGGGTTTGAAACCCCAATGAAACACGATTATAGGTTGGCCGGTGTTTGAAATATTTTAATCACTAGTGATGAAAATGCTTCTAAATCTACATAGTGGTGGGAAATCTCAAAACAATTATCCCCTTACTATCCCCTAGTTACCAACCTCCCTCTGTATTTCCCCTACGCTTTCCTCTATCTAACTACCTAATTTACATTTTTTTTTCTTTTTTTTCCCGACGTTATCGAGTCTCGAACCTGCGACCCTTGGAGTTGAAGTCCCTCATTATACCAGCTGAGCTATTGGTGAATTCGTTGGCAAACTAGTGTTGAATAAAGTTTTTATTCCCACGCCACCAAATACTCTGCATATGTTGATCAGAAATTACACTTAAGAAAACACAACTGCTTCACTCCAGTAACACTCCGTAACACTCCTTATAAGCCCTACAGTATTTCGAAATCAACTAAATTCCGCACGAGAGGAATTCAAAACTCTCATAATCCCAGGCAACATAATGAATGACGTACTATAGTATAAAGAACTATCTCCATTCCTGCATAATGAATTATTTTCTCGATTGAGAAGTCATTCCAAAAACTCGTGCTTCGTGTTTCATTAGGGTTTCCAAACACTCGAAAACAATAAAAGCACTCGGCCTGCGGCCTCGTGCTTTCAAATGTTTTCTCGTGTTTAGAAACCCTAATGAAACACTCGTACTCGTTTTTGAAATATTACTTCCATGACGGATTGATCTATTTTTAATGGGAAGACTATAGGAGTTGTAACGTATGCAGAGGTTAGATTAAAACCTGCAAACAGAAATATTATAACCAGAGATATATCCCTTACTTCAGCATTATACCATTGCATCGCTGGATCAATATTTCTAGCTCCGCCTTTTTATTATTTTATGGACACTGCGTGTCAATGGGAAAGAAAGACTGATCTGGAATCTAGACGCGCAATGCATTGTTTGTCACAGCGAAAATTCCCAAGCGTTTCATATTATCTCTTGTCAAAATGAAATATTTTACACCAACAACGACAAAATATGCTTTTCCTAAAAAGTATTTGGCAAATCTTTGCACGGATGAGTTTTATTGTCTTTATTTTTGAGCAAAAGCTGTTTTAAATCGAGCCGAAACCTGGAACTAGGAACGAAACATT
>OZ025218.1:4305058-4412558 GCA_964019055.1 Anthopleura xanthogrammica | reverse complement strand
TATAACGGTACGGTACGGAAAGATCTTTTCAGGTGAAGAAGCAAGTCAGATTTCTTTCGTTGATTTTTTAAACGGTTTTCTAGTTCCTCCTCTCTTGAATCGAAGTATTTCTATATTTCATTTTCAATTGAATTTCAATGCATTTATTTTTGGACAGGAGAGTTGGTAGTACGTTTTCAATGAGTTGAAAGTGTTTGTTTTTGAACAGTCATCGCGTGCATGGCCAACTTGCTTCAAACAGCAATCAGTAAAAACGTCGAAACAGGATGAAAAACTATCCACGTTCAGTGAGTTGTGATTTTCCAATGCTTGTCTTCTCATTCTTGGAGAGCTTTGAGGTCATCTTGAGTCAAGAAAAGACAAGAAAAGAGACGAAAGGCAGTAGTATTTTTCACCTTGGTTGTGAATCTTGAAGCCAATAAAAGTTCGCTTTGGCCATAAGGCAGTGGAAAAAACTCGGTTCATAACGGTACGGACCTCGCACACGCTTAATAAGAGCTATATTTACTTGTTATATCAATAAGAAATTCTGGAGAGAAGTCGTAGGAAGATTTAGGAGGGATCACAGGGTTTGTAGACAACTGAAGAGGGGATCAGTTACAAACTTAAATGAGGAAGTAGAAACCACGGATCCTTTAAACCTTATATGATGTCGCAACAAAATTCCTCCTAGAAACTTATAGATTACAATGTAGTTAACACTAATATAGACTCCTTGTAGCACGTCGGAATGCAGCTCAATTTGGAGGGCAAAACAATAGGTTCAAATTCTCAGGAGATTAAAATTCTTTTGTTTTGCCCTCCAAATTGAGCTGCATTCCGACGTGCTGCAAGGGGTCTATTGAGGGGCGCTCATTTAATAATGATTGTGCCTCTAGTTGGGGATCAGTTAATGTTAATGATATCGCCGAACAAATATTGACCCGTTTCTCGCAATGGCGAAGAAAACTTAAGTTATATATATTCTAAATACATAGAAACATAAAAAAATACCATGTACAAATTGTAGAAAAAATTAAAAAAGCATCTGTTAATTTAAAAGAATTTAAAACTTTCTGTTCTTTCTGTGCTGCATGACGTGCTGCATGACGTGCTGCATAAGATAAGTTCCAGACTGTATAAATTTTAAGAGTGCGTAAATTTATTGCCGGGCTATTCTCCATGGGATTTCTCCTTCAAATTCAGGTATATTTGTCAGACGATTCCACTTCTGACACCTTATTTTATGCTAGAAATAGAGATTACTTCATGGAAAGTGCGCGCGTACGGTTTTTATTCACGAGTTGTGAAGTGTCATAAAACGAACAAGCGAGTCTTCGAGCGCGTGAGTTTTATGATACGAAACAACGAGTGAATAAAAATCGTACTAGCACTTTTCATGTTGTAATTTATTTATTTCATAGGTACTCAGATTTTATAGATGCTAAACGTAGCGCCTTTGGAAGCCATATCAGTGCTGCGTTGTGAATGAAAATTAGCATAAGTTTGTTTTAAACAGAGAGACAGAGAAGCGTCGAAAACTAATACAACAAAACATAGTTATGAACAAAATTAATTTTTTATTTAACTGCCTTCATTAAGATATCTTTTTGACAAGTATTAAATGTTAACAAATTTTAAGGAATAATAAGAAAACTATAAAATTTCAATGTATAAATATGCCGTTATGAAACTATCAAAACTTGGCAATGAAATATAAAAAATTATAATCACACTAACCGACTTTTAGCACTTGCTGAAGTCACAGAATACGTAAGATTGTTCTTTAACGGCGGTGAAAACGTTGAGTTTCTTGGTTTCTTTTTTTTTTTTTTTTTTTTTGTGTTTTGTTTTAAAGGATTATAAGCTTAATAGGACTTGCCTTTATTCATCATCAGAAATCCGAATTCTTTTTCTTTGTCGCTCGGTGCTTGGTGGTGATTGATTCACTGTGTTGATAGTGACTGAAATCTGCCCTCCGTGAATGACTGCTCCTGTGAACAGCGCCAAAGCTTGCTGACCATTAGTACTAGAAAGTTGTGGTGGAGACTCTGTGTTGGTTGGTGGCTCAACTACTGCTGAAGATGTACATGTAGTACTAGTACTAGTACTAGTCATGTTTGCTAGGATATTCGACATTTGCATTTGCTGCTTCGTTGAAATGTGGCTGTAGTTCTCGATGCTTTTGAGGTTTTTGTGTTCTGATAATTGAGCAATGTGTGCTGGTGGGACATCGTTGTCAGTTAGAGTTTGAAGCATTGTTTTTCTGGAACTATGATTTCGAAGTTTTGGGTTATTCAAACCAGCTTTTTCAGCCATATCCTTCATCAAACTACCAAGTTTGTTGATACCAACTGCATTGCTTTTGAACCAGGGCTTCGTTTGTAGAGATTCCGTCTTTTTGGTATTGTTTACGGCCAGGTAAAATGGACAATCTTCTCCTTTCATTTTTTCCGGTCTCATTTTCGCAAAGAACTTGTAAACTGCCACAGGATCTTTCTCCCTACCGTCTGTTGAAAATATTTTCGGAGGGAACGGCCTCACATCTCGGCAATTCGCGCCGGTCCTTGTTTTCGTCTGTCGCTCGTTGTACTCTAGGAACTCCACTCCTCCTGCTGTCTTATTCAGTTTAACATCTCCCCAGCAAATTGAACGGTGTTCTTGTATTCCTCGGAGTCCAAAATGCAGGCTGTTATTTAGCCACATGGTGTTCAAAACCGCTTCAGGGCTTGACATGCCAAGGAGTCCTTTCTCGTACAGAATTCTTGTTTCTTCTTCAGTAAGAGCTACGGAAGCTTGTGGTTTGTTTCCTTTACCCTTCTTTTTCAGCAGTTTTTGCTTTGAAATTAGGGTTTTCCTTGTTTTTTCGAAAACCAGATCGTTGATAATACTAGCAGCATAAGATTTTCTTTTAAGGAATCTTTCAAAGCTGGAAAGCATGCTCCTCAAAGAGGTTGGTTCGTATTCCTTGCCCTCTTTTGTTCTGACTGATATGAAAAACTCGCTCAAAATTTCATTGAGCTCCTCTGGAGGAATTGCTTCGACATCCCTTTCGTCGTCTTTAACGGCATGAAGAAAAGTCTTCAGCAGGTTAACATCTCTCTCTGTCTTTTGGCGGGTATTTTTGTTTTCTTGCTCGTCTATAAAACTATCAACAGTGCCGTCGAAGAGAGCAAATCTAGGTAGAATGTCATCCATGTTTGACAGCTACCGTGTTCACAAAGCTACCGCTAGTAATTCCCCGTACCAAATTTTTTCACTAGTGAAAATTCATCGTTCGCAACTCTCATTGGACGTACGATGTTTTTTCACTAGTGAAGTCTTGTCGTTCGCGCTAGTGATTGGTTGATTTTAAATGCCGTATTATTTTTATCTAGGGAATTTTCTATAGGTAAATCTGAGTAACTATGAAATAAATGTTCTTCCTATATCGTCCTTTTCCAAAATAGAAAACATGGTGAATTGTGGTATAACTTGGGTACAGACATATTGCATTTGTCATGTCATGTTATATGGTATTGATTGTACCAAAGCTAGACCAGAATGCATCGTGTTTTGTATATATCAGGATGATAATTTTGGTGGCTACTGCTCATGCTAATACTTCTATACTATCAAACATAAAATACTTCTAAACCATTTCTGTTAACCGTATCATGTACGACCAAGAAGGATTGAGGCCTGTTTTGATGGTCCCCGCGAGCCTTGCGTTTGTTTTCAAAAGTCTTATCGATTTGTTGAGTTTTGATCCAAATCTAAGAATAACTATTGGCAGTTATTTCTTCTAGATCATCGTATTTGAGCGTAGCCATATATGCTTATAACAACACGTGAAAATGGCTCACGAAAAGGGCTTGATATTTCTATGCAAGAACACAGTAGTTGAAAATCTTGGAATTGGGTTGTTTTTCCGAATTATTGCAGACTAAACTCTTCCGTAGGCTTCGGCTGAGCTCCCTGATCAGCCATTATGGATAGCGGTGTCGGGGCAGAAATCTGCGGCATAGCCGTAAGTCCTTTCATGCTGCCATACTTCGTTCAACACGACTTCTGGAGGATATGTTCCTTGTTCAGACAGAGACTTAAAATACTTTTTTGAGAGTCTTTTTCTTAATTATGAAAAACTTGAAACGTTAAAGAGATAATAGAGAACAGTTTTTCAAACCTCCCACATGGAAAGAAGCTACTCTAGAGGCTTGGTCCTTAGAGAAACATTTTGTTTAATCTTATACGGTTTAGGGGCCGACTAACCAAGGGCACTAGGACAAAGCCGTTATTTTAATTTGTAAGAAATGTTGACATGTTATTGTACTTATCTGTTGTTCTTTACTTGGAATGAAACGCCATTCAGTCTATTTGAACTTTTATTTAGCCTCTGTTATCCGTTGTAAAGCCGCTAAGCTTTGTACTCTGCTTGATCTTCGAACGGTTCGTTGATATTCGAATCTAGTATGCTCCAGTTCTACTTAGCCTGCGTAGCAGGCTCTCGTGAGGGGAGGTGAGGTGAGGTAGACTGGGGAGCACTCCTCCTCTCGCGAGGGCCTGTTACGCAGGCTAGTTCTACTCGAAGAAAGCCTGCTTGGATGTCAGATCCAAACTGGATACAAGGTATTTAAAATAAAATCAATGAAATCAAATGACTAATGGTAAGTAAAAAAAAAAAAAAAAGAAAGGGAATAGTGTAACAGGGCTCTAGGGCTTGTTGGGATTGGTTCCCGAGTCAAATCCCAAGGGGCGGCTGCGCATTTAAGAACAGAGCCATGTGCGCGTTAAGGGCAGTTGGGGGCTAGGCTGGCAAAGCGGAAGGATAGAAAACGAAGTTGAAACTTAACAAAAGTAAGGAAGGCATTGCACAGAACTGCATTGCACAGAGAGCTGCGAAGTCCTACTCTACCTCATCCTGAACCGCAATAAAATAAAAGGTTTCAGGAGTACAAATTAATGCAGTTCAAAATAGCATTCATCCTCAGAGCTATGTATAATGAAATCAGAAAATTTAGTCTAAGTTGTGCTGTAGCTATGTACTCTCTCTATTATGCTATAATGAAACCATGTGGTTATTGGAATTCAAATATCTTGCTTACTATAGTCGACAATGGCAAAATATTATATGACAATTTGAACTGGTGGGTTTTTTGAGGGAAAGGAAGAGATTGTCATTGATTTTCAGAAAATCCATGAGTTCAACAGCAATAATAAATTTCAAGTATTCTCAGGTCTCCTTAGCTAGCTAACGGTTATCTACATCGCACTCTTCAAAGAGAACTCCGAGTTCACGCAGATATGCGTCTAGTTGAATTTTAAATTGCTGCAGTCCCATATTTGAAATCGCCTATTAAGTGTTTACTCAGTTCAGCATTTTCATCAGTTGATCAATAAAAAATTAATATAGTTTTGAGATATTTTAATATAGAAAGGATTATTCGAATGTTTTCCCCAAGTTCTTTTAAGTTTTAATTAAAATTAAATAATTAAAATGAGATGTCAGAGATGAAAGTAGATCTTGAAGGTCACTTGAGAATTCTCAGGAAACTCATTAGTTGAACGTTCTGTAGAACTGATAACTTTATTTTAGCCATGACTCAATGATTGATTGCCTGCTTTATTGCTCCAATACTGTTTACCTAGAATATTTCAATACTTTACACTTTAAATTATCACACCATAACTGATAACACAAGTTATTACTAACGGAAAGGGAGAAGCGAGAAGTGTCTCTCCAGCACAGATGAATTTCTTTTTGGTCTTTGAAGAAAAGCGATAACGAACAGAAGACAGTTCAGTGCTCGAAGTTTTACTTTTCTCGTTTGTAGCCTGATGACTTGGCTATGTTCATGAAATAAAGACAAAGAAATACAGCCAGGCACTAGTGAAAAGAACTCGAAGGTAAGTTAAGATTAGTACATGTTTTACGATAGAAAAAACTATGTCAAAATGGATGTGTTCATCATGAAATAATCATTGACTTTCAAAGAAAAAAAAAGTTCAATCTTGTGTTCATGTATTCAATCAATGAATCAAATAATGTTCATCATTCTTAAATTCTGCTTAAGTAATCAGCTCCAACGTTATCTGCTCCTTTAATGACTTGAATCTTGAACTTGTAGCTTTGGAGAAACATCGCCCAACGCATTATTCTGTTGTTGGTGAACTTGGACTTGTTTAAGTACATCAGTGGTTGATGATCTGTCTGAAGAATAAATTCTTTCCCATACAGGTAAAACATGAACTTCTTAACTGCCCAGATCACAGCCAGACATTCTTTCTCAACGGTAGCATATGATCGCTCTCTTTCAGACAATTTCTTGCTTGCGTAACTGACTGGAAATAGCTGACCATCTTGCTCTTGCATTAGAACTGCTCCAACTCCATAATCTGAAGCGTCTGTACGTAAGATGAATGGCTTTCGCAGATCTGGTAACTTCAGGATTGGTTTCCTGACAAGCATTTGCTTTAACGTGTTGTAGGCTTTCTCTTGTGGTTCTCCCCAGCTAATGGGGTTTGGCTGTCCCTCCTTTATTAAATCTGTTAGAGGAACGACAATGGCTGCATAGTTAGGAATGTAGTTGCGATAATAACCAGTCAGCCCTAGGAATGATCTGAGCTGTTTCTTTGTCTTTGGTCGTGAAGCTTGTTTGACTTTATTTATCTTCTCTGCATGAACGCTGACTTCTCCAACTGAGATATTTTGACCCAAGAACTCAATAGCAGAACTTCCGAACAGGGTCTTTGTAGGTCTTGCTGTACTGGTAACACTTGCCATCCTCTGAAAAAGCTCTTCAAGAACATTAGTGTGTTCACTCCAAGAAATAGTATGTACAAGAATATCATCAATATAATTGTCAACATTGTTCATACCTGCCAGCAACTTACGCATAGCTCTCATCAGTGTTGCCGCAGCATTAACCATACCAAATGGCATCTTCAGGAATTCATAGGTTCCATCAGGTGTAACGAACGCTGTCTTGGGAATATCTTGTATGGCCACAGGGATTTGCCAATATCCCTTACTGAGATCAATCTTTGAGAAACACTTGTCTTGACTGAGTTTACTTAACAGGTCTTCCACTGTAACCATCTTGTTAAGCTTTCTGTAATCAATGCATATACGATTGGTTCCATCTTTCTTTTGTACGATGACAACGGGGGAAGCATAGGCTGAGTCTGATTCTCTTATAACGCCCAGTTCCAACATCTCTTCTATGTCTTTCTTTAGTGACTCTCGCACGTGATAAGGAATTGGATACGGTTTGGATCTCACCGGAACATCACTCGTCAAGTTAATGTGGTGCTCTACGAGGTCACAAGTTCCTGGTTTGTCAGTGAACACCACTGAGTATTTGTAAACGAGGTCTCTGAGCTGCTGTTCCACTGCTATGGGTAAATCTTACCAAACTGTACACCCTTAGGTGTTTCCTTAGGTCTATACGCACAAAGCTCCAACAGCTCGTCGTCATGCTCATCTGTTTCAGCCACTTCATCATTCTGGATAACACTTGCTCCTAATATTTCAAACGCACCTGCTTGTAGACTTGTGTCAGGTGATGAGGACTGTCGTTTCATATAGAGCTTCAGGAGATTGGCATGCATGGTCTTTGACTTTCCCTTCATACGAACTTTGTAGTCGTTCAGACCAATGACACTCTCAACTGTGTAGGGACCTTTCCATTGCATCAACAGCTTGTTGTTGTTCGATGGTAATAACACCAAAACGTTGTCACCCACTTGAAAGGTTCTGTGTTTGGCTTGACGATCATAGTAGTGTTTGTATCTCTTCTGGGATTTCTGAAGTCCCTTTTGTGCAATCTTTAAGGTCTGATCCAACTTGTTCCTGAGCTCAAAAACATACTCATAACAATTCTTAGTATCAGATTCACTAACATCTTTGGTCCACAGTTCTCTCAGGATATGCATAGGCCCTCTAACTGTTCTCCCATACAGAAGGTCAAATGGGGAAAATCCAGTGAATTCTTGGGGACTTCACGGTAAGCAAACAACAAAGCATCAACGTACCTGTGCCACTGTTTAGGTTGTTCGCTGGTCAATCTTCTTAACATGGTCTTTAGTGTGCCATTGAATTTCTCTACTAGACCGTTACACATCGGGTGATAAGGAGTCGTCGTCAGTTGACGGATGCCTAGAAGTCTGGACACCTCCTTCATGCACTCTGACATAAACTGGGTTCCTCTATCACTCAGGACTTCTTCAGGCAAACCGAAACGACTATACATGTTGACCAAGGCCTCTGCAACACTCTCTGCAGTTATCCTCTTCAAAGGTACTGCTTCCGGGTATCTAGTAGCGTAATCTACCAAGGTAAGTATATAGCGGTGACCTCCCTCAGATACTGGGTCAATGGGGCCAATTATGTCAACTGCCACTCTTTTAAAGGGTACATCAATCATAGGCATCTTTTCTAAGGGTACTTTGTGTATAGTTCCTTTGTGCACAGTCTTTTGACAAATGTCACAGGTCTTACAGAAGTTATTCACATCACGATTTAGTCCGGGCCAATAAAAGTTAGTGAGAATTCTCTCCCTTGTCTTCTTTATGCCCAAATGACCTCCAAGTAATGAGTCATGTGCAACTTGCATAACATTCTGACGTAATGCTTGGGGAACAACAACTTGACGAATTTTGCACCCCTTGTTAAACCTTGGGTGCTTATAAACTCTATACAGAATACCTTCCTTCTCTTCAAACGAGACTTCTTGTAAACCTTTAATCTTAATGTCGTTCATCTCTCTGAACTTATCCAAGGACTTGTCCTGTTGCTGTAGAGTTTCAAGTTGTTCCTTGTTTATTGGATCTGTGTTGTTCGTCTTGTTCTGCGGGACACGAAGAGGCTTTAGGACATCACTCTTCTTAGCTTGTGCTCGTGTAGTAACAGCTACGGTTTCACACCATTTAGGGTCAGGATCCTCTGGATTTCTTGCACCTGGAATATTTCCAATAATTAAATCATAAATTGCATCAGGGAGACATTGAGCCTCGACCTCTCCTCTGAAATAAGGAGTGTCCACAGTAATTAATGCTGCCGGTACTTCTCTTACTGTGTTATCTATTAACATCATATACCCAAACTTTCCGGTTAACTGGTCGTCTAGCTTCAACTAATTCTCTCTTGACTACTACACCGCTGCATCCAGTGTCACGTAATGTATCAACAATTACTTCGCCAATTTTTCCTTTCACAATTGGCATATTCTTTACTGTCTCTTGCGAAGACTTAACACACACACTGTTCAAAAAAGGAATGTTCTTTCCAGAACTTAACATGACTTTACTTCCTGCGACACCAGTTTTTACTTCATCTTCACTGGTAAATTCTTCTTCTTTAACACTTGGACTCTTATTAACTAAACATCAACCACTCGTCTCTGACTTTCTAACTTCATTACCTCTTGGAAACGTATTCCTACTAGTACTTACGCCACCTGCTTGCGGCTTTCGTGACGGACAAACTCTAGCTTCATGTCCAAAACCACTGCATTTATAGCACTGACGAACTTGACTGGGTAAAGGCTTCACTGGACCTTTTGCACACGATGATGCCTTATGGCCATACTCTTGACACTTGTAGCACTGTACATTCTTTTCTGTTATCTGGGATGAGTTAGTAGGATCATCTCTTTTAGCAAGGCGATTCGAAGGTGCCACCAATTCTCGGTTGTGGGCCAAAAGGAACTTATTAGCAATTTCAGTGAGCTCTGTAAGATCTTTTGGCGCTCTTTCCTGTATATGAACTCTCAAATCACGTGGACAAGCATTAGTAAAATAAATCTCTTTATTTAAGTGTCTAGTCGTTCTAGCGCTTTCGCACTAATAGGGGACACTTTTCACTCACACACACTACCACTACATTCAGTATTTTATGCACACAACACTCACTCACATGTTGATTTTTACGGAGGGAGGAAACCGGAGTACCCGGAGAAAACCCTCGTAGCACAGGAGAGAACAACACATCAAACAAACTCAATTCACATATGGCGACCGCAGGGCTCGAACCAGGGACCCGAGCCTTTGGAACCACAGTGGTGAAAGGCGACGCGTTAGCAGCGTACGCCACCCATGCTACCCTGTTAATTAATAAACTGTTCCTTTACAAATAAATCACTAAGGCAGATATACGTGCGTGAAACTCCTGATAACTCGACCCAACGATCTAACTTATTCTTTAAGCGAACAATAAATAGTTCAGGGCTTAGCTCTAAACCCTTCCTCAGTAAAATTATAACGCTTGAGTAAAGCCTCTTTCAAACACGTTCCAAACTAAAATGGGTTTTTCCAAACTAGGAAAATTCCGGTGAGCATCTGCAAACATCACGTAGGAAAATGATTTTCCGAGGAGAATACCAATAATACAACATGCTTTTTTGCAGCTTCGCGTTATACGTTTTTGGCGGTTGTTGGGAAACCAAGAAAACAGAGTTCATTGTAAAAGTGTTCCGAGCTGAACGACTATTCTCTGCCGCATATAGAAAAGGATTCCGAATTTCGGAACCCCACACAACTTCGTAATTGACTATTCCCAGAGACATCAGAAAAGGGTTCCGAATTTCGGAACCCCTAGCAACTTCATAAGAGATCGACTATTCCATGAGACATCAGAAAGGAACCCTTAAGAGCCTCCAAGTGCCGACCAAGTAACGACCAATCACCAATATTAATAGCAATCCCGCTTCTACTAGAAAAACTATTTTTTTTAGAAAATTTGCAGTTTGACTGGCATCAGGAAAATACCCTGAAGTTTCTCTATTTCGACAGCTCTAAAATTGTTTAAAATAAAAGGAAATGAACAAAGGATATTCCAATCAAATTACTTTATTGATGTACAAGTCATACAATATATCTTACAGCTTGATACACGAAGGTAACAGCAATGAAGAGACTTCAAACTGTTCAAGATGCACAAGACACTTTGATATCAGTATGACTATTTGCGTGGCCGGAAGCCAAAATCCTAAAATGGTCGAGAATTTTCATTTCTTAAGCTGATATTTCAAAAGAGTTATTAAGCTTCATTTCATACGGTTCCAAATTGGGATATTTTAAGACCTTGGCCAGCTTGCCGGACATTTCGCCACAGCATTTAAATTAAAAAATAACTTCAACTAAGGTTAATTTCTAGGCTTACACTTTCTACTGTTTAGCTCAAAAACAGATATATAGCTAAAGTTTGTTTTACCTGCATCCAAAGCTTGGATCGATGATAGGTTCCGGCAAATTTGAATTCAAACCGCGGTTTGAAAACGTGATTAAAATTCATTTCGATTACTAAATTACCAAAAGATTCAGTTAACACTAATGAAAAGAGCTTTAAACTAGAGCCAGTGAAAACGAAGGTATAGATACTTTGACTTACAATAATCCAGGCGTTGCATTATTCCAAGCTCTAAACTCTAACGATCTTAAATGAACGGCTGCAACAGTGAGAAGAGTGCTGTAACCCGACACACAAAGGTCAGCTACATTAAATATTAAAAACATTCGTGTTTAGATCGTAACACATCGGACAGGTAATCGTGTGCTCGAGAAGGAAGAGAGGGATTGGGAATACCCCGAAGTTACTCGAATAATTCCGATCGAAAGGCGAGCGTTACCGATACTTACCAAGTTGACATTTGAGACATTCCTTATTTAGACCATTCGTTGGAGGCAACGATACAGTGCGCCAGGAAAAGCATTATTCTGATTACAATTCACGTAAGTTCAAATATTTCAAACTACTGATCTTATTGCTTATTTGTTTTAGCCAGTTTAAACTCGTCTCTAAATTTTGTTCATCAATTGAACCGGTATCAACGGCAGTTAGACAAGTTATTAGCTACAGTTATTATACTGTCCACTAAAATCCAACCTTCATGGTAAAATATATCAGGAAGATAGTTTTAGAATTAATTGTCGATCATGTAGGTCAATCTAAAAAGTTTTCTGCATTGGCGAATAACTAAGTAAATTAATTTTATAAACAGAATTCTGGTGAATACAAGAGTACTTATTGCGGAGTTTGAAAAGGCCGCGAGTTCAGCATTCACATTACGCCGTTTCCGGGATTATCCTGACAAAGTAATCTCATTGACAGCTTTACCTTGGGACACAGAGAGCGTGTTCACACTGTATCATAATTTAGCTAGCTTAGTTCATTTTCATGTTTATTTATCTGTCATCACGTTACAAGTTAAGCTAGTTAGCGATTTTTTGACGTTCACATTACTAATGTACAAGCGAGTTACCAAACAACAACAGTAATTTAATACGTATTTTGAACTTTTGGCGGGATTTGTGTTGTTGTCAACATGGCCGAATCAGTCCAAGCTTTTTTACTCCTGTACTCTCTCTTCATGTTTATTTCAACGAAGCGACTTATCAGAAAACTTCGATTGAAATATATCATTAATCAACGACGCTTGCTTAACTACAACTCGAAACCACGCACCAGTTGACCGACATAATGGACAGGACCCACCGCATAGCAAACAAAAATCTGTCAACGTAAACCCTTTTAGCTAGCTTATGAGCAAAAAAACCATGTCCCGACATGGTTTGAAATTTCCACGTTTCCGGTCAAGTTCTAGCTAGCTAGAAAAACGCGTTCACACTGGGTTATCGTATTAGCTAGCTAAATGATATTTTAAGCTAGCTTAAAGTTGCAGTGTGAACACGCTCAGAAAGACCTAGCTCTTTAGTTAAAACCCACGTTGGTGCACTGATTTTGTATAGGAAATCGCACGACCTCGAGTACAATTTGGAAATTAATAGGTACCAGTAATGTTTTGAAAGTTCTTGTAATTGCACGAGCCTTTAGGCGAGTGCAATTAAAGAACTTTCAAAACATTAGGAGTGCCTATTAATTCCAAATTGTACGAGAAGGTCGTGCGATTTTTTATTTATAGTTCACTCGACAAAATTTTATAAGACATGCGAAGCGAAGGCATTCATTCATCTTCATTGCCTTTGCTATAACCGACCCTTCTCCAAGAACGCTAAGTCAAAAACAGCATAGAAGTGTTAACGTTGCTGTAAAACCTTTTTAGATTAGTATTTTATGTATGATTTGAACTACAAAATACTAGAAAATAATTTTACATCTCAAGTAAAAAGCCATTTTAATGCATGTTTACAACTATTGAATGACAGTACTGACAGCTAAACAGCGAATCAAGAAGCGACTTTTCTTTGAAAACGTACTGTGTGAAAACTAAGCGAAAGTTGAGAGTTTACAGTTCGCTAATATAAGTTTTTTTCCTCTTAGCATTTGCTAATAACTGCAAAAACAAAATTTAAAAAATACTTTATTTGAAAACAAGTTAGCTGGACAACATCAAAAGGGATAAAAGCGACAAATATGTCGTTCAAGTTAAAAGTTTTGAAGTACAGCTTGCCGTGAACGAGTCGCCAGTGATCAGACCATGTGCTTTGGATATTATTCCCTCCTGTAGCTTGAAGAATTTCGCTGCTATTTTCTTTGAATGGTGAATTATCTGAAGATTTTATTATTTCAATACTGGATTGATAACTTAGGATCAATTAACTCGTGATAAATAGCTGAATTCGTCTCTCTACAACTACTCGACAGTTTGCCGGTAAGATTTGATCTTAACTATTTTCAAAACAAAAAACGAGCCTCTACTCGCTGTGTTTTTTCGCTAAACGGAAAGAAATCTGCTTTAAAACTATTGTTAGCTGTTTTCTACATATTGTACAATTATTGTAGATGTGGTGTTGAATATATTTTTCGAGAAGACCACAGAAGACAACAGGTAGTAAAACGAGAACATTCAAAACTCCAACTCAAATTGTTTGGCGAAAACTAGAAAGAAAAAACGACTTTCTACTACAAAACATGATTTATTAGGCCTTGAATTTGTCTAGTTATCATAATTTGAGGCCTTCCTATGTGTGTATTGAACAGTTTTCTGAATTTTTTCCATTTTAATCTATAAAACACTGATTTTTTTGGGAATTTCACTCATTTCACTGGGGAAATTTGCCGCTTTTGGCCGTGTTTCCATAGCGACCTAATTGGTACTCCCGCGGAGTACCAATTAACGCTCTAATTGTACTCCTCTAGACCAATCAGAATCGAGTAATTTTGTCGAGTGTACTATAAGTAGTGTAACCGGCATTTCCCAAGGTAGACTTACCGTGATGAATCAACATAGAACTAAAAAAAGAATTAAAAAAACCGCCCAAGACATTTACCTAACTTTAAAAGAGCAAGGTTTTTCTGTGTCCCAAAGTAAAGTCAGGATAATCCCGGAAACTGCATGCTGTGAATGGCTGAGTTGAGCTAAAGATGTAAAGTCAGATAAACAGTTTACCTCGGTAAAGTTTTCTGTGTGTTACCGATTTCACCGAGGTAATTTAGTACTCTACAGCAAATCGAACTAGGCAAATTTACCGTGGTAATTAAAGTCAAACGGCTCAGTGTAACTGCGACTACAAACAGACGCATTATCGTTATATTGTTCAGCCAAGATTAAATAGTTAGGGGTTAGAGACTGATGTGAGTGTTTTGTTGGAGAATAAATGCACGCGCTGACTGTATAATGAACGAGAAATTTTAATACTGCACGAGGCGAAGCCGAGTGCAGTATGAGAAATTTCGAGTTCATTATACAGTAAGCAAGTGCATTTATTCTCCAACAAAACACGAACTACAAGTCTCTAACCCTTTTAATATGCAAACTGAGTACGCTGAAGAGCAGACGGCGCGACATTTTTTACGTGTCATTTACGAATTTGAACGTATTGAATCAAAAAGTATTTTAATTTCCAAACAGCCATCACTATTTTGATAAATACAGAAAGGGTTCAAAAGTTAAGATAAATAAATAATTCCTAACTTAAAAATACGAAAATAAGTGAATTATTCTGGCTCAAATCTTATTCAAAAGTAGGTGTGCTTTCGTCAAATATTCCGCTGTCATAACATTTCTTGATATCTTCGGGTTGAATTGATGAATGGTGTTGAACTTTACACTTGCCTTTCTCTTTAATTCTCTTCAATTTAGCACTCAAAGATATGTTAGCAACTTTGAAAACAGGATCAGTTATAATAGAGAACGTCTTTCCAACTTGTTCTGAAGTTAGGTGGCGGTTGATAGCTGCTCTTATGCAAAGGTGGGCTGAACGGCTGTAGTCTTTGTCTTGGTTTGCTTTAAGTTCTTGGTAGAACTTTTTCAGCCTTTCCGCTATGATTTCTTTTTCTAAGTTTTCCAGAATTTCTTCTTTATATCTCTTATGAAGCCATTCTGCATTGAAAAACAAAATAAAGGTATTATTTTTAAGTTAACGCTTCAAACAAAAAAATTCTCATTCATCAGTTGAAAGCTAGCTATCGACAAAGCTACAAAAAAATGTTTTGTTTTGAATTACAAATGTACAGTTGTATGGTTTTACCTTTGAAAAGGGAAATTCCCCACTTTGTTTGTCGCTTGGTAGCAATTGGAATGGCTCCATCTATAAATCCTTCAATTTCCTTATCGTTTAGCTCTTCCAATCTTTCATTTTCTAAATCCATTTTCTTATAATGCACTCGAAGCGTGCAATAAACTTTATAACATCACGACAAGCGCTTTGTCCTCAAATACATCGATATCACGTGATCGATTTTAGCCAATGAGCTGCTTGAATTTTGTTCAGCGTACGAAGTTTGCATATTAAGATAATTTTGTAGACTGATCCAAGGAAATATGAGCGCGTTTTCCTCTGCATCTGTATCAGATATAGATCGACTTGTTGGTAACTATATACAGTACTTATTCGAATGAGGGTCATTTGTAGAGAAACGCAAACTTAAACTTTGTCATATTTTATCTTTTCCTTTAGAATCTGGATGTAGTGGTAAAAATATTTAAACGATGACTTCTGACTTCTGAGCGTTCACCAGCCCGCTGAACGCTGGTCAGTTTTGAATTCCTAGGCCTATACTGATTTCCCTGAGCTCCGTGGCTCTTATAGTCGCCGAGAACCTGAACGCAGCCCAGCAATGAAGCAAGATGAAGATTTCTTGAAATACACAATGTAAACTACAATGTACCCTTTTGCCTGTGATGTCTCAGAGGATAGTCGATCTCCTAGGACTGAAGTCTCCTATCGGAACCCATTCCTGATGTCTCAGAGAATACTCGATCTCTTATGAAAATGTTTGGGGTTCCGAAATTCGGAACCCTTTCCTGATGGCTCAGTGAGAACAATCGATCTTCAAAGAAGTTGTTTTGGGTTCCGAAATTCGGAACCCTTTTCCGATGGCTCAGTGTCTAGTCAATCTCCAAGGAACTTTTTAGGGGTTCCGAAATTCGGACCTTCTTTCTTTTAAAGTCGTTGAATACTACCAATATGTAGGGAAAGAAAACCTCCTTCCGTAATAAACCAGACTTTACCTTGGACGAATTTTTGGTTATCGTTGGGTACAATGATTTTTGGCAGTGATTTTAACCCCTTCCTCAAAGACTGCTTGCATCGCAATTACAAATTTCATGAAAAATTCCATTCAGCATAGTTTTGCTTTTTTGCTCGCTTGCATTTTTTAAATAAATTCGTTGAATTTACAGGGTGCCTTACAAAAAAAAGGTCTTGTGTTGTAGTGCATCGATTCTGCTCGAATAAATAGACGTTTTTCCGAGTGTTTACTTGATTTGAAGCGGATTTTTCTAGTTTGGAAAAACCCATTTTAGTTTGGAACGTGTTTTCAACTGGTCATAATCAACTGCATCAGTATCAGATAATCTTGACTAAACATCTAATGCCTTACCAGTAAGTAATGCGCTCAGGTTAGAAGCCCAGGATGTTTTGTTCCATTTATTCGTACTGGCAAACCTTTCGAACCGTCTCAGATAGCTGTCAATATCGTCCTTTCCATCGATGAACGTAGGCAATTTTGGAATTTTCGCTGACCTTTTCGACTCTTCTGTAACTGCTTGCACCTTAGCTATAGCCTGTAGTTCTATCTTCTTCATTTCCAACTCGTGCTCAAGTTCCAGCTTTCGTAGTTCTCTATCTTTAGCTCTCTCGTCTCGCTCTTCTTTCTCTCTTCTGGTTTTTTCATCGTTCTGCTCCGATAATTTCTGTTCTACAAAGTCCTTTAAGTCCTTTCCTTCGAGACCAAGTACACCTCCAAGCTTGACTATTTCTTCCATACTTACTCGCTATTATCACCGCTTTCTTTCTCAAGTTTACTCGTAGTTTCTTTTCTCTTGAAGTCTTTCGCCGTTTCCCGTCTACTTCTATCGTCGTCTTCTTCCGTGGTTTTCGTAGCTTTTCCCGTCTGAGCCCCCAATGTCACGGGTTCTTCAAACCTGATATTCCCAAAGAAAACCAAGACGACCTCGACTAGCACAAACTTGAGTTCTCTGCCTCGTATATTTACAACACACGTTCTAGCTTCTAATATGCAAATACACATGTTGTCCTCAAGGGACTCACGAACTCACGAACTCACACACTAACACACTCTCACACTCACACTCAACATAACATATATAACTTCGTGACAATTACTATTTTGGTTTCATCATCATCATCATCATCATCATCATCATCATCATCATCATCATCATCATCATCATCATCATCATCATCATCATCATCATCATCATCATCATCATCATCATCATCATCATTATTTTGTATTTACGTTGGATGTTTGTATGGTTAACGATAATGGTAATTGAACTGAGTGGAGTGCAATTTGGTCTCAAATCAAACGCGTGATAACAAAATCACTTTGAAATCACTACTGTAGGAATTTAAAATTTAAATCCATTTTTTTTTTCAATTTATCCATTTTTACCTAGAAAATCTCCTTCAAAATTTTTTTCTCATGCATTGAATTGGGTTTTGTTTTATGTGATCTGATTGGTCAAATTTTATGTTTTCTGGGATTTCATTGGCTCTTCAAAATCAGTGCGATTTAAAACACAAAATGGTGCGATTCGTGAGTAAATCGCACTGCTGAGAGCCAATCAGATTGCAGGATTTGTTTGTGATTTCAAAATGGATATAATTATTTTTTTATCGTATTTTTAATCATATTTTTTTATTTCTATTTTTTTAATTTCTGCTTCTCATTTCTCAATGTCCGCACATCCACTCATTAAATGTCTTGTCTTTTCCTTAGGTCACTAAACAGCGATCTGTCCAGCAAAAAGAACAGTTTATATTAACCATGAAACTGGTAAATTTGTTCAGTCGTGAACTTGTAGGTGGCAACGATATCATGTTAGCTAGCGGTTTCTACATAGCAATGGGTAGTGTCATACTCATTGCTAACGCCGTCGCCTTGTTGATCTTCAGAAATAGATCTCTCCGCTCGAAAAAGTCAAGCTTTCTATTGATTAACATGACAGTTGCTGATGCTTTGGTCGGCTTAACTTTAATATTACTGTGCATTTCGTTCATTCATGTTTTTCGCCGTAATGAATCCCCAGTGGTTTTCTTTTTGTTTGGCTGCGCATTTCTGTTCCAATTGAGTATATCCGCCTCGATCATATCTCTCTCAGCTATTTCTATCGAGAGATTCATTGCTGTATTTTGGCCATTCTCACATCGACTTGCAAGAAAACAGCACTACTATTTGGCTATTGGGTCTGTGTGGCTGCTTGCCTCTATGATTTCAGTCTCTTTCCACCTCTATGCCAACGATATTTTGCCCCTCCTCATATGTTATTATGTCATTTTGACGATCCTAATCGTATCTTGTAGCACGATACTGATATCATACTTGTCCATTTGGATCAAGATGAAGTTCTTCACGAAGATTCAGCAATCAAGGACCATGCAAGAGAACAAAAACCTGACCAAGACATTGTTTATCGTGACAGTGGTTTCTCTTGTCACGTGGTTGCCACTTTTTATAAAGGAACTAGCTTTAAATGTGTACACTGAAAAAGATTATGATTTCATCTTGAAATTGCTGCTTTCGAGTAATTCTTTGATAAACGTGATAGTTTACTCTTGTAGATTACCGGAGTTTAAAAGCAAACTTAAGGATATGTTCTTTATTCGTTGCTTGTCCCGTAGCTATAGAATAGGTTTGCAAAATGCCCAACGATCGAGAGAGCGCGTCAACCGGAATGCTGAGGTCATTCAATTAGAATCCCTTTAAGCTAACGGGACTTGAGGGAGAATATTTCAAAATTGAATATATTTGAAAAATCTGAAAACTAAAGCTTGCATCACTTTGCCATGACATCAGTAAAGCCACAAATGATACAGTAAAACTTTTACCTTTTATATAGTACCTATTCTTATTATATGGCAGGGTAATTTCACGCGCTATGATTGGTCTGATACCTGGAAATCTGCACTTATCGTTCCTCTTCTTAAGAAATCGAACCTGGATGTTACTCTCAGCTCAATAACTTTCGACCTGTCAGCAACTTATCCTTCGTCTCCAAATCTGCTGAAAGAGTCGTTGTAAGACAACTGTTCAAACATTGTTCTGAAAATGCTCCTCTTCCCTCCCATCAATCATCATACCGAAAGTTCCACTCCACTGAAACGTGGCTCTTAAAAGTCCACAACGACATCCGGTTGAGCATGGACAGAAAGGAAGTGACTCTTCTCGTTCTTCTTGATCTCAGTGCCGCATTTGACACTGTTGATCACTACACAAATCTACTGGAGACGGACTTTGGTGTTATGGGATATGCTCTCAAATGGATCAAATCTTTCCTTACTGGAAGAAGCCAACGTGTTCTCATTAGTCAAGCATGTTCCAGGGACTTTGGAATAAGTTGCGGGGTTCCACAGGGTAGCTGCCTTGGTCCTGTTCTCTTCCTGCTGTATGCATCACGTCTTTTTCAAGTTATTGAAAAGGACCTTCCATCTGTTCATGGGTACGCCGATGACACTCAATTGTACCTCTCTTTCAGTCCTGAGTCAACCACGAATGAGAACCATGCGCTTCAAGCCCTTGAGGCCACTATTCAAGATTTCCGTGCGTTGCTTGTTTCACATAAGCTGAAATTTAATGATTCCAAGACCGAATTCCTGATTATAGGCACGCGCCAACAGTTATCAAAGGTTTCCATTGACTCTGTTAAAGTGGGTGATTGTGACATCCAACCCCTAAGCACTGTGCAAAACCTAGGTGCATGGTTTGACAGTAGGATGTCTACGAATGATCACGTTGGCAAAGTTTGTAGTAAAGCCTTTAGATCTCTTTACAACATCAGGCACATCAGGAAATTTTTGACTGTTGAGTCGACAAAGATACTCATCCATGCGTTTGTGACCTCGCATCTTGATTATTGCAACTCTCTGTTGTACGGTATTCCGCAGTATCAGTTTGCTCGTCTCCAGAAAGTACTCAATGCTGCAGCAAGAGTCACCTGTTTAATACCAAAGTATGCTCACATCTCATCAGTCCTTGCCCAGTTGCATTGGCTCCCTGTAAAGTATCGTGTCACCTACAAGGTTGCTCTGATCGTCTTCAAAGCTCTAAATGGCCTTGCTCCAAAGTACGTTGAGGACATGCTCACTGTCAAGCAGCCTGGTCGCTACCTGGTCGCTTTTGATCCCGAAAACAAGATGCAAGACCTTGGGAGATAGGGCCTTTAGTCATTCGGCCCCAACTATTTGGAACAATCTTCCAATGGAGATTCGACATAGCTGCTCTATCGAACAGTATAAATCAAGACTTAAAACTCATTTATTTAGGGACGCTTTTAGATCTAATTCGACAAGTAGACTAGGACTCATATATATATATTCATATATATTTTACATTTTATATTTTATTTCGTAGATGGTATATATATTATATACATATATAGATCCAATCCGAGGCTTGGTAGTTGCGCGCGTTGGTGAACGCGGTTGCTGAGTCTTGGATTTGGTCTATATTATTTCTATACTTAAACTATTTTATTTTATTTTTATTTTTATTAGATTTAAGAATAATTGTAGGATTTTTGTTTTTAATTTTCTTAATAGGGTTTTTCTCTGGACATTTCATATAAAGCGCTTTAGAATATTTTAATTGTTTTAGCGCTATACAAATTTCATAATTATTAATTATTATTCTTATAAGTAATAGCATGACTTGAGGGTGATTAGTGATTAAATGTCCCCGAAAGCCGAGGGAGGTTTTGTTGAAGTCCCGACGCCGAAGACGGAGGGACTTTAACTTAACCTCCCGAGGCTTGAGTGGACATTTAATCACTAATCACCCGAAATTTCATACTATTAGTTTGTAATATTATGATTACCAAGGAATAAAACTGCTCTTAGGAAATATGTTAGCATTCGTACGATGCATAAATAACAAAAGTTTTACAAAGCTGTTGATATGCGGCATACTTAAGGGAATTTGCCTTTGTTAAATGCGACAATGGCGAATTGAACCAGCATTCCTTCATTCGTGGTGCTTTATTCTAATTCACTTTGGTTGGCCTAGAGCGGTATTAATGAAGTGTTTTCAAACCGTCTTGATTACGTCACAAATAGTAAGAAATTAAAAATTCTCGGCTAGTCAACGCATGCGCAAAGATTATTCAATGAGTCCCACAAGTGCTGGGGTGTTCATTAGTGTGTAGTCCAGAGTCATTGCGCAAAATGTTCGATTGGGTCAATGCTACCCAGCCATGGTCCTGGTGATTGTCATATGAGGGACCATGCCTCATGAATAGTGATGAGGGATATTTAGACTAAATATCCCTCATGATTATATTCATCCAGGGGGATGTTAGACCTTAAACATCTCTCTGGAAACAATGGATCCCGAGGTAATCATGATATTACAATATAGTTAACACTATAGACCCCTTGCAGCACGTCGGAATGCAGCTCAATTTGGAGGGTAAAACAATAGGTCCCAATTCTCAGGAGTTAAGAATTCTTTTGTTTTATCCTCCCAATTGAGCTGCTCTGACGTCACGTGCAAGGGGTCTATTGAGGGGCGCTCATTTAATAATGATTGTGCCTCTAGCTGGGGATCAGTTAATGTTAATGATATCGCCGAACAAATATTGACCCATTTCTCGCAATGGCGAAGAAAATTTACGTTATATATACTCTAAATACATAGAAACATAACAAAAAAACATGTATAAATTGTGGAAAAATTAAAAAAGCATCTGTTAATGTAAAAGAATTTAAACCTTTCTGTTCTTTCTGTGCTGCATGACGTGCTGCATAAGATAAGTTCCAGACTGTATAAATTTTAAGAGTGCGTAAATTTATTGCCTGGCAATTCTCCATGGAATTTCTCCTTCTAATTCAGGTATATTTGTCAGACGATTCCACTTCTGACACCTTATTTTATGCTAGAAATGTCCTTTCTATATCGTCCTTTTCCAAAATAGAAAACATGGTGAATTGTGGTATAACTTGGGTACAGACAAATTGCATTAGTCATCCCTTATATGGTGTTGATTGTACCAAAGCTAGATCAGAATGCATCGTGTTTTGTATATATCAGGATGATAATTTTGGTGGCTACTGCTCATGCTAATACTTCTATACTATCAAAAATAAAATACTTCTAAACTATTTCTCTTTACCGTATCATGCACGACCAAGAAGGATTGAGGCCTGTTTTGATGGTCCCCGCGAGCCTTGCGTTTGTTTTCAAAAGTCTTATCGATTTGTTGAGTTTTAATCCAAATCTAGAAATAACTATTGGCAGTTATTTCTTCTAGATCATCGCGGTATTTGAGCGTAGCCGTGTTTATAACAACACGTGAAAATAGCTGTCGAGTCAACAGAATTTCTTTATCGCTCGTAATCGGAATGAACTCGGTCTGTCGTAACTTTGATTGACGGAAGCCTAGATTCCAGACAACTGGAGCTCTCAAGGTCTGCCCTTGTTTGACTCTTATTGTTAATGTTTACACTCAATCAACCATCCCAATAAACTTGTTTGTTCGAGGCTTAGATCACATACAATGAGACTCTTCAATCAAAACTTAACACCTCCTCTCATCAAACGGAGTTAATTTTTTCATGAACCACCCCCTGTTCGAAAGCACTTTCTTGACCCATGCGATGAAAACTTATGAGTAATTTTAAGATTCCACTCATGGTGACTTGTCGGACCTTGTCACCTCATCAAACACGCAATTCATGTCGCACGTAATATGGGTATGCGCATCAAGTAAATCGAAACCGGTTCTCATGTGAAGTTTTCCGATTTCTTTCCAAATTTGGGATATTTGTGGGGGCAGTTGTGCTGAAAACAAGGTTAAACAAGACAGAGTGCAGGGAAAACCAAAAAACAAGTGTATTAGTAAACGAAAAAAATACCAACTACTACTTCAATTGTCAGTTAACAGTTAATTTATTTGTCAGTTAACAGTTGAAAATTTCGTCCTTTGTCAGTTTTAAAACAGTTGTTTTTAAAGCCGTTTGTCAGTTGTCAGTTAACCCCATTGCAGACCCTCTTATAATTGGCTTCGCGGGTGTGGGAAGGATTAGGTGAAGGAAATCTTGAATATCAATGGCTGTACATAAGCTAGAACCCTAAGGTAAAACGTTTCAACCCCTTTGAACCTCTGGCATAATAAACGTTGACATGTTATTGTACTTATCTGTTGTTCTTTACTTGGAATGAAGCGTTATTCAGTCTATTTGACCTTTTATTTAGCCTTTTTAAATTTTCGAACGGTTCAAAACCCCTCAAAAACACAAATTCATGCCAACATTTTATTGCAAAAATGTTCCTTAACTATCAAATAACATTTGTAGAGACATTAATCAAAAGCATATAGTAATTTAACTCCTCCTGAAAGCATATTTTCAAACCATATGAAATTTGAATAGTTCACTCACTGAAGCTAATGACGTCACAGTCTACTATAACTCTACGCTTGGGCTCCTGTGAAGAAATTAGCATTCAGCATCTTACAAGATGATGTCACACCCACCAACCAATCAATGCTCGAGCTATTCTTAGCTAAGCTAGCAATCTGATGGACCAGATGTCCCGGATGTCATGAGTGATAATGATTGTGTTTTGAAATGCGGGGCATTCCAGTCCCGGATGCTGCTAGTGGAAATCATTGGGTTTCGACATCCGGGACATTCTCATTCTCCTCATTTGACGTCATATACGCCATATTCGAAAAGGGTCTATTGCATTCAGTGAACTAAAAGCAAAAAAACTGACAACACTTTGACGATTATTGGCTGGTTTTATTTGTCTTTTTTCTTTTTCAATTCAATAGTATTTTAGCCAATAAAGATAGGCGTCCTAAGATTATTATATTAGTCATCAGTGTAGTGCTTTAAAGATAGACGTGGTACAATATTCATTGATTGGAGTTCCTGAAAGAGTAGTTTGCAGGCGTATGGGATCTTGAGAGAAGCGATGTTATGCGAGGATTTACAGTAATGGCACCTGGAAACGATATAACATCAAAATACAGAATATCTCACTAAGGACTTTTTTTTACATTTTAACTTTTTGGCGTAGCGGTAATGCATTCTCCTGCCTCCCTCCCTCCCCCCCCCCCCCCCCTGGGGTTTGGGGTTTGATTCCTGGACTCAACATCACATGTGGATAGAGTCTGTTAGGTCTCTCCTTCGATTCGAGGGTTTTTCTCCGGTTTTCCTCCCTTCACAAAACGAAATACCCGAAATTCCAATCGGATGTTGAGTAAAGCCCCTGTTACACGTAGTCTTTCTTCATGCAACTTGAGCCGCGCGCAAAAAAGTTCAAGTTGCACGCGAACGTGTATTTTCGTAGTTGCAACTTTCGGAAATTTGTTGAGAAAGTAGAAATCAAATCAAATTTTCGTGCAACTTTTATGTTTGAAAAACAAGTTGTTCGAGGGGGTGTTACACGCTAAAAAGACGCTCGTACAACTTTAACTTTTTTGCGCGCGGCTCAAGTTGCATGAAAAAAGAGTACGTGTAACAGGGGCTTAAAAGCCGTTCCCCGACTTTGTTCAGCCTAGGGGTTATCTTAGGGTTTGATAACATTTGAAATCTGTCTACCTATCTCTAAATACTAACTCACCATCCAGAGTAACCTAAGAGCCCACACTCTCCACAGACATCAACCTCGAACGCGTCGCTTGAGATCATTAATCGTTCAATAAGCAGCATGCTACATATATAGAAAAAAATCAAAAGAGTAAACAAAATTAATGCGATGGAGCAGATTTGTACGTGGCAGACACGGTATGTATTATGAGTGGACCGCGTAGCACTGGAAAGGAATAGATAGATATGTGATTATGGTACTGATTACGATAAGAAATGTTTTAGCTGCTTCTCCCTGTTCTTCCCCCGCAGTAAAGTTTTCAGGTGTTAATGTGAATAACGAATAGACCCCTTGCAGCACGTTGGAATGCAACTCAATTTGGAGGACAAAACAATAGGTTTCCAATTCTCAGGAGATTGAAATTCTTTTGTTTTGTCCTCGAAATTCAGCAGCTTTGACGTCACGTGAAAGGGGTGTATTGAATATAATAATGTATCCTTCGTCGTCCATCCCCTCCCTCAGAGTATGTTTCGCATGCTAATACGATAAAGGTTGAGTGTTGATGACATAGCTATTAACCTTGCTCCATATGCTATCAGGCAGTCTCTCTCCATCTCGCCAAGTCGCAAACCTCCATCCCTGGAAAGAAATGGTAACCAACAAATCTTTACAAAAAAATTTCATGTTTGACATACTACCATAAAAAACGTAACTAAAGTTTCAGAAATGGGAGAGGGAGGGCGTGTGCGTTATGGCTTAAAGAAGTTTTCAACAAAAATCACATGAAGAAGACCATTAAGTCGCAAAGGGCTATGGCACAATAACATGGAACAAAATAGGAATTCTCAAAAATTTCAAATTTTCTTGTTAAGAATAATACATCAAATAGTAAGGTATTTTCAATGTATTGCTATTGGTAAGCAATTGATGCCAAATGCACAACAACTTTTACCTTGATCTGCCCTCTGTTGGTTGACGAGTGAGGACAGCTCGTGGACCCTGATGAAACAAGCGAAGGTAATGTAAGTGTTCCAGTTCTCAAGGGTACGTATGAAGTTTTACTAAAAATCTGCATGGAGTCCTAAGTAGAAATGGCCCCGAAATCTCTCAAATCTAACTCATTCCAGCTGAGCGGCATTAAATCTTGAAACCAATCACAGTCCGTTATGATTCTTATGGCCAGCTCTGTGTTCAAGCACTTTTTTCTACCTGAAAACTATTGACAATTAAATCCAATACATTTCAAGAGTCAGAAAAATCCAAAACTCTTTTTAAAAAACTCTTTTTAAAAATCAGAGTGATATTTCATCTGTGGTTTTTCTAAAAACAACTCGAGAAATGATTTTCAAAATAAAGAATGAAGGGCTGCAGGTTTTGATCAACAATGCTTTGCGCGATAAGTTGTTCGCTCAGCTGGATGTATGTCGGATGTAAGCGAATTGAATAAAAGACGAATAGCCAATGTCCATGAGCTCGAAATTATAGCACAAAGCATGATGGGAAAGTGGGTTCTTACGCTTTTTTGACTCCTCTAAAAATTCATCTGACAATTTGTCCTTCGACATTTTCTATGGTAATAAAAGGAGTACTTTTTTTCTGATATTTTCTTTGATTTCCCTGTTACATTTTTAAAGAACTCGATTTCCCAGAGTGCTTTGTGAGCTTTGGTGTACATTGCCTATTCAACAACAGCAGCTACAACTGTACCAACAGCACTACTACCATCATTCATCGTCATCATCAACAATACCACCAGCAAAAACAACAAACCAGCAGTATCAGTAGGAAAAAAACCGATGGTTTATCTTCTAAAGAACATCTAATCACTTACCTTGGACCTGGCGTGCATCTTGTCCAACACCATGTGCTTAAGCTTCTGATAATACACTGGACCAAAAAACACATAGGCAGTCAAAGGTTCACTAGGAAAATAAAAGAAATGTGAAACTGGGTATCAATCAGATTAATAAATCCGGTGATATTATTGGTATGCACTGTTACCGCGCTATCTCTACGCGCCTGTTGTCACTCAAGCCAGGGTCGCTGCCTCGATGCTCGACTAGCCTGGTAAAAATTCTAAACGAGACTGAATATTACGTGCAAGGTAGCAACCTATATTGCTTACCCGGTGATACCGGAAGTGACGTAGTCTTTTCCTGCGTAGTTAAAGCCATGGTTCATGAGCTCTTTACAAATGTCATCTACTTTATCACCACCAAACGCTAAAAGAAAAGGAGAAAAACAAGTAAAAGAAAAAAAGAAAGAAAGAGATTAGAAAAAAATGTATTTTGGAGATATTTTAATAAAGTTACTCTAGATATCTCACGGTCAAGACAAGGTTCGAAAGCGGCGCGCATGTACAGGTATCATCAAGTAACAAGACACTTCTAGACACGTACCAGTTCCATAGCCAAAATGTCCTTCAAGGACACCAGCTTTCCCAGCAATCAGTTCAATCAATTTGCCAACTGTCATACGTGATGGAAAACCATGAGGGTTCATAATCTGGATACATCAGAACAAAATGGTTAAAGAAGGTTTGGAAAAAAAACTGAAACATGAAATCAAGACGAGTACTTACAATATCAGGACAGATCCCCTGATGAGATATAAAAACACGTGATTAGTAGAAAAATAATCAAAATTCAGTCAAAAAAAGCTACACCTAATAGACCCTTTTCGAATATGGCGTTTATGACGTAAAACGAGGATGTCCCGGATGTTATGAGTGATAATGATTGTGTTTTGAAATCAGGGGCATTCTAGTCCCGGATACTGCTATTGAAAATCATTGGGTTTCGACATCCGTGACATTCTCATTCTCCTCGTTTGACGTCATAGACGCCATATTCGAAAAGGGTCTATTGCAAGAACGTTGTCATATAACTGAAGTAAAAAAAAAAAAATAACAAATGATAACAAATAGGATTAACTGTTTGAGAGTGTACAGACAAAATAATCTCAAAAATGTCAGTTCATACCTTCAAAACAGTGAAATAATTACACCTGTTTTTCAAAAACAATTAATTCGTATTTGTTATTTGTTATTTTTATATGATAACGTTCCTGCAATTAGGTGTAACTAGTAAAAATAAGAAAAATCGATAAAAGTTAATTACCATACAAATATACTAATACATAAAATTAATAATCACAATAATTGTTTTATTATTTATTCAAAATATTTTCGAAGTAAACTAAATTCAGTCATTTAAGAGAGCATCTCAGATAAATTTGCAACCCTTCCCTGTTGGGAAGCCATTTTTGTTTGGTGGCTATGATGACGTCAATCGTCCAATAATTAAAAAGATTATTGGACGAATGACGTTTTTTTCCAAATTTGGTCAGTCAATGCTCGTTATGAAAAATTAACCGGGGGCTGTGGGCCAATCAGAAACGGGGAAATATTTTGAATAAATGATAATGAATAATAACAACTGATAATGACTAATAATAATGTCATAGCATAATATACTGACCAGATCAGTAAAGGGCATGTCCTCTTGGTTTACGATCAGTCCACAAACACTAAAGCAAAACAAGGCAGCTGGTTTATTTTCACATTCCTAATGTACCTATAGTCGAACAGGTTGTTAATATTGAGAGGATAGATCCAGGGATCACTATGCAGGGGATTGCAAGGGTTTTTTCTATTCCCATGGGCAGGGTTAGGGGCAAGGGTCAGGGGCAAGGAATAGGGGCAAGGGGCAAGGGGCAAGGGGCAAGGGGCAAGGGGCAAGGGGCAAGGGGCAAGGGGCAGGGGCTGAAGTCCCATATTCCCTGGATCTGCCAATGGTAAGTCAACAACACTAGTCAAGTTCTAGTATCCCATATTCCTACCCTTTTTGTCCATGTCTACTACTAAACTTGTCTCCAAGTTCTGGTCTTCTGGTTTGCCTCAATAACATCTTGATCAGGAACGCCTGTACAAAAAAGGCATTGTTAATTGGAGTACTTTGCATAATTTGTTAATTGGAGTATTTTTGAGTTATCTTAATACATGGACCGTGCCAGGGGAGGGGCTGATAGTGCTATAGCCCTAGCACTTTTTCCTATTTCCAATACTAGTCTCATATTTTCCAATCTTAGCCCCACCACTTTTTTCATACTATTCTCTTATATAGCCCCACCACTTTTTGGGGTGCTCCACGGTCCATATAATAATGAGGTTTCTGTAAATGTTCTGGGTTTTTCTTTTCTTTTTTAAATATCTATAGGCTATTGAGTATGAGGTACCTCTTCAGGATTCGAAGTGATCAGTACTCTCTCGATGTAGACAGCTTCTGACCCCTTGTAACTGGAGAAAAGAGTCATTCATGCGAGTTTATTAGAAAAGTAGTGATTGATGGTATTGAGGAGGGAGGGAGAGAGGAGGAAAATGAAGATAAACAGGAGTGGAAAAATAGGAGGTGAAGATAGAAGGAGAGGGAGGAGGAAGGGAAGTATTATCAATTAAATCTAACGTATTCTGTGTCCCTGAGATTTGCCGCTGTATTCTATTCACCTTATTGGCACATCCTTGTACTCTGGCTGTGGTGGTTGACCTGGTGTTCCTGGTCAGAAACAGTAAAAAATGTAAATATAATTATTCTATTGATGTCTTCCACCAAAAGAAGGCGAGGCTGGAAACGAGGTCGGTGCATGATCGTTTTGATAACACAGGAAACCCAACATACAATTCTGATGCCCATTCTGGAGGATGATTCTCAAATGAAACACGCAATTAATCATAAACATAAAACTTCGGAATCCTACCTGTTTGTAAAGGGGTTGTCGTGACAACGGGCATTGATTTGTTGATCAATACTTGTTTATTCTCAACACGTTCACCTAGAATACAATAAAGGTAAAACGTAAAGCGTCGTTATTTTACGTCGGTAGCTCGCAATAGTCCGTGACTAATAACCTTGAGGCCGACGGTGCGTTCATTTTACCCTAAATATGAATGAAATCCTAGAATGAAATACTGATAGGCGTTATCCGATAATTATACTACGACAATAGAGTGGTTTCATGACAGCCATGTTGTAGGGCAGGAACAATGAAATGTTTTTGCATGACAAGACACTTCATTTCTCCTGATGCACGGTCCATGGTGTGTGGTTCGTGGTGTATTGTGCATAGTGCATGGTACATGATGCACAGCTCCTAATGCACGGTTCATGGTGTGTGGTAAGTGGTATTTTGTGCATAATGCATGGTACATGATGCACAGCTCCTGATGCAAGGTCCATGGTGTATGGTACGTGGTGTATGGTGCATAGTGCATGGTACATGATGCACAGCCCCTGATGCACGGTCCATGGTGTATGGTACGTGGTGTATGGTGCATAATGCATGGTACATGATGCACAGCCCCTGATACACGGTCCATGGTGTATGGTACGTGGTGTATTGTGCACAGTGCATGGTACATGATGCACAGCTCCTTAAGCACGGTCCATGGTGTATGGTTCGTGGTGTATTGTGCATAGCGCATGGTACATGATGCACAGCTCCTTAAGCACGGTCCACGGTTACGTGGTATATTGTGCATAGTGTATGATATATTTACCGGGTGAGCCGATTCCATCAGCATCAAGTGGTCTGTGTCTCCAAATCACTTCTCCTGACTGTGCGTCTTTACTAGGCCCTGAAGTATCAAACGACAGCAAAAGATCAACATTACTTCAAGTTTAAAACAGGCAGCATGCATAACAGTATCAATAATCGTTATACTCACCCATCACTCGATCAAAAGTCTTTTATTTCGCGTTAAAATAGGAGAAAAACAAATCAAAGTTAATTCTTATTCCAAGACTTCAACATTGTCATGTTCAACAGACAATATTACCTGGTTAGCGTATCTTTTTAATGTACAAACTTGTTTTCTGTAGACCAGACATCTACCGAAACCTGATGAAAAATGAATAAAGAAATGAATGCATAAATAAATAAAAGAATATGGTAAGATGGATGGATGGAGGGAGGGAGGGATGGATGGATGGAGGGAGGGAGGGATGGATGGATGGATGGATGGATGGATGGATGGATGGATGGATGGATGGATGGATGGATGGATGGATGGATGGATGGATGGATGGATGGATGGATGGATGGATGGATGGATGGATGGATGGATGGATGGATGGATGGATGGATGGATGGATGGATGGATGGATGGATGGATGGATGGATGGATGGATGGATGGATGGATGGATGGATGGATGGATGGATGGATGGATGGATGGATGGATGGATGGATGGATGGATGGATGGATGGATGGATGGATGGATGGATGATGAATGAATGGACGGAAGGAAGGAAGGAAGGAAGGAAGGAAGGAAGGAAGGAAGGAAGGAAGGAAGGAAGGAAGGAAGGAAGGAAGGAAGGAATGGAAGGATGAATGGGTAAAACTTTGAGCTTGTAAACGAAGGAAAATAAAGAAATTAAATAGGAAAATAAGATCAGAAGCGCAGAAAAGTCAAAATGACGCGTAATCGAATGCTCCTATGAAATGCTAAAGAGAACCAAAGTTATTATCATTTTGTACAAACGTACCTCGGTCCACAGATGCTTTGTTTAAGACGAGGGCGTCCTTCAAAGGAAATAAACCAATGTACTCAGTAAAATCAAACTACATAACAACACTTAACAAAACAATGAATGTGTTTACCTCAATGTCATATCCACTGTAGCTCATGACAGCAACTGTTGCATTCTGACCTGAATAAGGAGGAAAGTACATCAGAACACGAGATAAACAACTCTTAATATGTTCAGGGCCCCTCTGGATACCAGCTTTTAGCTGAATGGGCCACCCTGTTTAAATAAAGGTTACAAAATAAAAAAATAAAACAAAAATCTAAATATGTTCTTTCGTCCCCCCTAGCTCTCTCCCTTGCTTTCTTTCTTCTTCCTTTCCTCTCTTCCTTTCTCCCACTTTCCCTCCCTTCACTATATCCTCCATTCCTTCCTACCGTCACTCCTTCCATTCTTACCTGCAGGGATTTTGTCGAAGTGAATAAGATCGATAGTCTGGGTAACAAATTAATCGCGTTAGATAACATCAAACATTACAATATTCATTATTATACATTTTACTTACTATCTCGCTTCTGATTGGCCGAGAGCCCTCAGCCAATCCCTGATATCGTGTGAACTCGACATGATAAATGTATTATCTGTAGGTTTTACCATGTCGAGTTCACTCAAGGTCACAGTGCAAATGGAAATACGTTCGCTATTTTTTCCAAAGCACAATTAAATCTTTATTCTTAGATTACAAAAAGTATAATAGAACAATTATTGAATTCGGTTTTCGCATGATAACGTAAATTATTAAGGCCTCGCCCGTTTTAACCGCCTCAGCCTACGACTTCGGCCTTATTCTTCTTAATTTACGATATCATGCTTATGCAACCTCAACCAATAATTGTTTAATATTGGTAACTTGTGTCCATCTCCATTTACCTTTGTTCTAACGAGTGGAATCTGAGGATATGCCAACAAGTAAAGAAGCGTGTCGATCCTGTAAAAATCAAAATTTAAATCAACCATTCAAGGGGTAAAGAATCAGTACATTATATGTCCTTAAAATAAACGAAGGATTCTAAATAAAAAATACTTTTAAGAGTTACCTGTTTCTCTGGTTGTAGCCGATAGAACCTGGAATCAATGATACACAATTTCAAAACCTTTTGTAAACAAAAAAGAAGGGGTTTACTTTCCATGATAACTTTAGAGGACCGCGTACCAAGAAGTAGAAACGAGACTCCGGTAAATATTATTACAGTGCATTGTGGGGACTGCTTTAGGTGACATATTTCCAAGATGGTGTCTATTTCGTACCCTAAAACAGTCCCACAACGCACTGTCATTCCAACCCGACCGAGTTTTTTAATCAACCTCAGAACGGCTGATACAAAACAGTGAGCTCAATGAACATCAAGAACATCAATCAAGGGCAAACAGAGTAAAAATTTCAGACGAGACGGGAATTGACGTCTATTCGAAGCTTAAGCAACCCATGGAAGCACACTAGAAATCCAGAATATTATAAAACATTTGCTTTTCCTTCAGCTATGGATCTAATCTATCGGCAACCTATGGTATCAAGGTTCTAGTAAACAACCTGTTGTACTAGACAACTGTCTAATGCAAAGTGGAGATCTTTTGTTGGGAAAGCAAACTTTACTAGTCACAGGGACAGATCCAGGATTTTGTTCAGGGAGGGGTGCAGGGCACAAACTTAGCCCAGGGGGTGCAACCCTCAGAATCAACGAAAGAAAACATTATTTCGTATTACAATTGGGTATCTTTAAAATAGTGGGGCAAAGCTGCTCGGGGGGATCCGCCCCTGGATCCGCCCCTGATGCCATGGATGGATATATCAGAGGTGTTTGTCGGCAGGCATGTTCTAATTTGATGTCATTTCCTGAATCATACTAAATGTTCATCTGCTGTAAATCGAAAGTTTTCAAAGCACATGGCGTCAGTGTTTGAACACCAGCAGACACCAGTGACATTCAAGAGCTTTATCAAGTAACAAAAATCCATGCAGCAATAAATAAAGGCCCTGGTTGTTAACAGGAGAGGGTGGGAGAGGTTGAATGACGTGCTTACTCACCCATGGCTTGTTTTCCCATAGCACACTGATAGGTGTTTCTTGGTGATTGATTGTGATGTGGATACGGGATCAAACCAGCACAGACACCTAGTAATGTGAACGGCTCGATCTCAAGATGCGTTGTACTCCTGGACACAAAACATACAAAGAGATTAAGTTGAATGAATAGAAGTAAAACCGCAATGAAATAATAAAGTCAGGATGAAACGGAGTACGGTTGGATATGATCGATAGATGGTCGGAAGAATGATAGGGGAGGGATGAGTAAAAAGGATAGGTGGATGGATGGGTGGATGGATGGAAGAATGGATGGGTGGATGGATGGATGGATGGGTGGATGGATGGATTGATGGGTGGATGGATTGATGAATATATGGGTGGATGGGTGGATGAATGGTTGGATGGATGGGTGGATGAATGGGTGAATGGATGTATGGAGTTAAGGAACAAAACATAGCATACATACTTTGTAACATGCTTTTCACTCAATGCTATATCACTGTCATTCTCTTCATTGACGTCAAGATATTCAACAAGACCCTCATGTAGAAAGTCATCAAAACTCCTGTAAGGAAAGGAGAGAAAAGTTCAAAATCCCGGCCTATAAAATATCACATGAATCAGACGTGTCTAATGAGAGACATCACCTGAATCCCTGGTTTAGTTCTTTGATGTGTTTGTCTGTTACTCGTGGCTGTCCTTTGTCAACGATGATGTAAGGTCTAAAAAACGGCATAGTAGAGTGAGCAATCTTTGAAATAAATTCAATTCGTGGTGTTTATGATACCCAGCTATCATACTACGAAGACGCAATTATTAAAATGCCCTAATAATAGTACGATTATGTCACAAAGCATGATGGATAATGTAGTACTCACCTACATACTCTTCCACCATCTGATGCAATGTTCACAGACCTGAGGAGCAAAGATGACAGAATCAGGTAAAGTTTGGTCTTCTCCACACCATACTTTTGGTTACATACCTTAACTTATGGTTAGGGCAAATCGAGACAAACTCATTCACATAACCAGCTCTTCTCATCAGTTTGAATGTTCTGACGAGCTTTTTGTAGTCTTTGACAACGCCAAGGAATAATCCTAGAAATATAAAATATAGATTTTCTCATTCATTTTCTCAATCATGGGTGGCAATGACCATTCTCCTCTCACCGTTGGAGTCTCAGGTACGATTCCTAAAAGCCGATTTACACGGTACAACTTTTGCTTACAACTGTCGCATGCAATCTGCCTACGCCACGCTTACAAAATGAAATGCTTCGTGTAAATCAAGACAACCCTACAACTTGCTACAACTTTTTTCTTGTCGTACACAACAAATTGCTTGGGACAGTTGCACCGTGTAAACCGGCCTTAAGCTCAACGCCACATGTATCCGGGTACAGTGTGTTAGGTCCTTTGATTCAAAGGTTTTCTAAGGAATTTCCGCTTTTCCTTTCGCCGAACCGAAAACCAATCGATCTGTGAGTTGGCCGGCCCTGACTTTGATCAGCCCAGAGGCGGTTTCAGGGTTCGATCTGTGAGTTAGCCATGCCCTGACTTAGATCAGCCCAGAGGTTGTTTCAGGGTTCGATCTGTAAGTTAGCCATGCCCTGACTTTGATCAGCCCACAGGTTGTTTCAGGGTTCGATCTGTGAGTTAGCCATGCCCTGACTTAGATCAGCCCAGAGGTTGTTTCAGGGTTCGATCTGTGAGTTAGCCGGTGCCCTGCCTTTGATCAGCCCACAGGTTGTTTCAGGGTTCGATCTGTGAGTTAGCCGTGCCCTGACTTAGATCAGCCTAGAGGTTGTTTCAGGGTTCGATCTGTGAGTTAGCCATGCCCTGACTTAGGTCAGTCCAGAGGTTGTTTCAGGGTTCGATCTGTGAGTTAGCCGTGCCCTGACTTATAGGTCAGTCCAGAGGTTGTTTCAGGGTTCGATCTGTGAGTTAGCCGTGCCCTGACTTTGATCAGCCCACAGGTTGTTTCAGGGTATCGATTACATTTTATCGTTCTGTAATTAATTAAGTTAAAAAAAATTTCCTTGTAGCAGAGAGAACGTAAACCTGATGGGTAGGTGGATGGATGAAGGGAGGAAGGGATCGAGGGAAGGAAGGAAGGATTTATCAATCCACTGATCCACGCACCCACACACTAATCTCATTCATTCTATTTATTTATTATCTGAAGTTCTCACTGCATCAAGGAAAATTCCCCTTGAATTAATTCAATTCTCATACCGTTCAAGAACACGAGATAGACCGACGCACGACTTGTTTCTTCGCCAGACAGAAGGTTTACGTCCTAATGTTTAAAATAGAACCATTATTCATTATTTCATAATACAAGCTTTTTACAATAGTTTACAATACAATAATTTTTTCATCATCATCATCATAATCAACATCATCATCATCATCATCATTATAATCAACATCATCATCGTCGTCTTTTTTTATGTCGAGAAGAAGGTATGAAATGGAAAGCTGAATCTTATGTGAGGGGGGGGGGGTGCGTTTTTATCACAAACTTGAAACAAATTATCAATATGTAACAGCCCTTCTTGTTCCCTGTCACCTCCTTCGCATCGCTTCCTATGTTTCCTATATTTTGCCATCTTACCTCTACACCTAGATTATAAGCCAGCCGTATGATGGGGTCCTCATCCTGATCCGTTGTTATGTGGGTCATCAAGGCTAGGTTTTTGACAAGACCACAAGCCTGAAGAAAAGAAACAAGAAACATTCAAACCCTCGAAACGATAACATTAGAAAACATGGCTTCTGTTTCTGTGGCGAACCCTCTTCATCAAAATTAGATATTTGTCCATTATTTCTTAAAACGAAAGTCGGAAATACCCATGAAATGTTGATGTTAACAAAAATAGCCCTTGAAACCCAAATTCTAAAATAACCAGCTGAGTTGATCGCCTTACCCGAAAGGAATTATGGGCCACTACTTTTGGTTAGCATTTTTCGAGCATTTTCCGAGTATACAATGTAGACTTTTCTTGTTGATTGAAATATAATCCCGCCATGAGTTTGACTTGTGTTTACGATTAATTTAAAGAAGGAAGAACTCGTATTTCATAAATTCTCTTGGCAGAATAATGGGAAATGCTAATCAAAATACGATGTTGAATCCTCAATTCTGATTAGTTGACCTTGAATTTGTTCTGAAGGTCAAATCAGCTGGAAAGTTGCAAGCATCAACCTTAGCTTACCTCTCCTTCAGGAGTGTCAGAAGGGCACAACATTCCCCATTGAGAGGGCTGCAGAGATCGAGGACCGCTGACTTTACGAGTCTTTTCAAACTAAAGATGAAAAATGATTAGGTATAGGTGTGTTAGCTGAATCTCTCTCTTCATATGACAGTAAACCGGGCTTGCCTATTTATTACATGAGATAGAGGAAAAAACTGGGTCCAAGTGACATCGCAGTGCATTGTGGGAGTGTTTTAGGGGATGAAATACACGCCATCTTGGAAAAGTCCCCTAAAACAGTCCCATAATGCACTGCAATGCCAACTCGACCCAGTTTTTTATTTGAGAATTTTTGCGCGCAGGCTGGTACTGTACAATAATACACGGGGTCCCACTCGAGGTACATTGCACCAATTCCCAACCCCTTAAAATCCCCAACCCCATTCCACAATCAACCCATTAAGAAATCATTAGTAAAGGCCAGACACTGAGGGTGGTGACTGCCAGGGTTTCTTTACGTCCTCAGTGGTTCTTTTACGTCCCTCCGATGCAGGGTTAGGTAGTGTAGAGAGACGGGACCGCAATTTAACGTGATCATCCGAGCCACGCGAAGGTCTAACCGTTTATAGATGTATATTACAAAGGCAGCAGCTTCTCCTCAGTTATTTTAAGACCCTGAGTGTTGGTCCGGCCGGGACTCGAACCACGACCTTCCGCACGAAAGTTCGGTGCTCACCAACTGAGCCAACCGGGTGGCGGTTCTTTCCTCGACTTTGGAACGGTTAATTGTCTTAGAAAGGACTAGCAAGGTTTTATAACATGCAATGCATTTAGGCTTCAAGTGTCCTGACCAGTAGTAATGGTTTGGAATTTGATAAAAGAAAGCGCACCAAAAAATATTGAAAATAATAAGCTTCCAATGCAACGATGTCGTAAAATAAATACAAAGATATGACAATGCGCACTTGAATTCTTGAATTCATTTCAATACAAGGCACGGCACGGTGCAGAGCTTTACCTGACTAGTGATTCTTGTCATCATTCCTAGGGCAGAAATGAAAGAAAGCCTGGAAAGAACCTGAGAAAATCAACACAGTGTAAGTTTAAACATCACACAGATCTAGTCAGATTTACATTCCTTTTCAATAGCACGTGTCCTGAATCGTACAAATTGCTATCGCAACAAAGTGTTTCGGAAGACGTAAATCAAGGAATTTCTATGACACTCCATAGGCACGTGCAGTTAAAACCGTTCCGAACAATGCCATGGAAACACTTTGATTGAAGTCAAACTTTCTTTTGAATCACACATGCGCTGAATCGTAAAACTTGCCGTCGCGACATAGTATGTTTCGGTAGACGTCAATCAAGGCGTTTCCATGACAAACCATAGGCACGTGCCCTTTAAAATGTTTCCAACAATACCATGGAAACACTTTCAGATTGAGGTCCAATTTGCACAAGAGAGAGGTGTTAACACATGTATTATTGCATCTACCAACCTGTGTCACGCCTGCCCGATTCATGTTGAATCTCTTGATTACCCAGTTACCCTGAGGGAAAAAAAACATAAGTTACAAGAGAATGAAACCATAAAAGAGAATGAAAGAAAGGGGCAGTTCGCCGAGCCCTTGATATTTATGACTGGGAATCAGAGATGGATACCGGAAGTTTCTTTCATAAATCAATGAGCATGCGTAGTTACTCCTATCCTTTTCTGAGCCTGAATTGCTCAGCGGTTAAACGATGGAGAATGCGCATTAACAACAAAGGCAGCACTAATGGCCTTCATAATCATACATGGAAAAAAGCAGTTCAAGCTTGCGTCAATGATTTATACTGAGAGAGAAACAAGTCAATATAAACGTTTAAGGAGAAGATGATGTACTTACTGAGGATATTGCGTGTACCAGACCATTGGTTATCAGGTCTTGTCTCATGTGCTTCACGATGTCAAACTGAAATTTGGCAATGGACAAAGACATACGATGTCGTAAGAAAATACAACAAGAAAACAGACAGACAGACAGACAGAAAGAAAGAAAGACGAGCATACAAACAAATGAATGAGCGAATAAACGATTAAACAAACATAAAAATCTTTCTCCGTGTAATTATTAAACACAAAATCCAGAATAACAATACAGACTCCTATCTCGTATTTCTCGTATATTAACTAACCTGTGCCGCGCGAGGCCTGGGTATCGTCTGATCTGCAATTTTCTTCAACTGCACAAAGGATGAATAACAACCACATAAGATTCAATCTACCCTATCCATTATTACTAAATCCCACTCCATGAGAATGTTTTACAATAAAGTCCCCCCCGAAATATGCAATCAAATTCCCTTTTCTTAGAAGACTTCCATATTGTTATAGCATCTAGCCAGACTCACCTCTCCACAAAACCTTTTGAAAAGATCTTCAAAAAGTAAAGATAGCAGCTGTGACAAAAACAAATATAAAAGAAGTCAATTTTACATACATCAGCTGTGTACACTACACTACGTTTTTTATCACGATACACCACATCCTCAAAACACCTAACAATAGGCAATGTGCATCAAGGCTCACAAGCACCATGGGAAACCGAGCTTTGCAAAAATGAAACAGGGAAATCAAAGGAAATATCAGAAAACAATTACACTGTTATTTTCGTCTGTTAAAATACTTACATTTTTATAGAAAATGTCGAAGGAAAAATTGTCAGATGAATGTTTAGAGAAGCCAAAAAAGTGTAAGGATTCGGTTTCCAATCATGCTTTGTGCTAGAAATTCAAGCTCGTGCCTATTGACAATAAGGTGTAAACTACACTACGCTACCCCACATCACGTGCTACCAAACCACATACCTGTCCAGCGAGTTCTAATCGCTTGTTGCCATAGTAATCTCTATCATCTACATGTGCCTTTAACAAATCATAATTTATTGTAAGCTATAAGGTTTCTTTCGACGTCTTATTAACGGTCATGAATGCATCACAAAACGGACGACTAAAGGAGATTAAATACGATTAGTATAAATACAAAGGTGATTATACAAAATCGCGCGCTCTGATTGGTTTTCTATCTCGGATTATCAGCCGATAATCACCTTTTCGGACAAAATGGCTGTCAGCGTGACCGTCGCGCTTTTAAAAAATAAAATATTTTCACTTTCAATGTTGTCTCCTTCTTTCTTTTTTGAAATAATCACCTTTTTATTTATACTAAAACAATTATTCACCTCAAGCTCAGTGGTTATCGATGAATATTTACCTCGCAGCTCGAAGACTCGCCGCTCGGTAAATATTCATCGATAATCACTTCGCCTTCGGCGAATAACTGCTAAATAATTGCAACGATTACGGTAGCCTCCTTTGCAAACGTTCTTAGGGTCGTCACGTCGTCACGCAACGTTTCTCAGTATTGCGTGACGACCATAAGAGCGTCTGCGTAGGAGGCTACGATTACGGTAGGGTTCGGAATTGACGACATCAGTCAGACGAAGTAGCAGAGCATAGGATAAAGTGTTCTATTCATCCAATCAGAGTGCAGTACCGTCAAGGTCACGGAACCGCATATATCGGTAACCCTTGTTTTTCACGGTCATACGAAATGCAATCTATTTCAGATTAAACTTAAGCTGAATGACTCTCTCAGGGAGTTCAAACAGAGGATATCCAGGGGGAGACATGAGTTGTCGAGGTTTTTGGGGAGTGACCCCTCTCAGGGGAAATGCTGGATCCACCCCTTGCTAAACAAGGTTTTAGTGTAACTGCTCACCTCGTTGGCAGATGCTAGAATTACACGTCGAATCATTAGCGCCATGTACACACACTTTGTTCTGTAGTTGTACTGATGGACCTGAAAAAGAAAACATTTTTTTTACTTTGTGTTGTCGTTGTTTTAGACAGCCTTCAAATCTCTCCCAGCCTTATTTCCTTTTCATGGTTGTGTTGGCTGGTACTTACAGGTATGTGTGCCAGGAGAAGATGAGCCAACAACTCCCTGGCTTCATCCACTTTGCTTCTTGATTTGCCCCAGGTGGTTCGCACACGGACTTTCTTACCCATGTACTTTAAGGCCTGCAATTGAATGTGTGCTTAAAAACGACAAGAAAATGACAAGGCGATGTTGTAATTACATACCACATTCATCATCATCATCAACATTAACATCACCATCAGTATTATCATTATCATCACCATCATCATCAACAACAACATCGGCACCATTCATTATCATTATGGACATCATCACCAGGTATCACCACCATCATCATCATCGATGTCACCATTATCTTAAAAATCATCACCATAACACCATCACCACCATCATAGTCATCATCACCAGGTGTCACCACCATCATCATCATCGATGTCACCATTATCTTAAAAATCATCACCATAACACCATCACCACCATCACAGTCATCATCACCAGCATTACCATCATCATCACCATCACCGACATCATAACCATCATCATTATGAACACCATGACCATCATAAACACCATCACCATCATAAACACCATGACCATCATAAACACCATGACCATCATAAACACCATGACCATCATAAACACCATGACCATCATAAACACCATGACCATCATAAACACCATCACCATCATAAACACCACCACCATCATGAACACCACCACCATCATAAACACCACCACCATCATAAACACCATGACCATCATAAACACCATGACCATCATAAACACCATGACCATCATAAACACCATGACCATCATAAACACCATGACCATCATAAACACCATCACCATCATAAACACCATCACTATCATAAACACCATCACCATCATAAACACCACCACCATCATAAACACCATCACCATCATAAACACCACCACCATCATAAACACCATCACAAACACCATCACCATCATAAACACCATCACCATCATAAACACCATCACCATCATAAACACCATCACCATCATAAACACCATCACCATCATAAACACCATCGCCATCATAAACACCATCACCATCTCATCATCATGTATACCTGGCATATAATCGAGGTTTAAGGATTCTTACCTGTAGTTGTGTATATATCTGCAGTTTGTGGCATTCTTCAAGTGAAGGGGTAAAATTACCCACAATATCCTCCTCACAGCCAACCATCTGAACAATCTCTTGCTCACTTTCTAGACCCATGGCCTTGAAAATAACTACAACAGGAATGTCCTTCAAAAAGAATGATATAGGTTTCATGACCTCTCTGATCTGCTTGCTGTCAATCAGCTGAATAAAGCTAATAAACCATATTTCCAGCCGACAATAACAAGCAAACACTGCTTGTCTTTTGGTATCAACCAAGATATTCTCTAATGCTTGGTATCAATCAGCAGAATCAATCAAATAAATCTCATTATTATATGAAATAGAGTGTGATATTGAGTGACATCAAAATGATAAAATTGATATCCCCACTCCCACCAGTGGCCAGTGGGGATACGATTTATATCAACACTGGTGGTGTCAAATTTCGACTTTTTGCTCAGCAAGCCTCAAATTCTCCATTATTTTTCATTGAAGATTTCATATAATATACAGAACATTACATGGCCGCTTGGAGATACGAATTTTATCTTCTCGTGCTGATATTATCTCTCACTCGTTCACTGCGCTCACTCGTGAGAGATAACATCAACACTCGAAGATAAAATTCGTATCTCCGCGCAACCATGTAATATCCTCTATTTACCAGCGTACGATGACAGGCCACAAACACTGTCGCCATGTGTATCAACTAGCTAGAGATTATTTTCTCTGGCTAACTGCTTGGTATCAATCAACTGAATTTAAAATGATTGTCTGCTGTATACTGTATGGCGATGCTTCATTCATTTCAATTAAAATCTTGCCCTTCAGCTGATAGCAAAACTACCATCAATATTGGAAAAGATGAATATTTGAATACCAAATGATGCCCCATACTGTACCTCTGTTAGGGTGTTGTGTTTCAGGTAGAATTTTCCACCCTTTGTGATGATGTCTGTCTTTGTCTTCTTCTCTGCAGTTGAGCTAAAGAAAAAAGTTTCTATGAGATACCACCCTATATATAATACTAGATAGAACTTGACAACATATACGTTACAGGAGCAAACTAGGGGGAGGGCTGGTCCAATCCTGAACCCACCACTGTGGTTGAATTGAACAAAGATTGGTTTCTATGACTTGTTATATCAACCAACATGGCTACTACATGTCTTTTTTATTCTCATGGTAGAGATGCACATCAACTGCATTGTACTACTGTAAGTATATAAGTGGTCTCTATCTCTTTATTTCTTAATTTATTGTGGCTGCTGGTCAAGCAAAAAAGGATTGAGGAATAAGTCAGTAAGACCTAAGTTTTGGGGGTGGCAATCCTTATCCTTAGCCCCCTTTCTTGGTTTGATAGCCGTCAATCAAAGAACTAAACTAGAACAATTACATTTTTGAGGGAGATTTTGGGCTGAATTAAAGATTTTTATCCATTAATCCTCTAAAATCTTTAATTCAGTCCAAAATTGCTACAATGTAGGTTGCTATATACTGTTTACCCAAGTAAGACCCTTAAAACAGCAATGTCTCACATGTGTTGGAATACCTGGTAACAGAGCAGCAAACATTGCCTTTCCTGTCCGTATCTACTATCATTCTGTTCTTAGAGAGCTGTTCCTGGATTAGTATAACCTTTTCTGTGCCATTCACTATAAAGTATCCTCCTGTAAAAAGAAATATTTGACGTTATCTATCAAAGCCTTACGTTAATGGACTACAGTACTTCAATATGGCAGCCATCTTGAATCTGAATTAATGACAAGAACCATATTATACAAAATGCCAGGGTATAAATCTTGGCTTTCTCTGGCCCTAGTGACAAGCACTTCATTTTCTAAGTACTACATCAGTCATCCCTTTTACAACTTGAATCGCAAGGCATTATGGGGTGTCTAAGGGGCAAAACAAAACAAAGATGTTGAATAATATGAGTTTCCTTTATTTGTCTTTCTTTTGTGTCCATCTCCTTAATTCATCTCTTGTCAAATTGTCTTGTGGTGAGCTGTTAATGTTTATTGACGCCATTACTGTTTTCCTCCCTCCTCAAAAATCAACTTCTAAATTCCAATTGGAATGCAGTGGAGTAAGAGCCACTCTGTGGATTCCACTGTTAATTCTCATTATTTATTCATTTATTTATTTATTTAATTATTATTATTATTTACTGTAATTGCTGAGGTTTGTATATTTTCCCACTACCAAGATGGCCATCATATCATTGAAGTAGTCCATTGTCCCTCAGCCATAGGGATAATATGGTATGTAATACAGCTGTAGTGTTAATATTGCTAACATACAACTAACAAGCCACTTGAAGGTCTAACCATTTTTAGATGTTATTACAAAGGCAGCACTTTCTCCTCAGTTATTTTAAGACCCTGAGCGTTGGTCCTGGTGGGACTCAAACCATGACCTCCCGCACAACAGACCGATGCTCTTACCAACTGAGCCAGCTGGGTGGAGGTTAATATTTCATTCATGTCAAAATCTATTTCTGTAATATTTCAGCTATTTTCAGATTACTATGTCAATCAAATATGTATTAAAATCATGCATACCTGGGTCAATTGGACATTCATTCAATGAAGCCAGTTCAGCAGGACTTTTGCCAGTCAATACACAATTAGAACTACGAAGCATGATTGGCATTCTGACATAAAAAAATTAAATCAAATATAACTTAGTCAAGATGTCATGATATGGCACAAGCACTCTCCTTTGTAATCCGAATACTTTTCTTGGTGTCTGCTTGAACTCATGAGACATCTAGCTGTTTGTGTTTTTTCTTGATAGCAAAATAAATTATATACTTTACCTGCCTATAGGTAGACTGTTTCTTACAACTCTCTGCAATAGAAAATGATCTTAATTTTGGTTGTGTAGAGGGAGAAAAAGTGGTAAACCCAGTGAAAACCCCTCTAAACAAGGGGGAGGGCCATAAGACTCTTTCTATATACTGCAAGCATGATGCAAAGAATCAAACCTGAGACCCCAGAGGTAATGCAGCTAGTAGCAATGTAACTCCTGGGGATGGGGGGGGGGGGGGGGGGGAGTAGGGTATTTGGGCAAGGGATGGGGATTTGAAAAAATCCCTTTAAAAAATTCAAAGGCCCCAGGGTGGGGAAGCAGTTGTCAATGAAATGCAGGGCTTGAAATAAAGATAAATGCCCAGACAGTTTCTTATTTTCGGCAGGATAAATAATTTTATTTATTTTATATTAATAAAAAATTCCCCTGCTATTTTATTTTCCATTTGGCAGTTCAAAATGTTTTTAGCCTGACAGTAGTAAAACTTGACCTTCATTTTGGCCATTAGCAGGCCCCTATTTCAAGCCCTGAAATGGCATTTTAAATAACACCACCAAGTGGAAGAATTGTCATACATTTACTATAGAGTGAGATTTTTTAAGTGATCAAACTCCTGACCCAGGGGCACATGTTTGGTATCAAATCCCCCCCCCCCAGAGTTACATTGATAGGTGCATAAGAGGCAGGAGGACTTAGTGCTACGTCATGTACCCTTGTAAATCCCCCATTGTTTACCTGTTGTCCTCTCGTGTATTCAATATCCACAGTTATTGGAGCTGAGTATGTCATATCTCTTAAACGGCACTAGAGTTTAAATGTGATTAAAAACAAAACAAAAAAGGATTTAGTGAATATGTTAACTAAAGAAATATTAAAGAGATAGCTTCTTCTTTTAAATGTATGTTACTGACCTCATGAGGAGATATTGGTTTTGTGATGTTGAATGATTCTTCAACATCTGGTGTTCCAACATAAATATTGAGGAATCTGATTAAAAAAAAAAAAGAATGACAAAAAAAATAAAAACACCAGAAACTCAAATTATCAAAATTAATCAACACTCATCCCAGGGAGGAAAACATACCAAACAAATTTTTAAACTTCTTATAAATTGATAGATCTGTAAATTGACCTCTTCCATAACTAACTGCTTATTCACTAGCTATATATACAGCTACTTCAAAAAAGTCATTGAATACTGAATACTGCATACTGAATAGTGCATTCCAAGACCTAAATGCATTTTGGGTCATGTAACATTGTCTAAAGTAAAATAAACTATAATTATTCATTATATTTTTAGTGCATTCCATCCGAAACAAAATACTCCAGTAGCTACGTACAGTACATATAGAGAGCACATCACAGTTTATTTACTTTTTATTTCCAATTAATCAGACCCACAATGCCCTTTGGTTTTGGAATGCACTATTCAGTATGCAGTATTCAGTATTCAACAATTTTTGAAATAGCTGTATATTAAAATACTCACTTTAAATACCAGACAGAGTCTGCATCTGTGGTGATTTTCTCATTAGCTTTAACAATCTTCTTGATCTTTGGTAAAAAAAAAGGCATAAGATATTTAAAAAATTAAAGTGTGTAGTTAAAAAAACTTAGAATATATAAGTTATGCACATGGTGACACTGACAGCTAGCCACCATTCTAATTCCAACGTTGAATTCTCCAAAGAAATAATAACAGAACAAATATCATTCTTGCTATGAAGATGTTATATAAAAATGTAGAACATGTTACAGTATGTTGGGTTAGCGGTATGATATTTATGATAATATATTTATCATATATTTCCTTTGACATTTTTGTGACTGTAGCATATACAGTACGTTTGTCACAATAAACCCACATTAACGACCTACTCGCCATTAGAGTCTCCAGCATCTCAGTGGCAGAGCGTCCGTCTAGTATACAGAGGGTCATGGGTTCAATTCCCACCTGGGGCTCAGAATTTTTTCTGAGTCCATTCAGTATGGTACGATGACATATACATTTCATATCCATCATCATGCATACGCAAATCATCTTTATCAGTCTATATATAATATGCCATCAGAAAAACCTAGAATAAAAGATACCAACCTCAACATTGATAAAATAGTTGAATGAATCTATGTGTTGTTTTACCAGACCTTTGACCTAATGAAGGAGAAGAAACATGGTCCTCAAAATGTTGTATTTAAATAATTATCCCATATAATCTGTGCAGAATTCGATCTCAAGACTATACAGAACTTTAATAGACCTGTACAAAACTAGCACGCAGGAGAAAACTTGTAACAGAACGAATTTTACCTTTAAGAATGCAGGCAGGAGTTTCCATTTATCCTTTGGAGAAGAGTAGATAGTTTTGAGTCAGTATAAGAGTAAGCTTAAAGTTATCATTCCTAACGCACATGGAATAGGATATAATTTACATACAGTAAGCTTCAGAAAACCTGTTGCACATGAGAATATGTTTACCAACCTTAACGGTTTTTATGGGCTTAGCAATGTCTTCTATCGATTCCTTCTCTTTCTTGTCGTCCATTTTAAATCCTCGGGAAGAAAACTTATCTTATTTTAGTAACAAAAATTCATTGAAATACATTTTTGCTCTCTTTCTTCACATTTCTTGAGTCTAAAGTCACAAAACCGACAGGCGTTCTTAGCACTTCTGCAAGACGAGAAAAGAGTGGGCACTATTTTTCTCTTATTCACTATTTTTATCAAATCTGCTAAAAAATAACTTTGAACGGAACACTAAACCATTTTGGATCTTCATAAGCAATATCTGAGATTTTAGGCATTTTTTTTAAAGGAAATAAACGCACTGGAACAATGTCAGCGAATATCAGCGGGTATCAATGGTGTTCTTTACCCCTCCCCCCAAGGGAAGTATTTGTGTAATAGGGCATCATGGGAAATAAGGGAAAATAAAAATTGTAAATAATTTTCAACAGCTTGGTGTAAGGGTGGAGAATTATTCTGTGGTTTACGACAAATCTCTTCAGCTGATTTCTTGAAGCTACAGACCAAACGATCCTTAGACAAATCAAGAAGGTTTCTAACACGTTATCTATGGCTTGAAGTGGTATTTACCAACAGCTATAACCACATCAATTTTCTTCGGCAAAAACTCGCCATCTTGAGCTCGTCGTCTTGTTTGGTGTTTCTTGGTAATTTGACACAGAAATTCCTTAGTTCTGGATTCCTTAAGTCGTCGATTGTTTATTCGCAGGTATGTGTGATTTGAAGCTGTCGTTTCTCCAGTTGCCAACCGCTAAAACTCGTTTTTTTATGCACTTTTCACATGTCGCTTCTTATTCGATTTGTGCAGTTTGGATGAACCCAGCTTATGCTACGCTATTTTGAATATATGATTTTGAAAGCTTAAGAAATTAGGCAAATAAATTCTGCTTTTACTCAAGATTCTTATAAAAGTGTTACTTCAGATGTGCTTGTGGTCATAACAATTAGATACAAGTGTATTGTTCTATATAGTTAGAGCTTTACCAAAATAAATATGAAAATAATTAAGTATGAAGAACAAATTAATGAAGCGAATATCTGTTTATTTTGAACAGATATCATTTCTGTTTTCCTCCAGACCTTTCAGATTATAGCACCTCAGATATTCAAAAACTCAGATCAATATTATTTTCTTTACAAGTCAGAAGCTATAATTGTTAGGTTCTGATTTCCATAGCAAAAAATATTTCCCACTGCACATCAACAAACATAAGCTTCATATATTACACAGTGTCTCAAAAGTTTAATATCATATTATAAACTTTTTAATTCAAATCTTATTCAATTCTGCTTCCTTCCCATTAGCATGGATTTCACCCAGCAACTTGCTGAAGAGGACAAAGTTGCTGTGCCTCCATACAAGGACATTGATCATTGTAACAAGGGATTCCAGGTTATGAATGCACTCAGACACCAAAACCAACTGTGCGATGTGATACTGAAAGCAGGGAATGTTGAAATTCCTGCCCATAGAGTGGTGTTAGCATCTTCTAGCCCTTATTTTTATGCCATGTTTACTGGAGAACTTTCTGAAAGCAAGCAAAACGTTGTGACATTAAAAGAGATCGACAGCACAGCATTGGAAATGTTGGTAGATTTTGTTTACATTGCAGAAATTGAAGTGACTGAGGAGAATGTACAGGTAAACCATGACCACTCGACAATTTAAGAAAAGAATGAACTACCGGTAGTGAATCCGAAGAATTAGATGTTTTTTATGGACACAGATTTGAACCCTGCTATCTTGAACTGTTGAAGTAGTTCAAGATACACGTAGTAGGGATTTGAGATAACCGGGTCATATCAAACGCTAAATAGGCCTTTTGCAACAACAGGTCACGTGACCCTATCCCCTTAAATCAAGCAGTTGTGTCAAAATGAATATCAGAAATGAAAAGAGAACTTCGATATTAGTAAGAAGGCAAAGTTTTAGTTAATAATGTTGAGTATAGGAGAAATGGCGTTAAATATAAAATTCAATATTTTATAAGGATTTGTGTATATTGGAAAGCAAGCTTTGCCCACCAGAGCACTTTTCTCATAAAAATCCTTATAGAATATTGAGTTTTATATTTAATGCCATTTCCTTTGTGTTACATTTTATGAGCTGAGATTTCTCCTTCTTACGAATATCGAGGTGCTCTTTTCATTTCTGATGTTCATTTTGACACAAATGCTCGATTTAAGGGGGTATGGTCACTTGACCTGATGTTGCAAAAGGCCTATTGAGATCACTATGTCTTGAACTACTGTAAACAGAACTTTAGAGATAGCCAATGGACTGGAAAAAAAAAAAATACAGGCCAAGTCCATGGGAAATTGGTTTGGGGGTGAGATAGTGGGGAGTTTGAGATAACTGAGTTTGAAATAACAGGGTTCAACTACATGTATTATGTAGACAGTTTTTATTCACTAAGTAGTACACTTAGTGGTTTTGTACATATAACTGAAATTGAGGGAGGGAGGGAGGTATTGATGGATGGGTAAATGAATGGTTGGATGGATGGGTAAATGAATAGTTGGATGGATGGGTGGATATGGACAGAGGGAGGGAGGGGTAGGTGGCTGGGTGGACAGTTTGATGAGTCGATGGGTGGATGTCCAGACAGAGAGAGGGAGGGATAGATGGGTGGGTAGATGAATGAATGGATAGACAGAGGTAGGGGTGGGTGGATGAATGCATAGGTGGATGGACAAAGGGATATGGAGGGAGGGGTGGGTGGGTGGATAAATGGATAGGTGGACAGACAAAGAGAGGGAGGGGTAGTTGGTTGGATGAATGAATTGGTGGATGGACAAAGGGAGGGAGGGGTAGTTGGGTGGATGAATGGATAGGTGGATGGACAGAGGGAGGGAGGGGTAGATGAAGGGTGGGTGGAGTAATGGATAAATTGACAGAGGGAGGGAATGATCAATGATAAGTGGGTGCCTCGGCCGAAAGATGGAAGGATAGGTGAGTGGAGGGAATGTGATGGGATAGAATAGGATAAATGAAATAAAAGAACAAGAAACATCAAATAAATAGATTAATTAAGAAGTAGGTTTAATGATTAACATCCCTCATTCAATAGATTTTTGTGCTATTACCAGGTCCTTCTACCAGCAGCTAACCTTCTCCAGCTAACAGAAGTAAGAGATGCCTGCTGCGATTTCCTAAAGGCTCAGCTTCACCCATCCAACTGTTTGGGCATCAGGGCATTTGCTGACATGCACTCGTGTCCTGACCTGATGGGATCTGGCCATTGCTATGCAGAACAGCATTTCAGTGAAGTAGTTAATGGGGAAGAGTTTGTCAGTCTACCATACATGCAAGTAGCAGAGCTGATATCCAGTGATCAGTTGTGTGTTCCATCAGAAGAAAAGGTAATATTGATTTAAATACTAATGAAGAGAAGAGCATGGTTTTCATGGGGGCAATGATGATGATGATGGTGATGGTTGATGCTGGTAGTGGTAGTGGGAGGGGGAATGCTTATGGCAGCATGGGTTGTTGCAGCAGTGGTGGTGGTGATGATGACAATGATAGTGAGGGTAGTGTATCATTTGAATATCACCCACTATCATGACCTCAAATCCAAAAAAAGAAAATAATAAAGGACACTGTTTTTCTGGTTTTTTTTTCTTCCCTTCTATAAACTTTTACCTAAATGATAATGATATTTGCAAACCTAAGTTTTAATACGAGCTTCAAATATCCAAAATGTCTCAGGTGTTTGAAGCAGTAGTGAGATGGGTAATGCACGACCCAGAACACCGACAAGATTGTCTTGCCCAACTAATGGAGCATGTCAGACTTCCCTTGCTCTCTCGGGAGTACCTTGTCAGCCGAGTAGAGACAGAGTCTATGATCAAGAACAATGTTGCATGTAAAGACTTCCTGATAGAAGCGCTTAAGTATCATTTATTAACGAGTGAACAGAGATCAATGCTACAGACACCCAGAACACGACCCAGGACACCCATTGGCTTACCAAAAGTTATGTTTGTCGTTGGTGGGCAGGCACCCAAAGCTATACGAAGGTAAGAACCAGTTTCTTCTGAAACCACAACTAATAAAATCAGAGATCAGAACTCTGCATCTCCAGTACTCTGCATCTCCAGTACGTAGAAAATGAACTATTTAATAATGCTGTTCTAGACACCCCTCCAGGCGTGAAATCGCCTAAAGATTGCCGCTCAAGTCGCGCGATAAAGTTGCTAGTGTAAAAGCCTATAGAGTCCTCAAACACGGCAACATCATGCACATCACAACATGTTTGTTCTTTAGGCTTTCGTATGCCCTGAGTATTCACGCTGTTATTGTATCACTTTTCAGTGTCGAATGCTACGATTTTAAGGCAGAAAAATGGTATCCTGTGGCCGAGATGAACTCTCGTCGTTGTCGCGCAGGCGTGGCTGTACTTGACAGTCTCATCTACGCTGTTGGTGGTTTCAATGGTTCTTTACGCGTGCGCACGGTCGATTGTTACGACCCCGTCAAAGACCAATGGCGTCCCGCTGCGTCAATGGAAGCACGACGTAGCACCCTAGGTGCAGCTGTATTGAACGGGTTACTTTACGCTGTCGGTGGTTTTGACGGCACGACTGGACTTAGCACCTGTGAGGTTTATGACCCCAAGTTAAACGAATGGCGACCTATCGCAAATATGAGTACAAGACGGAGTAGCGTTGGTGTAGGGGTGTTAAATGGATTACTATACGCTGTCGGCGGTTATGACGGTGCATCAAGGCACTGCCTAAGCTCTGTCGAGTGCTACAACCCTAACACTAATGAATGGAGCCTGGTCAGTGATATGAGCACCCGGCGTAGTGGAGCGGGAGTCGGGGTAGCAGAAGGAGTTCTGTTTGCAATAGGAGGGCATGATGGTCCTCATGTCAGAAAGAGCGTAGAGTCTTATAACCCAGATACGAACACATGGAGGCCTGTTTCAGAAATGAGTATGTGTCGGCGAAACGCAGGGGTTGCTTCTGTAAATGGACTGTTATTCGTTGTTGGAGGTGATGATGGATCGACAAACTTAGCCTCAGTAGAGGTTTATAACCCTCGAACTGACCAATGGGGTTTGCTTCCATCATGCATGAGTATAGGACGCAGTTATGCTGGGGTTTCTGTTATAGATAGGCCGAACCCAAAATGACGACCCCTGCTATGCATCTGAAGATAGAACAGACTGAGGTCAACACATATATACCACGCTCCTGGTGTGTGTGTGTATGTCAGATCTTCCTGGGGACTGCACTCAGTTCACACTCAAGGCATTTTTATTTAATGTGGTAAACGTGACACGGGTGAAAAACGCACTGCGCATGCTCGGGAGTTCGGCAGAAAATTCATAGACGAGTCGTGTTACGAAGAAAACTATTGGAGATTTACATGTCTTACATTATGCGAATTTCTCTCATATTATTTCTAATTTGACCAGGGAAAGAAAACAACGAAAGTAATGTGTCAGGAAAAAAATAAGCACTAACTTTCCACGAACGGCCTTAACTTTGAAGATTTACTAAATGCCCGGTAAATCTCCAATTCCAATGGTTTTCTTTGTAAACACGACGAACTTCCGAGCATGCGCAGTGTGTTTTTCACTAGTGTCGGTAAACGTAAGATAATACCACAGTCGGGTACTTTAGGTCAGAACAAGTCTTGTTATAGAATTATTTCAGTAGTACTTCCAGCTAAAGCTAAACACTTATCACCTTGTTTGATAATTTACTTGTTTGATGTGCAGGGGAGTGGTGTTTCTAAACACGAGGGAAAGGACAAAAAGTAATGTAAATTCAAAGCCACAAAATAGTTTTGGTATATTAGTTTATTTTAGTAATTTGCTATAAGCTTGATAGAGATAGGTTCAGGATTGTATAAAACACACCAAATAACACATCTCATCCAGTCAGTAGACCCAATATCTTGGGCATGTATTCTCGAAATAGAACAAATTTTGTATGAATGTGAAAAGTCATAGTATGAGGCATGGTTACGGTGCAGTGAGGACATGGCACTGAATATCGAATGTTTCCATACACAGCCCCAGTAAGGCATGGTTGTGGCCATAAGTTTTTCATAGTCTCGAATAGATCTGACTTTGTGTCATTCCCCTGAGTATTATTTCCCTATTTTCCTGTAACCAAAAGAAGACACATACAATATGGATGAGAATGAAAAAATGAATCATATTCTTACTGCTATTTTCATAAGCATGCAAACTCTGTAGTTGGGAGTTGTCTATTGTAATTTAGTATTTCACTGCCACCAGTCAAAAATATAAAAGGTACTGACTGATTATTTTTGATTGATGGAAGGGAAAAACCAAATTTCAGCATGCAGCTCACAGCTATCGAGTTCACGTTTGTGAAAATAGCAGTTTACAAGGGAATGCTAGCTACATGGTGTGAAATGGGAAAACAGTAAAAAGCACTGCCATATCTTAACCAACTCGGCAGTGTGATGCCAAGGGAGGCAGGGGGGACCAAGCTTTTGTTATCAGCAATAGTCGATGCCTCGTGATCAGACCACTCAAAGTAGGTAACCAGCTGCTGTCATGTCTCCATTTGTTTTTATTTCTAACACAGTCATTCCATCAGTTATTAATAGTTACATGAAACATAAATAAAAAAATCTAATGACATTTAAAGCAGATAATAAATTAAACAAAAATATATGATAGCTTTACAAGACAAATAAAATTCTCTAGTTCAAAATCTGCAATCCGCTCATAGTTTTATGACCTTTTATTAGAGATATGGTGGGTGTTGGTTCACTAAAACCCCAAAGTACTAGTTATCAGCTAGTTATCATTTTTCACTGACCACGCCAGGCACTTATTTTCCAAACAATTATATTTAAATATGGTTCATCCAAAGGTGGCCCAACTAAAAATTCCAAATTTAAAACGATTTTGTGAAGGATGACGGAAATTCCCTGACTTTTTACTGACTTATGGGGAAATTGCGAAAATTCACTGACCAAAATAAAAATTCCCTGATAATTCAGACCTTGAAAAAAATTTAGAATTCACTGACTTTTACCTAACTGGGGGAACCCTGTGATGAGATTCCACAGGTAACAATAACAGAGGTTTATGAATTATTCACGAGTTTTTGAATCAACATTATTATACCCTAGAGCAGACTTCGTAAAGGATAGAAGAAAGCTGGCAGCTTTTACACCATATGAAAGTCTCAAATTGACAGAAATTAAATTTGAGAGCTTCAAGTAAACCGAGGGAAAGTTTATTTAGATAAATGTTTTCAGCTATTTCATTTGTGCAAAAAAGGAAGGTGACTAGTCACCCCCTCACCACCCCTGGACACAAGCCCATAATATGACTGTGTGTACACTTGCTGGGGTTGAGAAATCAAAGCGATAAGTAGGGTTACAATAGAGGCTTTGCACCATGACGTGATGGCAGCCGTGACATCAGGCATGACTATAAAGTCTTTACCCCTTAGGAAACTGAATTCTTTCTCATGTAAATCACATGTCTCAAGTCATAGCTGCCATAATATGATGACGCAAAGCCTCTATATGGTAATGCTGATACAGTACCCACTGAACATAAAACAACTAACTCAGCCCTCCCTAATTTGAAATATTCTAGCTGAGGCAGGCTAGTACCGGTAACAGGATTCCTGTAAACATGTCTATAAATCCAGCTACATTTTCACACAAAGTCTGCCAAAACTATAAGATTATTGGTCCGTATAGAAGGAAATACATGACATTGTTTACAATCAATGTTGGTTGAAACTGAATCGTAAAATCTTAGCATCTTGATGCAGATATATGATAAACATTTTGAACTATCTAGTAAGCTTCATACACCTTAGACATATAGTACTATTACAAAATAAATCAATAAACACAACCTAGCTGTAAGTATCAGCCTATAACTGCACGCTGTGGGCAGTATGAGAGCACGAGGGCACGATGTTCTATTTACGATGCATTAACATTTCTCTTATGCTATCTTCATGACTTTTAACAGACTTCTGTAAATAGTCCTTGTTGGCCTGAATCAAATCAAGAAAAATAATTAGTCAGCTTCCAACAAGTATACACGCATCAAGCATTCCACGCTACTGCTCTAGGCGCGTGCTCAGGGGATTAAAAAGTGGGATAATATTTTGTAAAATATGCAATTTTTTGGTATATTTGACTCAAAATTCACTTAACGGTACGTGATCTTGAATGTTTAATGAAAATTGTGTTTGACAAGAAAAATACAACTAAAATATAACATGTTTTACAAAATATTATCTCACTTTTTAATCCCCTGAGCATGCGCTTAGAGCAGTAGCGTGGAATGCTTGATGCATGTATAGGAATATACATGTAGGATTAGTCATTATATAGAGGAACAGTAACTCATTAGGTTGGGGAGATCAAGGTGTGCAGCAATTATCACATCTTTTTAAGATCTTTTAAGATCTTTAAAAAGATGAAATACAATGCATCAGTGTCCACAACAAAAAACTGCTACATTAACCTAAGATAAGTACCTCAATGTTCTTGATTTTCTCTTCATTGGCCTTTACTTTGTCTTCTATTGTGGTCCTAACATTTGATACTGGTTGTAATACAAACCTGAAAATTGAATCAAAATTTAATGTACTAAATCTTGACAGAAACAATAACTACCTGGTAGGTCTAGATTGATTTTCAAGGGCTGTTAATTCCAGGAATACTCAACAACTTTTCTATTTTCAAGGGCTTTTTAACTGCACTTAAAAATGGGCTTTGAATTCCTGGGCTTTCAAGGACTAGCACAAACCCTGAGTAGGGGACCAGTTGTGTTTGTATCATGGCAAATGCTTTCAATAATAGATTACTGTAGGTCTTTCCAAAGTGCAGTAAAATGGGTCTGCACAAAAATTAAACATTATTCTAATTTTACAGTAAGTTAATATTAACATATTCAATGCTGCTGGTAGCCAGCAAAGCCATTATATTATTTTAGCAATCTTAGGTATGTTGCTGCTTGGACTATTGGTCCATAAATAATGATGCATGCACAGGAAAAAAAATCGAAAAACCATGAATGTTTTCATTATAAACCATGATGGTTTTCTGTAAAAAACCACTAATAAACATAAACATTAATGGTAAAATGAATTTTATTTTTCAAATAACCATTAAAATTGAATTTACATTAATGGTTAAATTAAAAACCATTCTTGTATTTTACTCAAAAAACAATATGAAAAACAAAAAAACATTAATGTGTTTTGTTTTTATTCATAACATTAATTTTTTATCTAAATACATTAATGTTATTACAAAGTGTACCATTCATGGTTTTTACATATCCATCAATGGTTTTCTATGCCCCCATCATTACCATTAATGGTTATTGTTGATGCATTAATGTTTTCATGAAAATACATTTAGATTAGTAAAAAACCATGAATGGAAAAAATGCTCCTTAAAATACATTAACGTTATTGCAAAGTGTACCATTCATGGTTTTTACATATCCATCAATGGTTTTCTATGCCCCATCATTACCATTAATGGTTATTGTTGATGCATTAATGTTTTCATGATGGTATTACTATATTTCCCATCATAGTATTGCGCTAATTAAACATTAATGTTTTAAGCCATATAACCATTTACTTATCATCAATGTATTATGTGATTTAAACATTAATGTTTTGTTATCTGATACCATGCATGGATTAACCATGTTTCCCATCCCTGTAGTATTGTAGTAAACCAGTAATGGTTTAAATATTAAGTCCATTGACGTTTTTTTTTTTTATACCATCAATGGTTTATTACTTATAATAACCATTAATGGTTAGTGTTCGGCAAAACCATAGATGTTTTTTTCAATGGTTAATGGGCATTTCCCATTCAAAAAAAACATAAATGGTTTTTCGATTTTTTTTCCTGTGATATGGCCCCCTTGTGATCCATCTCCCATTTCCTTTAGCCTAGATCGACAACCATTTCCTCGAATAGTTGCATGCATGCATGCACAAACAAGCATTCTTACATTCTGCCTATGGATTCATATGTTTTAATGTCTTCCTGTAGGGTGCTGAGTTCTTGATCAGTCAGTTTTGCATGCTGGTTGGCTCTCTTCAGCTGATCTATTTGAGCTTCTGCTATTTTGACTTTCTGTGTTGTGTCAATCACTTTGACCTGAAGTTCTTGAAATGCCTAGGACAAAATTACATTAATAACAACGTCTTATCAATAACTAAACATCTCACAGTAGATCAATAGAGCAGATTTCGGTCATGCAAGGCGCGGTCCTGGCTGAAAGTTTTTCATAGTCATACAAAAACTGCTCTAATTTGACAGTTAGGCCAAGAGAATGAAAGTCAGAGATTTGCATCAACTGTTCGCATGCTCCTAATGTTCATTTATTTACAAAGAAATAATTTGCAAAAAAAAAAATCAAATTCAGTATCCAGGGTATATTTTTCCGTGGTTTAACCATGATGCAAGGATGATGAAGATACTTATCCACAATTATTAGACAGCACCTCTACAGTCTACATTTCATAATACCTCACCTGAAGAAGTACTAATGCACCCATATGGGTGCATAAACGATTGAAAAACACTTCAAAGTCAATATAAGACCTTATGATTGTGTTGATTATAATATAATGAATAATAAAAAAATGAAAAAAGCCTCATTCATCATTTTTCAAAATTGTCCTGACGCAAATCTATGACTTTCATTCTCTTGGCCACAGTAATTGTAAAAATGCATGTTTGCATCAGTCACTTGTCACGTCATTTGGTGTAATAAAGGTAAAGTCCTGGTTGAAAATAGATATGACTGGCTTGCTCGTGAACATGTTTGTACGAAACACACCCAGTCTTGTAGTTGGCAACCAAACTTTGACACAATCATTTCAAATGTTTGTTTCTTTTCAGTAATTCTGCTTAGTTGGTAGTGAAAAAAACAGCTAGAAGTAGACGGAGCAAGTGCTTATTTTCCCTTCTAAAGAAGAAAAAACTTAATACATTTATAAATAGGCAAAGAATACGTTTTTAACTTACTTTTCTTAGCTCTGAGTCAAACGTGGTCGCCATTTTGGAAAACTGTTTTACGCCCGCAGTACAAGACCGCTGGGTGAGCTCGAATACAATACGATAAGATATCGATTAGAATATGTAATGGTAGAATTACGATAACTCCGCAGATACTAAATTTGGTATGATGAAAGCATTTTGTTTCTTATGAAATAACCTATACTTGAATTTCTATAAGATCCAAAAGTTATATTTTTTTAACTGCAAACTTTGCGGATTGCTTTCCGCATTTTTATCGATTGATGTCAAAATGAGACTCAGGGGAGACCCCTAAGAAAAAAATTGTAAAAATGGCGGCTGTTTGCGACTTCTAAGAGTTTTGACACATTTTGCTTGTGAAATAGCCAGTTGGTCGGGCTTAAGCATCCGATTACTCTAAAAATTTGGTTTGCAAGTCATATTATCTGTAAGAGAATACGATTCTGAAGATGTTTGTCTCTACGAGTTGGAAGGTTCTACGAAAGGCAAACTTGCTATTCAAGTCAAGTGTAAATTGTACTTGTTTCCTTCGTCGTTTCAAGAGCACGGTTCATTGTCTAGATACTTGGACAATTCCTATCCGTTCAACAGGATTTGCTGTAGTCAATACCCACTTTACAACTTATATAAAACCATTAGATACGCTTGAATATACAGAGAAACCTGAAATATGGCCTCACAAGCTTGATGATGGCACCCAAGCCAGCGCACGTGTGACTCTGAACCTGAGGCTACCACAAGAATCTGACTTAAAAATAGACGAGAAGTTCGTAGATGAATTCACCAAGGACATAAGATATAATCCACAGTTGAATATTGAAAGTCATCGGTATTTTCTAGTGGTTAGTATTTACAGGTTGTTATGTAACTACAAGCTAAGTCAGAGGGGCGATCCTATAACGCGGAACGCGGAATGGCGGAATGGCGGAATGGCGGAATGGCGGAATATTCTAAAACGCGGAATTTACAAATATAAAGAATATATAAGAATATATTTTCTCTCTCAATAATTGTAGTATTTGATTATGTATTCAAGTAATGATGGCCGGTATGCGTATGATCAAGGGAAAACTACTGACTCACTACATGCACGGCTTTCTAATCTAGCAATCTGAATAAAAACTTTAATAGAAACTTTAGTAATTTACGCAAGTTATTCACGGGAGAATATTTGATTATTTGCTTTGATCAAAAAATAATCAACTCACTCCCTGTTGATGGCAGGCAAATTTGCCTAGTTTGATTTACCTTGGAGTACAAAATTATCATGGTGCATGAAACCGGTTAAACAAAGAACAATTTATCTGACACTTAGCCGTTTGACTTGAGTTAACTCGGTAAATTAGTTCGGTTTACCGTAGAGTACTAAATTACAACGCATCTACCACGGTGAAACCGGTCACACGCAGACGGTAAACTGTTTATCTGAGGTTAAATCTTTAGCTCAACTCAACATTCACAGCATGCAGTTTCCGGGATTATCCTGCAAAGCAGCTTGTCAGACCGTCACCCTGTTAAATGTAATAGATTGTCAACCTTAATCTTGAACAGAGCATTTGATCAGTTAAAAAAAAAACGATAGATAAAATTTAGAAGAAATTTTTTTTGTTGAAAAACCCATGTATTTCACCTTGGTTTATAATCAACTATAAATCCTGACTCAAACAAATAGACCACCTCGCGCCCCTGGGTAAACAATCAAAGTCAAGCGTACTGATCATGAGCTGTCATTTTATGAGATATAAAGCAGACGCCCTTTTATCCACTGTCCATTCAGCTCTCCATTACAGACAAGTCTTAAAGTGCTCTTCAACAGATTAGAAAGCCGTGCATGTAGTGAAGCACAAACTGCCAGTAGTTTTCCCTTGATCATACGCATACCGGCCATCATTACTTGAATACATAATCGAATACTACAATTATTGAGAGAGAAAATATATTCTTATATATTCTTTATATTTGTAAATTCCGCGTTTTAGAATATTCCGCCATTCCGCGTTTTAGAATATTCCGCCATTCCGCCATTCCGCCATTCCGCGTTATAGGGTCGCCCGTCAGAGAGGGGGGTGGGGTCGGGGGAGGAAGTGTTGTGGGGTGGTCTTTGGGTAGTATACATGTAGGAGTTTGGGAAAGAAGGTGTCCAATGCCCTTAGTGCCCTTTCTTTACTCCTTGGCCCCTTTTTACCAGCAACCAAAGCAAACATCCTCTTTTTAACCGTGAAATGACCTAATAGTATGAACTGATCTATATATATACAGTCAGGACATGGATAAATTACCAATTGAATAGGGATTACAAATTCTACCAGCTGTATGAAAAACTAAGCATGATAAGAATTGTTGTTGTAATTCTAGCAGCCCTCGCTCTGAATTTCAGGAGATGTGGATCAATTTTGGCAATTATAAATACTCACTTTTACTTTTTATAAATCACGTACAGTACTGTATATATACTTCAACTCTAATGATATGATGTCACATTATTATTCATAATATCATTTGTATTTCATGAAGGTGAAAGGTAGACCTCAACGTAAATTCTCCTTTCCTCCAGAGGACATCAGTATAGTTCTTGAAGTCCCAACACAGTTCAATATACAAGTGAATGCATCAGACAATGCAGACATTCATGTAGACAATCTTGAAGGTGGCTGGATATATGACGTGACCACTGACAAAGGAAGCTGTTATTTATCTAATCTCAAAGGACAAGACCTTCACATCCTATCTTCACATGGAAATATCATATCTAAACGTAATTTGGTTGCTGAGTTTGGAACCCTAGTTGTGGAGAATGATGGCAAGATTTGTGTCAATAAGCTACAAGGTCGTAAGTTCTGTTTGGATTCTGAAGTAGGGACAATCAATACTGGTGCACTATATTTACAAAGAGGAGAGGTGACATCAGGATCTGGAAATATTAGCCTTGGAGATATCCATGGTAAGCATAATTGATTTTAAAGGAAAGAAGTTCTGATCGGGGAAGGGGGTGGGGGGTGGAGGGATGCATGCACAATAAGTGGACAACTTCTGTTCATTGTGTTGTAGGTTCTGGTGCAAATATTAGCCAGATTCCTAGCCCAAGATGTTAAGTAGGATCCTGCACAGGATCACGCTTAGTAGTAACCGATTTCAAGATCTATAGGATCCTGTACAAAAAAAATCTTACCGGATTCTACAAGATCTTACAAAACACTTAAGGTGCCCATAATAGATAGCACCAGACCTATATTTTAAAATATTTATGGTGTCAAAAACATGTTTTGTAGGATTTTCATGCATTCATTGTAACCCTGATTTTTTTACAACGCTCTTAGTTTCAAAGTTTCAGTACCAAGCCAGATTCTTTGAGTACTGTCAAAGTCTATCACCCCGATGATGCCATAGGCCAAGTCTCCCAGTGGCACAGCTGTGATATTTTTGGTGTCAAGATGACACTTTAACCTTGTTCAAACTTCCTTTCCCTTATTTTCCTTGTCCATTGTATAACACAATCTTCTTTAATACAAATCTTCAAAATGGGCTTAAAAATCAGGATTACACTGAAAGCCGGAAAATCCTAAAAAACATGTTTTTGAGACCAAACTTGTAAAGATTTATTAGGAAATAGGTCTAGTGCTATCTATTAGGGGCGCTTTAATACTATACAAGTGATGTATTTCTACCTCTGCCAATTGACCCTTTTCAAATATAGCTCCTATGACATCAAACAAGGATTTCAAAACACAATCATTATCACTCATAACATCCGGGACATTCTTGGAATCCTCATTTGACGTCATAGGTGCCATACTCGAAAAGGGTCTATTGGAGCACTAGAACTGTGTTAACTGTTGATATTAGTTGAGTTCTTTCATCATTATGTTGGTGTTGTAGGGATTATGGAGGTTAAGCAAGAACAAGGTGACATTTCCATTGGATCTGTTTCTGGTGATCTGCATGCTGTAACCAATGAAGGAAACATCAACCTACATCTTTCTCAACCAAAGAATATTAAACTGAAAGCTAAGCAGGGTAAGTTACATTTGACTGTATATAATTCATAACTAAAATAGAGAGAGTAAAGAGAGGAACTACTCACCCCCTTCTCCCTCCCCCTCCCACTTCTGGGTCTCATGTTTATTTCCTGGAATAGCCCATTTCGGAGATATGCTTGGCTTGTCATGCACAAAGCATTCAGTACGAGGCTCCATGCTAAATATTTTTCTTTTTTTCTCTTGTCACAAATCACTGATCATGTAGCGTGGAGCCTCACATTGAAACCTTTGTGTGTGACAAGCAAAGCATATCTCAGAAGTGGGCTATTATTGCATGTCAGAACAGTTTGTCAAGTTTCCCTTGATTGTATTAATGTTTTTCTCAGGGTTCAACTGCTTTTCCATCCTCCACTACAAAACCTAATATGCTCATTCCAATTTGACATTCTTTCAGTGCATTCACTATCAAGTTTGTTTCAGGATTTTGATGAAACTGAAGATATTTTTTGGCTACTGGGTCTGCTGTTGGAGAGCACCAACAAAAATAAAGACCATACTGCTTAAACTAAACTTTTTTTAACACAGGAGGTAATATAACCGTGACAATGAATAAAGAAACAGAATCAACAGCAATCCATGTGAAAGCTAAGGACATCCATATTGACCCTGAGATGAACATGTTTATGGAGAATAAAGATGAAGGAGAAAACTTTACAGTCCTGTCTGCTGTACTGAATGACAGTAGTCCTGATGGTGGTCTAGAAGGCCATCAAAACACATTGAACATTGAAGCTAAACATGGAACCTTTAAACTGGAAACACAAGACTGGCTGAGTTCACTGAACTTGAAAAAAATATAAGTTATGGCACCACAAAGACTAATTTGTTGTGTGTGATTTTAAGGAGTTTTGTTTACAGTGAGCTTTTTCCTTTTGAGTAAAGTAAAATGTAAACTTGTATCTTCTGAATTTTACCGTATTTAGTGTGGAAATCTTGTTTGCCCTCCTCCCAATGCTGCTCTGCTGGGTTACTGAATTCTCTCTCTCTCTCTCTCTCTCTCACTCTCTCTCATCAGTCATCTGCAAGCTCTAGTTGATGACACTGGTGACATACAAATAGTGTCAAGCGCAATGACCAGTTCAGCAACTTGATTCAATGCTGCAAATTTTGAAGTATGAAATTACAATATAATATTGCCACAACGCAAACTCTCAAATTGTGTGAATTCTCACTTCTTTAATTGAACATTATATAATGCTTATTCATGACAACATTGTTCTACCTACTTTTATTGAATATAGATAGCAGCAAATCAGAAAGAGGAATTCTTTTACATTTATAACATGAAAAAAATACATTCGATACCATAAGAAGAACATCATTGGATACATTTAAGAAATCTATGCAGTTTTCCGGGTTTTTCCCCATCGTTGTTCCCTAGCTTCTCTTGTGTTCTTTCAGCAGTCTGCTTCTATATATCAGACTATCTAAAGCTAAGTGCACACGGTGCAACATTGCGCGCAATGTTCAAGGCAATCGACGTTGTTGCGAGCCATATCACGACGCAATTTGTTGCACGCGATGTTGCTGAAGAAGAAAAACGATCCTACTTCAGCAACATTGCCTGAAATGTTGCACCGTGTCGCCGCGCCTTGTCGAGTAAAACAGAAAACTGCGTTATATCTCTGTTCTAAATAACGCACAAACTCACGATAAATACTGTTTTATTTTTTATATGTCAACCTGAGCATGCTATATATACTCTCATCTAAAATGGTATTTCGACCAACCAAAGCGCGCATTAGAACCCACTTATTTCATAATTTTAAATTATCAAGCCACTGCTTCCAGAGCAGTAGTAACACTGGAATTGCCTTTTTGCATGGCGGTGTCATCTTGCTATAACTATTAGAATACTTTGTGAGTTTTCTTCAAATTTTTCATTATGAGAATATTTAGAGACCTATTTGAACAAAATAAATTATGTGATTTTGGAAGTAGTAGTATACCATGCTATGCAAGTGGCCTACTTAAAAAATGTTTACAATATAGACTTTACTATATTATACTAACCCTGGCTTTTGCCTTTTAGAAGTTTAAAATTAACGGAGAAGAGAGAAAAAATCTGCAATTTTACAGATTCAGAAATTCAGAACCCCATTCCTGACACCATCACTAACAACCTTTCTTCGAACTTCAAAAATGCAAATTGACTTTCCTTAATGATTTTTTTCGAGTACTTATGCTGTTTGTTTTATATATAATATACATTCTTGGCTATAAATTTACACTTCCAAATGATAAAAACGTGAGTTTGAGGTGCTGTTGCACTAGCTTGTGACACCAGTTACACGAGAAATTGCCTAAAATGTAACATACCAAAGGTGTCTCGAAATTTTGTTGCCGCGACCGTTGCGAGATTTAGGCATGAGTTCTACTTTTCGAAATTGTTTTTGAGACATTACCTTGTGTGGCATCACTCCTGCAACTTAACTCGCGACGGACGAATTGTCAGTTATATCAGCCAATATAATATCTAATCGCACGTTGTAAATTATTTACCGCCCCAGACGTTTCAGTTTAATATGAACGACACAAGTAGCATAAAACATTCCCTGGTGTAACATCCCCTGCCGTTGTAACTGCGCATGTAGGGCACTCTTTTTTAGTTGCGCAACAAGTTACGAGGAAAATTTGCATTTGCCTAGTGTAACAGCACCTTTCAACGTTTGCCTACCCTCTGTACATGCTGAAGCACAAGTCCATAATTAAGCTATGATAACCAAACAAAGGACCGAGATTGCTTCTGAAACATATGGGTTACGGTTTGCTTTATACATAAAACGGTGATCTGGATTCGAGATGGATTCGTGGAGCTGGATTCTTAGAAATCCACCTCTTAGATTCACGTTTCCATTCCTAATAAATCTTCCCATATATATTTCAGGGGTTGGATTTTACATGCCAAAGGTCCAAAATCTAACATTTTGTGGATCGTGGGTTTCCCCGTGATCAACGAGGTATCAATGCATTTCTTGTTACATATATACTACTCGCTATGGCTGAGTTAGTTGCTCTTTATAGCTATCGTTTGTGTCCTACATGACAAAAACTTTACATATCTGTAAGCATGAGGGTTACTAGTCCAGTATCTGTTACTTGTTGATCATATCGTGTTCTAGGTATCAATGTGCTGTCGTTTAGTTCAATGTCATCCATATGGATTTCATAGCCTTTGTTGATGTTGTTCATGTCATGGTCCATGGGATCAGGATCCACTTTGAAGGTTTCGTTTACTGTTGAAGGAAAACAATATACTCAAATGTTATGGGAGACATAATGCAGGGCCGTAGCAAGGCCAAAAACATTGGGGAGGCCCTAGGTCAAGGGGGTTAGGGGGTTTTATTTTTTGGGCCCTAGGGGTTTTTATTTTTTTAACGCCCTATGTATTAGTAACCTGAGAACTAAAATGTTCAGTGTTCAATATACAGTACATCCGAAATTATTGGACGGGGCCCCGGGCCCCCCGGCCCCTCCCCATGCTACGGCCCTGTAATGCTAGAGGTATATATATTAGAATAACAGGTATCTCGCAAAATAGATCTTTTTAGCTTGGTTGAAACTGTTTACTTCCCATTTCAGACTTTAGTGGTTGCGCATGCGAGTACACATGATTAGGGATACAACTGAAACAAAGAAAACTACATTGAGATGGGAAAATATTACTGTCACTCAAGCTAAAAAGGTCGTTCTTATTTTTTGGATTTGTTTTTTCTCTTTCTTTTTTTTTCTTTCTTTTTCATACATCCTCTCGCTTTCAGTTTTCTCTTTCATTTCATCTTCTTTTCTATCTGTCTTTCTTCCTTATTTATTTATTTTTCTTTCTTTCTTTCCTTTGTTGTTTTTTCTTTTCCTTCTTAAATAGTTTTATCAAATCTTTAAAACTGCAAAAGGTTAACGAGATCAGACATGAAACAAATATATCTAAACAATAAATATGCAAGGGACAAACAGTATTTATTACAGTAGGTCTGAGATAACTAATAAAAATATCGGATTCTGAAAGGTTGACTGATAAAATACATATAGAAATGAATTACAGCTTTTGTGTATTTGGAGAAGACTATAAAACGCGAAACGATGAATAAACAGAGAGCAGAAAAGGAAACAAATGAAAGAATCTGAAAAACGAAACAAGATAGAAAATACTTCATCAGAGTAGCCTAGGGCATGCATTATATTTTGGAAATTGTAAGTACAAAGGAAAATAAGAACAAACTTAGAAATTTTAGAGGAACAGGAGAAAAAAGGAAGCATTACTTGAGGACGAAAAGTTAAAAGTGAATAAATATTAATTCAGTTCACAATGGAGCGGGATTGTACGCGATGTTTTGGAATTGTACAAGCAGAAGACAGTGCTCTCAGCAAATCAGAGTGCCACAAGTTTATTAGCCTTTTGGCTATTTAGTGCCACCCTCTTTAAATAAAGAGTTTACTTACTTACTTACTCACTTGAATCAAGCTTATGAAGTACCGCTAGTCAGAAATTGTATTTCTAGCATTTGATGAGCAGTGCTCTTACTCATTCCTCACCAGGGAGTGGGAGGGGGTCAGGCAGGGGAGGATTAGAATACACTAGCTGGTAAGTAACTAACATTAATGATGCCAGGATATATTCGTTATGAATTACTGACAAAAGTATTACAATTAAATATGGCCGACAAAAGAATGTCACCAGCAACAAAAACTATTAAGAGAACAAGAATCAGTTAGCTAGGTTATTAATTATACGCATTAATTTCTCCCATTCCCATTTTTTCATTCTTTCATGCATACCTTCCATTCTTGTTTTGGGGTCCTGATACTTATCAACAAACTCTAGATAGATGTTTCGTCATAACCACGTATCGTAGCCACTATAATCTTGGGGGGAAAATACAGAAGCTTTTTAAAATTGACTTTAGTGTTTTGATCGTTTTTTTTGTCTTGGTTTACTGTCGTATAAGGATCGATGTTGAGAGTCCTGCCAGAGAACTGAATAAAACCACAGGCAACCCAAACTAAGAAACCATTCAAGTTGCGTCTTATTTGGCCTTAAACGTGTTTGCAAGTTCAGTGTTTCGGGAGTCGTCAATATTGAAGCTTTTAGAACTGAAACCACAGGCTTCCCAAGATAAGGAGCTTTGCAAAATTAGCGACATTAAAAGTAAAAATAAGGTTATTGAGAAAGATGAATGGATTACACTAATGTTTAATGTTGGTATAAGACATGCACAATAATGAAAGTCTTGAGCTTTGATATTGAGCATGCGCAGTGATAGTACAGAAATTATGAAATTGGGTTTCCTGTGGTTTCAATTGGTTCGATAACACGTATGACCATGTGCTAGTGATCTGCGAAGTTGTCAACAGCTTATTACAAGTTAGTCATCAAATGTTCTGTTCTCAGCCGTAAGGTAGTCATCGATCGGTAGTTTGAGTCAAATCTCACGATTTTTAAGTTGTTTTAGCACAACAGGGAAGTCATTGCGAAGAACAAAAAAAAAAAAAAATGAGGCTGCCTCAAGCAGGGAGTTCCTTCAACCAAAGCGACGGTATCTTCAAGACCTAGCATCCTTTATCAGAACTGAAAATACAACTGTGATGCATGACTAGCATGCTTTGCAACCCTCGCCTGAATATATTATCACGCTGAGTCACTTGACCTTTATGGAACCTCAATTCTTCTTTATCTCTATTGCATTGACATCTTCATTTAGGCTTCATTTTTCGTTGGTATAGAGCTAGGCTTTGCACCATCACATGATGACAGCCATGACAGGAGGCAGGAACAATTGAATCTGGTCTAATCTGATTTACATGAGAAAGAATTAAGTTTCCCAGGGGAAAAAGACTTTATTGTTGTGCCCCCTGTCATGGCTGCCATCACGTGATGGTGCGAAGCCTCTATTTACACCAGTTTCACATTCGATGCAAACCGCTGTTTTTGAAGACCACTGACTCATTTGCACAAGCCTAGCCTCGTTTATAAGTCAGCTATTCATAGACACCATTAAAAGTCCGTGGCCTTTCAAAATATTGGTATTATTGAACTTGCACATTCTTTACATTACAGCTGACTTTTGCAAATAATTAGCAACAGCCAACTGTAATGTAAAGAATGTGCAAATTGAATAATACCAATATTTTGAAATTGGCCACGGACTTTTAATGGTGTCTTTGAATACAGTAGACCTTTTTCATTGTTGTTGAACAATTGTTGTGGTCAGGTCATAACTTCAACATACGTAAGTGTTGTGCATTGGTATGGCCCGACTCGTCGTTAATACAAGCATCTTTTGTTCAAATTCTAAAGATGTTCAAATTTCGTACAATCTTTGATGCACCTATTGGGAAATCAAGCTATGTTGGATTTTTATTTTCTTTATAAAAAAAAAGGTGCTTGTTGTTGGTAGAATATTGGTTCGGTCTACGAGGCTAACCCTGTGCAAATGAGTCCGTGGTCGAATGCGAAAATGGTGTATTGCGACCGGTCACACAGTCAGGCTTCACAGGAGGTTTCCTGGACGATGATAATCTCCAGCCCTCAAAGTGAAACAAAGTACTAAATGGTATGTGCACACCATCACGTCGATTCGCGCGGCTGTTTCATTTTTGCTGTCAGCCGTATGAACTTGAACCTAGAACTAGCGGAAAGGAATAACACTGACGAATTGCTATGATAAAATCTACGAGGAAAAAGTTCCATTTTCGTTGTACAAACCGTGGGGCTTTACCAATCAAATATGTTGATATTGAAAAAGGCTAGATATTGTTCCACTAGAGATAGGTAGGATACGTAGGTCACCGAACATATCCTCAAACTGCGCGATGCTAAATATATCGATTATATACCTTCGGTTCTTGATCGAGTAATGTCTTCCCAATAACCCCTTGGATTATTGATTCCTACTGATAATATGTTGTGCTTAAACACCGCCAAAATACAGAGAAATAGTAACTCGCCGTGAGGGAATGATACGATGTCTGAGGACATTGCGCCAAGAACATAGTAAATCACGTGACCGCGCAGAGGCAGCTGGAAATATCACGTGACCTCTTATACACGAGAGTTTGACCCATTAGACTGTACGTCTTCCTCCTGATGGACCGAGATGTCGTTGGTTTGCTTGCAGATAACAAGAATATCTAATCTCTTTATTTCTTCAGAGTTAAAAGGCGAGCTAAGTCCTTTTAGTAATGACGCACAAATTCAGTGTATTTGGAATCCCTAATAGTCCCTGGGAGCTTGATTAAAAAGATAGACATTTTCCCTCTACCCGAGAAAAGTGAAGTAGAACGAAAACGGTTTTGAATTTTCACGCCATAGTCGCTCAAATTATGGAACATATGAAGAGCTGGGGAGGGAGGGAAATTTATATTTGAATTGGGGTTTGAAGATAAGAGACTGCAAGAAAACAGTATTATTGATACTTATCAATATTCTCCCTCGCTTTCTATTAGTGATACATGCATGAATTATGCGCAATCTCGAGAAATGGCCTAAATTATTTCATCAGATTCAGCTGGTACTTCTATGACGTCATATCTCTCTCATAAACATCAGCTTAAGTATAATCCAAATTTAAAGGGCGAACGATAAACAAATTATGATCTTTATCAGTTTGTACCTAACAGCTTTCTAAACCTGGTCGGACTTCCTTCCCGTATTCTCATAGATAACGATTGACATTGCAATTGGTAGATTTGATATTAATGTCTCGCTAAGAACCGTCATTCAATCCCTTTTAAAACTGCTTTTATCTTGGCTGTCGGAATCATGTTTTTATGCATTGATTCGATTATGTTGAGTGTTTTTCTTGGATCGGTGCTGTTATCATTCGATAAAAAATAAGAAGTAATGTTTGGAAATATATTATACGAGTGTTCATATACTTCTTGATCAAAAAGCTACATCCTTAAAACAGAAACAACGAAGACAATCTTAATTTATTATCATATAAGCTAATTCAAAGTTTAAGAATTGTTTTCAGTGCGCATGCGATTTTATCCCGAATTTCTCACCTTCTTTTGTTTTTAATTAAACAAGAGAAGGTGAGAAATTCGGGATAAAATCGCATGCGCACTGAAAACGGTTCTTAAACTTGGAACTGGCTTATATTCATTATAAACACGATTATAGTAACGACATGACCTGGAAAATCAAATCCTTTTGACTTTTATCTTTCAAAAATTACATTGCATTTTGAACTGATAGTGAAATATAGTTTTAGGGCCTGTAATTCGTTAATACGGTTTTTTACTGTACATAATTATTTATCTTACAGAACGGATATTGACGAATATCAGATTTTAAGCTGATTACAAAATAATCCAGGGTTTATTCGTGTTTTTTTTATCTGCATGCTTTCGATTGTCGTGAATTTTGATTGGTTAAGTCCGCTATCACGTGAGCCAAACCAGTTAGTTTATAACTGGGTTTTGATTGATAAATTATCCAAAATACTGATACTTTATTAAAGCCTTATGATTAGCCAATACTTAGTCACGTGATTTGATTGTCGATTTTAGCTATGTTGATTGGCTACGACTATTCTGATGAGCCAACCATTAGGTCACGTGAGCGGTAAAATATTAAACGTTTTAAATTCATAAATATGAATAAATATTTAGTTTTTAGATGACTTACTGTCTTCTGATTGGCTGATCCACTGGTCAGGTGACTATTCGGTCCACGAGTTAAACATCGGACTGACCATTGCTGAGTATAACGTATAATTGTCAATTACTCGAGAAAATTCAAATGGCTTATAAAAGACAAAAGATTAGTTTGGAGGCGGGTTAGACCATTGTACCATGCCATGCCTGATTCCATTGCAATTTGATATCAACTTTAATTGTATTTACACCGTTTTACGCGACCAACACAGACCGTCCAGACGCCTGGCTTTTGGCTTATGTCAATCAAGTTTTCTAACAGTTTCAGTTAGCGTGTTTTTTTTAATATTCTTATTGATGGAAGCCACAGTGTCTGTGTCAGTTGCTTAATAGACCATTTCACGGTTGTTGTCGCTCAACCTCAGCCTCGATAGCGTGTAATTTATTCTTTAGAATTTGACTAAAGCCCGTGGAAGTTCTAAGTGCTTCAATAGATATTTTTGAAAGCACACGTGCATCTCGAAAATGGTCTATTGTTTGATAATGTGTACATTCCTTAAATTATCGTGAGCTGTAGTCAAATTCTAAAGAATATATTACACACTATCAAGGCTGAGGTTGAGCGACGGCAAACGTGAAATGGTCTATTGGTGTAAGTAGTTTAATGGATACAGAAAGAGTCTCACTTGAACATGTACAGGGCTTGATTTTGTCTCACGATCAAAACAGAGTATAGGGAACACGTCGGTCATCATGGAGTTTAATCAAAAGTCTGAAAATATTTCTTTCAATTTTAGGAAAAAGGTCACAATTTTTTTTATTTTATCATTGAATCAGGTTAGATCAGCGTAGCACCCGTGCCGGCTTCCCGGCTCACCAGTTCCCCGCCTCGTAGCTTCCCAAAAAATCAATTAAAAAAGTCAAGTAAAGTATAAACACAAGGAAGTAACCAGTTTTGGTTAGAAGGCAGTTAGAATGCCGCCATTGTACGCCCCATTAAGTGACGTCATCCTCCATCACGTGATCGAGTAATGACGTCATCGTTAAATATCAGTGTCCTTACATTGTAAGTAACGCCTGTGTTAAATTCATGGATTATTGCTGTCAATGGTTACATTTTATTGATTGAATAAATCGCTTGGAAAAATATTAATTATTAATGTATAAGTGTTTTTTTGCTTGAGACATGGTCATCGAAGAATCAAGAAATTTGGAAGTTTATAAATAGTTTTGGCTTCCGGTTTCGCCAGAAAAAAATCTAAAGATCCTCGCTACATAAAGCTAGTCGTTGCAGAAATGCCGTTTATCGTATATAGAGTAACCCACCCATTGTGCCTTTTATTAAAGATCTTCCTTTAACTACCATACTGATTAATATGATTATTTCAACCTTTCAACCTTTATGAAGATGAACTACATTTAGAAATTCAAAGTTACCCAACACCAATTATGGTAAATGAGAACCAGAAAAGAAAAAACCCTGAAGGGTAGGAACCAGTTACTGAAAAGCGGTTTCTGAAGCAAAGGCTAGATCTTCCTTTAATCAGTAAATTAGGCTCGGATCCTAAACTGTTATATTGCGCGACCTTGTAAAAGGTTCGTTTTTTTTTTATTATTGGCCTTGTAGCGTTATATTTCCCACTAGGTTGTGTTATAAAATAGAAGCAATATATCTCGCAAAAATTCGTATGATAGTTCAGTTGGGTATATATGCCAAACCTCGTGGCCGTCAAAGGAAGATTATGTCCATTACTATCCAGAAAAATATCGTTGAAACTATCTCAGTATTTTCTGATTGGTTTTCCCATCTTGGAACACTTTTTCGATAAAATCCCACGATACATACATACATACACACACACATACATACAAACTTTTTTGAATCATCCCCCAATGGCTCTTCCGACTCGATTACAAAATTTAATAACAACTATACTAATCAAAATATAGTTTAAAAGGGATCTAAAATATATCATAATGTAAATTAAAATCCAAAAAAAATTCTAAAAACTTCTACAAACTACAAACTTAAAACTAGAAGACTATATTAAGTTTTGTTATCTTTAGAGTACGAAGATATTTCAAGCAACAGAGTCAGTGCCGCATTTCTGAATTCCTATGACACTTTGTTTTTTAAAATAACATTTTTTCCCTGTACGACGCATGTAAGGAGAGTCACAAGTCTCTTCGCTTCGTTCCAAATTGTATTTCCATGTTAGTTGCAGTCTTACAGTAAATGTGTTAGCGTTTGTTAAGTCTATAAAGCTTTATAGGTTAAAGGTTTTAGTCCATAAGCTGTTGCTATGGTTACTTACCCATAATGCACCAACTGCTTACAAGCGATTGGTCGTTTCAGCAATTAGTTAGTGTACAAGAATGACAAAGGTAACAGACGGACAGATGAAGTTCAAGACAAGCACAGGCAGACAGACAGACAGACAGACAGACAGACAGACAGGCAGACAGACAGACAGACAGACAGACAGACAGACAGACAGACAGACAGACAGACAGACAGACAGACAGACAGAGAGACAGACGGACAGACAGACAGAGAAGAAAGACAAAGAGAGACTGATACAGGCAAGGGACAACCGACAGACAGACAAATAGCTAGACAGACAAACAGAGAGTTGACAACAAGACAGACAGACACAGACAAACACAAATTAATAGTTTAACAAATCTAATAAAATCCAGCTGAGTTGACCTTCAGAGCAAACTCAAGGTCAACTAATCAGAATTGAGAATTCAACATCGTATTTTGATTACCATTTCCCATTATTTTGCCAAGAGAATTTATGAAAATATACGAGTTCTTCCTTCTTTAAATGAATCGTAAATGCTAGACGAACTCATGGCGGGATTATATTTCAATCAACAAGAAAAGTCTACCTTGTATACTCGGAAAATGCTCGAAAAATGCTAACCAAAAATAGTGACCAATAATTCCTTTCGGGGAAGGTGATCAACTCAGCTGGATATAGACGGTAGTGAATTCCAGAAAAAGAAACTTATTTTTGATAAATATTATTTTTGACAACATAATCTTACTGAAACCGATGCCGATCTCTCCCAAAAAATAAAGGGATTCATCCTTGAGTATTTCACTATTCCAATCATTGCCATAAGTTTCTTTTTATGGAATTCTTTTCCTATAGATTTTTTCTTCCTCTTCTCCAGAGCTCCACCAGAAATAGGTCTGGGTTTGAGTCTTTATGCACGCAATGCATGCGATTCGATGAAATTGATCACGTCAAAAACCCAACGCGAGCGAGATTGTTTTGGTAATCTACTCTGGCTTTTATCGTAATGACAAATTTTTAAAATGTCTTCCGTTTCATTCATCAAATACAAAATGTAATTAACCAATCTCAGCGCTTGACAGAGCGGTGTTTTTTTCCCACTCAAGTAATCTTTTTCATTGTCACCAAAATCTTCAGTTGTGTCATCATGCATGATCAATATTCACGACATACAATTGCGTGCACACTTTTATTTGACCCACGATAACTTTTCATCACTATGTCAACCTACCTTCACTGCCAATGACTTCACGGTGGTCGGTCTGGACACTCTTGGTCGAGTATCGGGTTGCTTTTGTGCCGTTGTCGGAATCAAATCGGAAAGCGTGACTCTGGTTTCGTCCAATGGTCGTTGCCACACCGTTATTCATCGTTGTGGTATTAAAGGATTGATCGTCTGTCGCCATGACAAAGTTGTACACCTATCATGATATTATTAATGGTAAACTTGGTGGCGGGCAAGAGAGTGTGCTGGAGAGCAGTAAATTTTGAATTGCGAAGTAATTGAACCAAGCGGAGTAGGAAATGACTGGGAAGGGACGGCCACAGTCAAGCATATAAACGTGAAATAAGAGAGGACAGGACAGGACAGGACAGGACAGGACGGGACGGGACGGGACGGGACGGGAAAGGAATGGTGTAGTAGACCGTGCTATAGTGGAGGCAACCAGAGGGCAGGTTGTGAAAAGGAGAATGTGTAAAATTGAATGGAATAAAATCGAACTAAGCCGAGGAGTGTAAAACAAGGCTTTAACAATAATTACCTTGGGCACAAACACAAGTAGAAGTGTAGCAGTCGTGCAGATAATCAAACAAAGGGAAGATATGGCATACGGTGCTTCATAATGGATAGTATTGTCCAAAGCTGTGGTTACTATGGCACCAATGCACGATAGCGTCACTACGTTGTATACTGACATGCCTATATACTTGGAGTCATTTAGTGCTGGTATTGTGACATTACGTGTCTCCCAGGCCAGGAAGAGACCAAACAGTAAGAGTATACCTTTGTATGCGTACATGGCGGCCAGGAAATAGGTTTTGTACTGACAATTGCATTGGTATAAGACTGGTACATAGATTTTGTCATTGTATGTTGTTTCCTGAGGTGAAATGATAATGATGATGATCAAAGTAGAGAAGCGAATAGCCCTTGCTAGACTTTCCAACAAGTCTAAGCCCTTGCCAGAAACGAGTGGGGTACCAGGGGCGGATCCAGGATTTTTGAGAGGGGGGTGACTGAAAGCCCAAAAAGGCGGGAAAGTAGAAAAGGCGGGAAAGCAGATATGGGGCAGAAAGCCGTGATGCCTGTTAAACGCGAGAAATGAGACAGCTTGAATGAAAAATGATATCAAAATTTTAAAAAATGAAAAAAATCTAAAAAGCTGATGTCAAGATCAAAAATAAATATTCAACTGGCCAAAAAGGGGGGTGACTAATCACCCCCGTCACCACCCCTAAATCTGCCCCTGGGTACTCATTTGTCGCATGGGGACAGGGAAAATTCCCCTTTGGGAACACTGGATCGAGATTGCTTAACTGTTTATGCCAAATGCAAGCAAAAAGTAATCAAGTAGTCACTAGCTCTTTCTTAAAAAATTATCCATATCAAGGGTTTAAATCAAATGAAGAAGGAAGAATTTGAAGAGAAAAAGGCGTCAAAAGAGAATTAAAAAAGCTAGAGATAGTGAAAACTTTTATCTGGATACGATGGCAATCGAACCTGCACGTCCACAGAAAGAAATTCAACAATTTAATTTAGAAATTCAAAATTTGTTATTCCACTATGCCATACCCCCGAGACATCCCCAGAAGTTGAGACGTCGTATGGACTTTGGACCTGACGGCAATAGTCCACATCGTACGAGCCATTGTTACAGTTCAGTACAGCACAGTACTTTCCTATTCTTTCCTTACTTGCCATTAGGAACCAAAATTTCGAAAATTTATCGAATAAAACTGCGTGTGCTTGTTCGAAGTTCACTGTTTGTTTACATTCACTATCCAGGGACTCACCGGTTGCCTCGATTTCATGCCAAAATTTAATATATTCAAAATGGCACAGGGGAACAGTGAAGGGGATTATTAAGGCCGTTCCGCCCTTGGATGTACCACGGAGTACGCAGCCTAAAGGCATCAGAGGGGAGATTAGCCGGCCCTCTGACCGTACTTACAGCTAATCCAGTCTGCCCAGTTGATCACCGAGCGGGCGAAGATCAAAGTAGAATAAACATTGGAACAATACTAGGACTTATTCAATAGGTACATCATATTAAGTGGTTCATTTCAGTTTTAATACGTACATACCAATAATTTAAACTTCAGTTTGTTTGCTTGTAGAGGATCATAGGTAAACCAAAGAGATAGAAAAATGACATCGACTATGACTAAAACAGCTACTATGCCAAACAGGTGGATGTCTTTGATGGCCTATAGATGAACACATTCACAATCAATCCTGTTATCCATGATGTCTAATAAAAAGGTGCATCAAGTGCCTCACTCACCATTTTTTTCAGTGTCTTGGCGGCTGTGAATATCTTGTGTACTCGCCAAGTTTTACTAAACATTGCGCCAAATGCCAACGAGAAGCCAACAGAGAGCACAGCTGTTCGGGCCTGAAATGAAAGTTTTTGGTAAGGAGAACGCCACCTTAACATTAACTATGTTAAAGTCTACTTACGTTACAGTTGATACCGTAAGTGGGAAGAGAGAGAAAACGTCCATCCAAGCCAAACAATACGACAGAAATATAGCACAGGAGACATCCTAGGATGATGACGTTATTGAGCTGGGGAGATGACATCTTGATTGATCTGTGGATCAGGATTTCATTCATTTATTCATTCATTTTATTCATTTAATAAATCATTTAATGTGCATGTATAACCAACCACCCACCAATCTATCTATCCTCCCTCCCTCTCTTTCTCCCAACCACCACCCTGTCCATACATGCCTATTCTTCTGTTTACCTGTTTTCTCTGTAAACGATATTAAAATAGAGAAAAGCAACCGAGAGCAAGGCCCCCACAAAGGCAAGTAGCCATATAACAACAATAAGCGTGACAGGATTTAAAAGGAGGTCATCAAGGCGGATCATCTGGTCGATAGGAACCCGGTTTCCTGAGATGAAAAAAATGCATAAAACAATAAGTAAAAGGCAGGTTGCCAATCTTGGATTGCATTCCTTTCAAATTCTACGTTCCCTTCTTACATCTTGATAAACTCTTATTCAAATGTTTTAGCTCCTTAGAGAGGCATAAGAGAATAATCATTAGGTCAACAAAATGAAGCGTGAAAATGCCAATTCTGATGGTAGTGGTATCAAGATGTAATAAATGGAATGGAGAATTCTTTGTTGCTAATAGTATATAAGCTTCTACATATTCTGCATAGAATAGTCGTGTTCCAGTGAACGTCCTTGGAATTTCAAGAGGTTCGTATTGATAAAGTTTTGCATTTTTACTTTACCGTTGGTATTGGCATGGTAAATAATAACTATTCAGTGCCCCAGCCCATTGTTTTCCTTCATGCATAATAATTTACGGTTTCTTGTTGCAATTGAGCATGCGTAAAACGTTTGGAGGCATCGATTTTTAAAGATGACCTTTTCTATAAAGAAATGTATGGAAAATTGTCTTGGTGGGCAAGCTGTTGCCCACCACATACATTGCCTTATAAAAAAAGGTCACTTTTAAAAATTCATAACTTCGTTCGTATTTATTTGATTTCCCTCAAAATTTCAAAATTTACTAATTTTAGGATGCTTTTTCCAGATATGATATTTTCGGGACCAGAGAAGCAATATTTGAAATGTCACGCAAGGTGTGCAAAATCCCCATTGATACACCTACTTGCAAGAACGTTGTCATACAACATTTGAGCATTTGTAGTTTAGTGGATTAGGAATAAATTAAAAGTACAAAAGAAGATCATTGAAGCAGAACTCTTTCTTTTGTACTTTTAATTTATTCCTAAACTTGAAACTACAAATGTTCAAATGTTGTATGACAACGTTTTTGCAAGTAGGTGTATAATAGTCTAATTGGAGCACAAATAACTAAAAAGTGAGGCGTACTAACCTGGCCAGAGATGCTGTTCACTTGAACCAAAGAAATCAAGTTTATTTTGGTACGTCAAATGTTGACCCACTTTAACCCAGGATGCTGTAATGAAAGTGCATTTACAATCATGACCTATTTCTTGTGTGTTTAATTTTTCGTTATTTTATGTAATTTTTTGTCATTAGTAGTTAATTTCAGTATAATGAATAACATGGCTATGTCTGGACGCCATTTTCAATTCCAATTGTTAACTGAAAGTTTTGTCAGTTGAAAATGTTAACAAAACTTTTCGGTGGTTTTTGGAGGCTCCAATTAAAATTGTCGCATTATTTCACGATGGTTTATATATATATTGAATACCAATATAATTTCTTCATTTCCTGAAGAAGGCAAGTACTGGCCTTCCGAAATATCGTAAGACTAAAAAATTTGTCTACGATTTTTTTCTCCTTATAGCGGAGCCCCCGCGCGGGCGGAGCACCATACTTAAGAAAAAATGATAATCCATCGACACAGGGGGCAGAGGGAGACCACGTATCTTTCATCGTTTACGTAAACATCTTGTTGCTCCGCCATCTTGTTTTATATTATTAACCGCTGTACATAATAAACGTCTTGTTGCTCCCCCATCTTGTTTTATAGCGGAGCTCCCGCGCGGGCCGAAGGGAATTATGGGATATCATTCCTGATATTTTTTTCGGGTTGCCTATCACTAGGGCTTTCTAAAAAAAAATATCAAGTAAGATATCCCATAATTTGTGATGCACTTTTGATATACTTGTATATATACTTGAAACGGCCATAATTTTTGCAAAAGGCTATATATATATATATATATATATATAGATTATGGATTGTAGATAGATCAAAGACAAGACATAACTTTTGCTGTTACTCGGAGTTTCACGCTTACGCGATCTTCAGACAGTCTTTAATCTGTCTGAAGATCGCGTAAGCGTGAAACTCCGAGTAACAGCAAAAGTTATGTCTTGTCTTTGATCTATCTACAATCCATAATCTATAACGCTCTACATGTCAATGTATTGAGCAATTTACCGTCAAAATAGACACATCCAGATATATATATACACACTCGATTGCAGAAACGTTGTAGTATACATTTATACATATATACAAATACCTAATGAGATGCAAAAACGGAAAAAGCTCTAAAATATGATCGTGTATATGTTGAAAGTTACCAAAAACACTTCTATGCCTTGCTTTGATGCTAGACACGTCAAATACATAAGGTTTTGAAGTATCAGATATTAATAAATTTTCACTTTTTAGGCCTAACAACTCTTTAATATATCTAATAATATCTAAAAGCGCTCAAATCTTATTTTTCATGTTCTTTATTGAGAAAACATCTTGAAAAATATTATTTTGTGAGATATGCATCAATGGATACAGAGATATTATTTTTTTCATGTTTTTGCATTTCATTAGGTATTTATATATATGTATAAATGTATACTACAACGTTTCTGCAATCGAGTGTATATATATAACAATACCGTTGCGGATCTGTTTGATTTGTACTAGACCCTGCCTTCCTCTTTTTTTGTCAAAACGAATCGTTCCCTACAACAATAAAAAATACAAGATACTTTAGAAACAATAAGACAATAACAAGCCCGGGGTGCATGGGAGGGGGACTTCGGGGCGCTTTTATACGGTAAAAGGTACCCCTTTCATATACCTTCGTAGAAAAGCTACCCCTTTTCATACCATACCAAAATTCACAAATTTTCACCCATTTTCTATACCTGTGGCATGAAAAAGGTATAACCCTTTCGGGCGGAGCATCCCCGTATAATCCATTATAGGAAGTACCTTCCCCCCGGATAACTAGTGACACGAAAATAATTGTCCTTAATGGGCATAATGAGGTCCAGTTTGTATCGACCATTACCGACACTCCTTCAAATGTCATCTGATCCATTGATTCACCCCACCCCACCCCATTAGATCGATCGACCATCACCGAGACTCCTTCAAATAACACTTGATCCATTGCTTCACCCCACCCAACCCCTATTTAGTGTACTTGGCAGCCAACTCTTACCGAGACTCCTTCAAATAACACTCTATCCATTTCTGTCCTAAATGCCTTCATGTGAATGCGAGAACTATATGTAAAATTGTCTGGAGGCAGCTTGTCTTTCTTCAACACGCTGTCCATAACAATGGCGGTGGTCCATACGCAATCGAATGAAAATGACGATTCGACGGTTGGGCTTTCATGTATTGAACTGAGCTTGTTCCAGTACTCCTTTGACGTCTATCAAATGAAAGAAACCGTTGAAGGTGGTTTAGTTTATGAGCGCTTTCATTTGTCAGCTCATCTAAACATTTTGTGGTATGTTCTAATCTTATTAAGACTTAATAGAAACTAGATTTGACTAGACTTTATGCATCATATTCCCAATACAGCTCAGTTGAGCAAGGGCCACCCTTTTTGAATCACTGCCAAATCCTATTTATTTAAAGCGTTACTTACAAGTCCTGAAACAGTGGTAACGTTGTCCTGCCTAAGACCAAAAAATCCCATGCCAACCATTCCTTCCATGAACTCTATGATTTCCTCTACTGTGCAGTCGATTTTACTCTTTTTTGTTTTAATAAGTGTAACAATGAAACTGGGATTACTACTACCAAACATAATCCAGGCGTAGTTCTCTCCATACATCTTGAGTTTGTAAGCCTAAAACATCCGGTAAAGAAGTAAATAAGACAAAGACAGACCGCACCGCACCGCACCGCACCACAATGTACGCACCGACCGCACCGCACCACAATGTACGCACCGCACCGCACCACAATGTACGCACCGCACAGCACCCCACCACAATGCGCGCACCGCACCGCACCCCACCACAATGTACGCACCGCACCGCACCTCAACGTACCTCACCACAATGTACGCACCGCACTGCACCGCACACTAGGGTGTTTTTTTTTGTCTACTTCTTCATTCTTGCAAATTAATACTAATAGGCATGTAAGAATGCGCCGGCAAGCGCCAGACTTAATAAGAAGACAAGATCAAATAATCAACTAACCTCACAGAAGACCTTTGGAGCACTGATATCTGAGAATTCCCCGATAATGATACGAGCGTCTAGAGACTACAATACAAAAGTGATATATAAATTTTTACCATAATTGTGAAATTATTCGCGCGCTGATTGGTCGAGAGCCGTGGTAAATACGAAGACATACAGATAGAATGACGAAACGCTCACCCACGAAGCCAGCGCGCGCTTGAAACGTTTTTTTTTTCTTTCAAAATTTTTCTTCGTTTTTGGATTTTTTAGAAACAAAGTTAAATTATTTGGTTAGTATTCAGTGTGTAATACGGTATCACTACAGTGCAAATATATGAGAACTGATAAGCATATCTATCGTTATTGTCAAAATCATCATAGTTATCATCACCAACATGTATTACCCATATAATAGACCATTTTCGAGATGCGCGAGCGCTTTCTAAAATATCGCAGGCGCAGACATGAGAAAGAGGCATTTTCGGGCAAGATCACGCGCGCTATTGACTCTTGACTATTGAAAATGCCTCGAGATCGCGCCTGCGATATTTTTGAAAGCGCTCGCACATCTCGAAAATGGTCTATTACCATCAACAGTAGTATGATCAAAGAAGAAGAATCTACCTTAAGCTTTTTGACTTGGTAGCTGACATCAAAAGTCGTGGTATACTGAAACCCTTCTACGGCAATAGCACTGATGTTCTCCTTTTCTAACATTTCCTGGAGTTCCCTTACAGACTAGAGGTAAGTTTATGACAGGAGAATCAGCTTATTATCAATATCAATATGAACAAGGACGTATTTGAGGCGAAGATATCCTTTTAGCTTCATATTTCTTTGACCCATGTTAGAAAAGAAACTGAAACGAGTTGGTGCTGGGCACTTATTTGTCGCGCGGAGACCGGGAAATCCCCCTTTATTGGTTGGACAGCAGCCGCCTTACCACAAAAATTTAAATTATTATAGCAATACAGGGGGAAAATGCTCAGAAACCAAGTGGAGTAAAAGCTCAGTCTTGTCAGTAAACTTTTCTCAGGCAGCATAAACGAGGCTAAGCCTTTACAAATGAGTCCGTGGTCTTCAAAAACAGCGTTTGCATCGAATGCGAAACTGAAGTATTGGGCGGAAAGCGCAGTTCGATTTTCGGATCGATATCGCTTAACTAATGATACTGAATTTAAGGAAAAAGAAATAGCAATTACTCTTTCTATGAAGATTATCAATGTTAAGGGTATTTGAATCCAATGAAGAACTCCAAAGCAAAATGGTGTTAAAAAGGGGTAGAAATCTTTATCCTGATACAATGGGATTTGAACCCACGTCTACTGACAGACATTCGATAACTTATCCCGAAATGTAAAAAACTGAGTTTGCCATACCCACAAGAAATCTGCTGAGGCGTCGTATGGACTTTGGACCTGACGTCAATTAAGGCTAATCCGCACTTAATGCATGGATTACGAATTAAGGGTAATGTTCTACCCGCAAAAAGAATCTAGTCCACCTGGTGCATTGTTTCCACGACTTTTGTTGAGCTTAAAATTATTTCTTGGAACCGCGTCACCACGTTAAAAAAAAAACGTAGTGGGCTTCCAAGACAATGAGTTGGTACATGGATAGGTGATCTGAAATGTATACCTACTCAAGCTTTTTATAGAAGGCATACATGAATCAAATAACATTTTCGTTCCCAAGGCTAGCCGAGTTTCTTTTTTGTCTCCGCCAGGAAATGAAGCACTCCATTTCCAACTGCTTTCTAATTGGCTAATTCATTAAGAGAAAGCTGCCAAACAACTACCAAACAACTGGGACCAGAAAAATCTCTTTTTGATTCGCCCTAACCCACTCGTTTGTTCATTTATCGCCAAGACTCGGAGACCAAAAGGATCACAAAATGATCATATATCCAAGACTTAGTCAATTGAAGTAAGAATAATTTTGGAAGTTTCTGCTTGTTCTTACCGGTGAAAAGATCTCTGCATCATACTGGTGAATAATGGCCACTCTCTTCCAATTAAAGTGCTTCATGAACGCCAATTTAGCTTTGTTGTACGAGTTGGTGGACGGAACCATCCGAAATACATTTCTGTACTCGATATTCGAACCGAATTTGGGTGCTATCGCAGCATACGTAATCTATTGAAGTAAAAATTGATAAACCGTTACTGGCGATGGCTGTGTTACGAGGAAACTTAGATATGGAGATATTTTCTCCACAGCATGTTCTGGGTCGCCCAATAACGATGAATGAAGCGTTGTGATTGGGTAAAATGCATGGACCATGTGACTAGTATACGCGAAGTCGCATCGAACCCTGTATGAGCAACAGTTGTTAGTTTGGAAGTAGCTCAGCAAATTATGAGAGTTCGGGGAGATCATAACTAAATACTAAAGTCCCCTTCACAGTTCCCTGTGCCATCTTGAAAGGTTGAAAAGCACTTTATTCCCTCGCTTCGATGCAAAGGCACGGCTACTTTTCAAGATAACACAGGGAATTGTGAAGAGGACTAGTATACAAAACTATCATAGGGGTGTTTGCCCACCCATATGGAACAGATCCTGAAACCACCTAGTTTGAGTTCAAACCGGAGTACCTGGGAATCGCAAATCCCACGCGCGGTACCGATTTTATAGAACTAGTATCGAAACCGTGCCGGCGCGACCGCATGACCGCATTGCCTAGTCATAGGCAATGTGCAAAATATACCTCAAGTAAGTTCCAACTACTAACTGACTCAGCCACAGGCTCAAGAGCGGCGGTCGTGGCAGGTCCTATCAACATCATCTTGGTAGGAGGATTGTGAATCCAATCGAATAATATCTTGATTGCTTTGGCTCCACTGCCCTGTGTGCATGAGGAAGGACATGTAAATTTTAGTGGGGTATTATAGAATTTCTAGAATAATTCTACCAAATAATATCGCTCCTTAAATCTTCTAGAAATTATTAGATGTTGCTTGGCAAATATATTAGAAGTTGTGATTTGTTTCTTCGAGCAAATTTTTCTGGGAAAAAAATACCGAGCTAGAAAATGTTAGAAATATTTTGTACTCTTTTATACGGAAGCTCTGCGGGGACTTCAGACTTCAGACTTCAGACTTCAGACTTCAGACTTCAGACTTCAGACTTCAGACTTCAGACTTCAGACTTCAGACTTCAGACTTCAGACTTCAGACTTCAGACTTCAGACTTCAGACTTCAGACTTCAGACTTCAGACTTCAGACTTCAGACTTCAGACTTCAGACTTCAGACTTCAGACTTCAGACTTCAGACTTCAGACTTCAGACTTCAGACTTCAGACTTCAGACTTCAGACTTCAGACTTCAGACTTCAGACTTCAGACTTCAGACTTCAGACTTCAGACTTCAGACTTCAGACTTCAGACTTCAGACTTCAGACTTCAGACTTCAGACTTCAGACTTCAGACTTCAGACTTCAGACTTCAGACTTCAGACTTCAGACTTCAGACTTCAGACTTCAGACTTCAGACTTCAGACTTCAGACTTCAGACTTCAGACTTCAGACTTCAGACTTCAGACTTCAGACTTCAGACTTCAGACTTCAGACTTCAGACTTCAGACTTCAGACTTCAGACTTCAGACTTCAGACTTCAGACTTCAGACTTCAGACTTCAGACTTCAGACTTCAGACTTCAGACTTCAGACTTCAGACTTCAGACTTCAGACTTCAGACTTCAGACTTCAGACTTCAGACTTCAGACTTCAGACTTCAGACTTCAGACTTCAGACTTCAGACTTCAGACTTCAGACTTCAGACTTCAGACTTCAGACTTCAGACTTCAGACTTCAGACTTCAGACTTCAGACTTCAGACTTCAGACTTCAGACTTCAGACTTCAGACTTCAGACTTCAGACTTCAGACTTCAGACTTCAGACTTCAGACTTCAGACTTCAGACTTCAGACTTCAGACTTCAGACTTCAGACTTCAGACTTCAGACTTCAGACTTCAGACTTCAGACTTCAGACTTCAGACTTCAGACTTCAGACTTCAGACTTCAGACTTCAGACTTCAGACTTCAGACTTCAGACTTCAGACTTCAGACTTCAGACTTCAGACTTCAGACTTCAGACTTCAGACTTCAGACTTCAGACTTCAGACTTCAGACTTCAGACTTCAGACTTCAGACTTCAGACTTCAGACTTCAGACTTCAGACTTCAGACTTCAGACTTCAGACTTCAGACTTCAGACTTCAGACTTCAGACTTCAGACTTCAGACTTCAGACTTCAGACTTCAGAATCCTCTGTCATTGGAATGGTTTTTTTTTGTTCTATTTCCGGGCATGTTATTAGTTAGCACACTATCTCGGTGACAAATAGAATAAAAACGGCTCCAATAATTATATCTCCCTTAAAATCACTAACAATCTAAAAAGGACTACCTGTGGTGAAGTCTGAAGTCTGAAGTCCCCTCAGAGCTTCCGTACTTTGATGCAAGAAAAAGCAAATGAAATGAAACGAAATAAATCGAAATGAAACAAAATGAAACGAAACGAAACGAAACGAAATGACACGAAATGAAACGAAATGAATCGAAATGAATCGAAATGAAACGAAACGAAATGAAACGAAATGAAAATGAAGGGAAATGAAGGGGAATGAAGGGAAATGAGGGAAAATGAAGGCAAATGAAATGAAATTAAAACAAAGCCTTCTGTAATATGATGTAAACTCACACTTACCCAGTGTGTATCGCCAAAGTGAAGTACTATTTGATATCCAGGGAGAATATCGGTGCTATTGTTAATCATCTCCATTGCCATCTTCATCGCCTTCTTGTGTGCAAACCTGTCCTCATCAGCATACCGTAAGAATGCACCAATATGAAGTTGTTTTAAGGGATGAACACACGATGTACTTTGGTTCTTACAGTCAGAGGAATTGCAGCATGAGCTGCTGTTTAAAGCTAATCCTCTCTGGCAGCAGAGTTCGATGAAATTTGTCTCATTGTGACAGCATCCTTCCACAGGTGAGGTGTTGATCAAAGTGTAAGCCAAGAGGAGCAGAAGAGGAGCGAGGAAGGTGGAAGGAGATTGACAAGCAATCTCCATTTCTAAAACAAACAAATAAACAAAAACAAAAAAACAAAAAAAAACAAGGAAAATTAATTTTTGCTATTTTTTATTTTAGTTGTAATTAATTTTAAAGTGAACCTCTATTGCCTGATACAAAACTTTCAGTATTTGTTCTACATGAAGTGAATAGTTGAATGGTTACAGTGAAATATTTCTTAATTTGAGAGCTGCGTCTATATTTCATAAAGGTTTATGCATTGGGGACCGTTCATTTTTTATCGGGGAGGGGCGGTGGAATTCCTGTAGGTGCCCATACAAAAACTCTGACCCCTCTCTGTTGCTGTAAAAAGAAATTGCGCCCCCCCCCCATTGTCCATCAAATTAAATGCATGACCTCAACCCCTCTCCCCAACCCTTAATCTCACATTTTCAAGTTGAGGGGTTCGGGTCAACTTTCTTCATCCATCCACCCCACCCCAGACGACACCTTCCAGCGACCCATCAATCCGTCCATCTATCCATCCCCCCTTCACACCTTTCTTCATCCATCCACCCCACCCCTCAGAGTATTACTTATTAACCAGTTCAACCCACTCACTCTTCCACCCTTCCTATCTACAATCCCTTGATCTATTATATGAGCATCAAAAAATCTTTTAAATACTTTGATAGCACGCACAAAGGAGCTACTACTTTTTATCTGTGTGTATTTTATTAATCTTAACGATAATGAACAAATGAACAATGTTCTTAAAAGCCAATTTTGTTATTTTAACGACTAAGACAAACTTATGAACTGAGCCAGTCATTTTCTTATTTGTCCGTACAGATAAGATCCCATCTGAAACACCAAGGAAGTGCTTTTCAAGAGGGTTTTAGAATTCAATTTTCATTATGATTTTAGGCTGGCTTGCGATTATTCCATCAGATTGGTAGAGATCTTCAGGTTAAAGCGGATTAAAGCTATGTGCTATCGTGTGTCTGCTCAGCCTACATTATAGCTTTACAAAACCATACAAATACGAGAGTTCTGTTTTGTTCAACCATGGGAAATTTATCGTCATTAGTAATAAAAATTATACTTCGTTACGATTTACTATAACTGAACTGCATTATATGCGAGTCTAAAGTTTGCAAGGTTAGTTCTCGTAGGCGGCTCTTTTTCAATTATCCATTAAACAGATTTAGTTTTAAATTCTTAGCAAAGAGTTCAATTGGACTGCAATTTATAATAAATCATAAGACCCAAGAAAAAGCCGATAAAGAGCCAGACAAATATGGCATTTCATTCTGTCTTCGCATGAGTAAAATTCAATTCATGTTTATTCAGTTGCTTTTCTAAACATAAACATCAAACAAAGTGAAAGGATTTTGGATTTCTTTTAATTAGAATTTCGCACTATCGAATTCAAATTTATCTAGCATCACTGATATTATTGAAAAATTACAATTGTGTCAGTATTCCACGCCTTCATGTCTGCTCATATCTGTTAGACTAAGTCAACAAGACAAAAATGGTTTATTTGCTCAATGTCCTCCTGCCTTGCCTTTTGCACAGCTTTATTTCTCTTGTTAGACTGGAACTGCCTTGCACATTGTCTGGTGTTGTCTGGTATTGCCTCCCATGGCTTTATATTTATTTTCCCACTAAACGGGTGTTAAAAAATGCATCGATCTGTACCCGAGTACAGATAAATCGTTCAGCAATAATCACAGAAAAACAAAAATCAATCGGAGTTAACCGCGGCATACTATAGGTAAAACATGTACTGATGCATGTCTGGTCTAACGTTGGCGATATTTCTTATTTTCTGGAGCATCTTTTCATTTACAGCGCTGCCATTTTTGGTTAATCCGTGAGTTTTTTGCTAATTATTGAAGACGAAGAATGAAAGCTTTTTTCCTGCTCTTTCTCAGAATCACGCGAAAATACAAAACAATGTGTTATTTCTTTTATCGACGGAAAGACAACAATTTGATTCAGTTTTTTTTATCGGAAAAAAGGGATCTAACACGTTCATAAGACAAAAATGAAAAAAAAGAGCGGTAAAAAGGGGGAAAAAAGAAGAAAAAATCCAACAAAGAAAAAAAAAAAAAAGAAAAGCAAAGAAACGAAAATAAAAATCAATAAAAATAAATAAAACGAAGAAAGGAAAGGTAAACAAAGAGAATGGCTGTGAATTGATTTATCCCGATAGATAAAATATAGGGTTGAATATTTCGCGAAATAACCGGCCAGAAAGAAAGTTTTTATCGGTCTATTGAAGAGAGAGGCTGTAAACACAAGATACGATCGATGATCTTTGGAAATAAATAAAAAAATACAACTATTTGAAAAATTTGAACAAAAGTGCATTGTATGAAAAATTTAAGTTTTAGTTTAGAGATCTATATTACTTAATATTCTTATACATTTACCATTTCTTATATTCCTAAATCATATGAGATACTTATATCATATACTATATACAGTTAGAATGGTGAAAACAGTACACGAATAAGACGTTTTAGTCCAACCTTCTCGTGGCTACTCTTAATTTAACGCTCCAACACTTGGCCACACTTCATTGTTTTCGATAACATTAGCCTTTCTTCTGATCAAGGTATCATTTAAAAACTCCCATAAAACTATTTTTACTCATGTTTGCCATATTTTTTGTGACACACTTTGATTTTCAATAAAGTAGTCACAATTTCGCAATAATGATATACACAATATTCTCACACAGCTAAAAAACAAACATACCTGAATGCTTTGACATATTATTTGGTATTTTTAGCCTGTATCCACAACATCCATATTCCTGTATTTTACGCGTTCTAAGATATTGTCTTGTTGTCAACAATAGCTTAAAGAAGAGTAAAATGCGAAACAAAAAGGTGGTTATTTGTTCGTTGACTGAATATCTGAAGAATAACCCAGGCGATTGAACAGTGATATAATAGGGTCTATTCTGTATATGAATGATTCATAGTCCAAGCCAAGAGTTAAACTTGATCTCTTCGACTCTAAGTAACTATCTATATTTGGTACTTCCGATGAAAGTACTTGAAATTTTTTTTAAGCTTGATAAAGTTAATGTATTGTTGATCAAAGAGAAGACAGGACAATTTTTTTTTTATGCTGAAAGGAAAATAAACCTCGAGATGATGAGGTTGTTTTTGTTTATTTTGTATGAGGTTGGACGTTTATTTTGGTGTGCTCTAGCAGTCGGGTAATAATTCAAATTTAAAGAATGAATAAATAAAAGGAGAGAGAAAGATATAGAAAATAATAAAATTTGTAGGAAGAAGAAGGCAAAAATTTAGGGAGTAAGTAAGAGAGAAAGAAGAAAGGCAGAAAGAAACAGTAAGCAAAGGAAAAACACTTAAAATAACATGCAAAATGAAGAAGCGAAAGAAAGTAGAAAAGAAAAAAAGAAAGGTAGAGAGAAAAAAGAATGAAAGAGAAAGACAAGAGAAGAGAGAAGAAGAAAAAAAGAGATGAGTGGAAGATGAAAAGATGGAAGAATGGATCATAATACATTCAATAAAAATAACTCCAAACAACTTGTTTAGTAGTTTTGTCTAAGTCTATCGATATCCTTCACTGTTAAATAACCTAATCCTTTTAGTGTAAAATGCTCGAAAGCAAGAGGAGCGAGGGCGTTCAACTTGATGTCCCCATCACATTAGCTGACATGTTGCTGTATGTGTTTTACTTTATTGAAAGCAAACATTATTAATCTAGAACATTTACCTTCAAGGCGGATATTGAATATTATGAGGCAGTTCTTATCCTTTGTATTGATTGATTGCACTTCCGGAATTTCGTCGTATTTCGTGCTTTGAATTATGACAAGGACTCCTTTTCTATTCTATTATACGATTCATTTGAAACCGTTTTATTTTTGTTCAATTTGGATATCTCATATATGAATTGAAATTATGCAATTTTGAATTATTATTTAAAAAACTACAAATTTGGTAGGGTTACTAGAATTACACGAAGTAATTTTCATCTAGTCCTTGGAGATCAAATTAGAATTTGGAAGATTTTTTTGTGTAGGGAGAAATCCAGAGAACCCGGAGAAAAACCCTCGAAGCACAGGAGAGAAAACCAACAAGCAACTCTACTCACAGTGGTGGGACTCAAACCCGGGTCGCATTGGTGTGAAAGTTAGGTGAGCGCTCAGCTACGTCACCCGCGCTTTCCTTTACTTTCAAATGTATTTGTAATTACTGTGTCAACCTTTTTAATTTCTAAAATCAAGTTTAAATTGTATTTATACGTTTGATGAGTTTTCATTGGTGACCTTCATGTAGCATTTTTTTTCCTTTTCTTTTTCTTTCTGTTTTTGATTTATTTGGTTAAAGTAAACGAAGAAAATTGTAAAGAAAATTAAGGAAGGAAAAATGATTTTTTGTGTGATGACTGTGAAAGGTAGAAAAAGATAGAGGGGGAGAGCAAAAGGTTGTGAAAATGGAATAAAAACCAATTCAAGGTAGAGGAAAGGGAAGGTAAAAAAATATGAATGAAAAAATGAAAGAAAAACAAAGAAATAGTGATATATGAAGTGCACTTGGGTTAATGAAAGGATAAAGAAAGAGAAAGAAAGAAAGAAAGGAGGAAAGAAAGAAAGAAAGAAAGAAAGTAAAAAAAAAAAAAGAAAGAAAGAGAGAAAAGAAAATGAAAAAAGAAAGAAAGAAAGTTGAAAAGAAAGAAAGAAAGAAAAAAATGAAAAAAGAAAGAAAGAAAGTTGAAAAGAAAGAAAGAAAGAAAAAAAAGAAAGAAAGAAAGAGAGAAAAGAAAATGAAAAAAAAAAGAAAAAAGAAAACAAAAAAGAAAGAAAGAAAAAAAAAAAAAAAAAAAGAAAGGAAGGAAGAAAGAAAGAAAGAAAACAAGGAAACGAAAGAAAGAAAGAAGAAAGTATGATTTGATACCTTGGTATATTTGGTTTCGTGATGTCTGTATAAAGTAAGTATTGTCAATTAAAGACAGTTTCACTAGCAATTGTAAATTGATCTTAAAGTGGTTTTCACTTAGCTGGTATTCTCCCTAAATGCGTCACGTAAAGAATCTTAATAACAGGAGCAGTAAATCCGTTTGACATTGGACGTAATTGAAGCCCATTTCAGGCCACTGATGCACATATCACGATCGGGGCAACATTATCCTATACTTCTTATGATTACATCTTTGAAAGAAGTAGAAAATCACTTATCTTTAGGTGACATGCAATGTCGGCTACGAATGATAGACCCTTGACACCTTGGATAGTGCTAATTTTGAATAGGGATGAAAATAATGATGTTAATTATGATGGCGATCGATGATGACGATGATGATTATGATGATGATGATGTTGGTGATGATGATGGTGATCGCTGATGATGATGATGGTGATGATGATGGTGATCGATGATGATCGATGATGATGATGATTATGATGATGATGATGTTGGTGATGATGATGGTGGTGATGATGATGATGATGATGATTGTGATGATGATGATGATGATGATGATGATGATGATGATGATGATTGTGATGATGATGATGATGACGATGTTGTTGATGATGATGATATTGGTGATGATGTTGTTGATGATGATGGTGGTGGTGGTGTAGTCCAGTCCCGGACTCCCGACAGGCTGAGTTCGCGGAGGAAGGAGAGTCCAGTATTACTTGCATGCACATGTCAGCCTAGTAACCACGCGATCACCACAAAAACATGGTAATTGCGCGGTTACAATTCCTGTGTGATAATCAAAATGGCGGATGCGAATGAAGGTTAACTTGTGTATACACGATAGCAGTCTCATTTCGGAAAGCAATTTATTGATTCAGTGAAATATGCACTTGGAAAAACCAACTATGGTTTTATACCGAAGTTTGAACAGTTACAGGCGATTTACGGATTGACAGTTGGAAAGGATGTATTTGTGACCCAACTTATTGCAGGCTCTTTAAAAATGAACTTTAATCTGATTGGCCCATTCTGCACATGCGCATGCAAGTAATACTGGACTCTCTTTCCTCTACGACCTCAGCCTGTCGGAGCGGTTAGAAAGGGAGTCCGGGACTGGACTAGTTGGTGGTGATGATGATGATGATGATGAAGACGATGAATACATTTGTGAGGAGGCGACGATGATGTTCTTGATAAGGAGAAATAATGATGTTTGATGTAATGACTGAGCCCATGGCCTAACGATTGCCTCAAATAATGGTACATCGGAGACCCGAATGATGACCGTGTATCCTTAGCACAGTCCTTGCAAATAATCCATCATAATTGATATCAATAGCATGAAAACAAGGTAACTATTCTTTAGAAAGAATAGCGCGACTGCCTAAAAAAAACTTGATCAATAATGCCTATGCTTCAATTCACTATTCATCCAGTATACTTTGAAGGATGTTAGTTTATACTTTAACAAACTCTATTGAATTAAAACTACTATTGGCTACGAAAACAAAGGGCTCTTTTGTATAATGACAAAGGTACCTAACGCAAGTGTTTGTGAACCGTGGCTATCGCTACTGCAACTTTCAAATGACATCAACAGCGTCTTTATCCTTCTAGGGCGCGATAAAGGTGATCTTTTCCGAGCATCCTTAATTAATATTTGTAATTAAAGGAATGTGAAAATACAACGACGTGAATTATGAAATAAAATTGCAAACGTATGAGCGGCGTCAGGAATAAAACCAAGAACTCTAGCAACAGAAATTAGAATAACGGTCTGTATCTTGAATCCATCTGAGTATATTTAGTATACTGTCTAGTAATATTGAAAAGTGTTGCACCGTGTTAGCTAATCTAGACTTTTAGACAACTACTGATATTGAAGTAAGTGACATACGGATTCAGCAATATGGATCAAAGTCCTTAGATAATCTGTCAGCGAAGGTTTTTCCGGTGGCGCTTTTCTGTCTGGCAAGAGTGCTTTGATATACGGACGATAGAGCTCATGTTAAGTTGATGTATGATTTAGTGTTAACTGAGTCACAGATGATTTATGTATGTAAAATATATCACACATTTCCTGGGAATGTTTTTTTTTCCCTAATGTTTTCGAGTGAATGGGGAATAAAAATGAAATTGAACGTGTAAGAAAGAAAGAAAGAAAAAAATAGCAAGCTTAAGGAAGTGCTAGGGATAAAGTAAGAATATGAAAGGAAGAAAGAAGAAAAGAAAAGAGAAAAAATAGAAAGAGAAAGAGAAAAGAAAGAACGAAAGAAAGAAAGGAAAAAAAAAAAAAAGAAAAAGAAAGAAAGGAAGAAAGAAAAAAAAAAAGAAGAAAAATAGGAAAGAAAGAAAGAAAGAAGGAAAGAAAGAAAGAGAGAAAGAAAGAAAGAAAGAAAGAAAGAGAGAAAGAAAGAAAGAAAGAAAGAAAGAAAGGCTACTAGTTGGACCTTCAGGACAATATCAAGTATTTTTCTTGGATTAGTAATGTAATGAAAAAAACCTTAACTTGCTACTCGAGTGAAACTTAAGACAAACCACAAGGAGATCCATGGCAAGATGAAAATTGGTTAATACCAGAGAAAAACTGCAACGGAAAATCATTAAGAGATTTAGGAAATTAAAAGCACACTAGGGGATAAACGAGTCACTGTTCCGACAAAACACGAAACACGTGCCAGACGAGCACTAAGAACAACCAGATCATTATGTAAAACTATTAAAAAGTATCCTGCAGACTTTATTTATTATTCTACTTTTATGTATTATACTTAGTGTATTTCCGGTGACAAATTCCGTGCAGTGACGTGCTTTGCATCATTTGATGAGGGAATGAAACTGGCAGCCATGTTAGATTATGAATACCAAAATAAATACATTAAATTCCATCCATCCATCCATCCATCCATCCATCCATCCATCCATCCATCCATCCATCCATCCATCCATCCATCCATCCATCCATCCATCCATCCATCCATCCATCCATCCATCCATCCATCCATCCATCCATCCATCCGTCCGTCCGTCCGTCCGTCCGTCCATCCATCCATCCATCCATCCATCCATCCATCCATCCATCCATCCATCCATCCATCCATCCATCCATCCATCCATCCATCCATCCGTCCGTCCGTCCGTCCGTCCATCCGTCCATCCATCCATCCATCCATCCATCCATCCATCCATCCATCCATCCATCCATCCATCCATCCATCCATCCGTCCGTCCGTCCGTCCGTCCGTCCGTTCCTCCATATGCATCTATCTAATTGCAACTATTCCGTGTTACAAAAGTAAATTTGATGTTGCTTCCTTTAACGCTGAAACGTTTTGCCAAAACAAAACTTTAGTTGCCCATTTAGAAAGTAATCTTACTTTTTCAAGGGACTTTCTTCTAAAGAAAGTTTTAAAATTTATACTAAATGATTACTCTGCTCGCACCGTTTGTACATAAGATTCGGCTAAACGTTTCACTTTTAACACTAAACACATTAAGTGAGTAATTAAAGTAAGTATCTGAGGCTTATGTTTGAATTCTTGCGAGCTGAGTATCAATTTCGCATCAAACATCGATACAAGCAGCCTGGCAGCACGCCAAAAGAATCAAATTTATTGGAAATACTGAGCTATAGCACCGAATCATGAGTTTTTAAAAAATAGAGTAAAATAAATACACTCAAAAGCCTGGGATGTCGACACAGTCATTAAAATATTGGAAGTATAAACATTTATAACTTAAAGACGCAACACTCAAATGAAGAAATATAATTTCAACATTCAACTATCTAGTTTCATGTAGAATCAATACTGAAAGTATTGTATCAGGGGTTAGGTACACTTGCCTACCAGAAAATCTTATTAACCCTTTTAACCCGCTATTATTTTTCACAGGAAATTGTATCTAAATGAAGAACACGAGCTGGAAAATTGTCTGCTCACGCAACCATTCCCAATTAATACTTTAACTACTGGGCTCACTTCTGAACACCCTTTTTGTAACCTAACAATCTACTGACTTACCTTGGGTAGTAGAAACTTTTCTTCTCTGCTTGTTCGAACGATGTTACACTCGCAAGATCTCAGTCTGTAAAAACGAAATAGGAGTTGATGTGAATACCATTCTGTGACCCATCATGCTGTGCGAGTTGGATAAAACAAAAGATACTATAAACAGACTTGATTTCATTGTAGAATAGAGATAGTCAGAGGTAATATGGAAGAGTTTTATCAATGATACGGAAAACAAAAGAAAATAAAGGAATCAAAACGGGTATATGCCTAATATTTAAGTGGATGAACGCACATGCCGACAGAAATGCGTATACTAGTAATCTTATAGCATCAATCTTTGTAGCCGGCACAGAAGCGATACTGTATTGGAACAGACAGAAAAGTGCCGAAGATCCAGAGTATCATATCGACTTTTTTTCATAGATTATTCATCACTAAAAAAGCCGCTGTTTTCAAAATCAAATCAAATACTTCATTAGTCACCAAAAAAGAAAAACATTCTTTTGTTCTGTGATTTATGACGTCATTTTCTCTGTTTTTGAATTCGTGCTGATAAAACAAAATGTAAACAATGGTATCAGAAATTATTTTTCTCGTAAGGGTGGCCTAAAGATAAAAACAGCATAGCCCACTCAGGGTTAATATCATACCCAACTGTGTTGTGGTTAACGAAATGTTTAATTTTAGCTAAAATATTTCTTATTTCTAATAATCCAGATATTTTACTTTGAATTCTATATCCCTAATCCAACAAGCATACCAGCCCTGTTCCGCGAGAGATTCCATATTGTCATCCAAGCGAATAAGTGATTCCCGTTTTGATGCATGGTTCCCTATAGGTACCCCAGCCGTGGCCAGTACCTTTCCGTTAATAATACTCAAGAGTCCTGTGTACCTTTCCATTATTTTAAGCATATTTTCTTACTAATTTTCAGACTTATTCCTTTTGAAATATTTCCGATGGATGAATGAAAAGGACTCATTCTAACTGAAGGAGCTTTATCCCTTACATTTGGAAAACAAATAGCTAGCGATATGATTGTAATAGATACCAATACTACCAATACTAATATAATAAGACTATTATCTTGTCAATAAAACATATTCTATTAGATATGATGCTAGATAGCAATAAGAACAGTGCTGTGATAGTAATATCGTGGAGTGGTGATCTAAGAATAGCTCTGTGTTTATCTTTCGACATCCCACACGTCTTTCCCCTCAACTACGAGTTAACATGAAATCTTTGATAAAATTCAGTGTAAATGAGTTTCCGTTTGCTTGAAAGTGAAAAATCCCGATTCGCCCCAGGGATGTCAATAAACTTCTACTGAACATCGCATTCATAATTTTCAAGTCGATGGTCTGCAGGAAAAAGTGTCCCTCATCAGAAGAAAAAAAATAGAAGAAACAAAGTCAGGTTTACTCATTATTTTCAAAGATTTTCATGGCCGCCATGTTGGTTAAATTTAAAAAACGGCGGTTTTGAATTTGTTATTTATTGCTATTTTATTTCCTTGCGTTCATCAAGCATTAAGGCTAGAATCAGGACCACCATTACCAGCTCCAGATAAAGACTTGTGACGGCATTTTTTGACGTTATAACCGTGATTTTTAACGATAAGAAATATTTATTATATCAAAAGATTGTATTGTTTATTTATAAAAATAACACCATTAGTTGTATATCAGTGTAGTTAGTTTTACTAAATATACCGTGATACGATGTTCGTGTTTAAACTTTAAATTGTCACTTTATGAGACTGGATTATGTTTACATGGAGGACAGAAAGAGGTTTGGTGGTTTTCTCATTGTTTTTAAAGACCCATCTCTTGCACTGAGAGTTCCCTCTAGCCATTCGTCCTCCTTCTTAAAACGCCTATTGAGTTGATTGTGTCCCAGAATCTTGAAAATTTTGGAAAAGTGGTATGATTTTTTTCCTTTTCTAGATATCTTTTTTTAAGCTACTTCTCTTTCAATGTATGACAAATATGAAAAAAAAAAAAAAACTGAAATGAAAAAGTGAAAAAGTGGATTCCCATTGAATGGATGGGTGAATAATCAAGGTTTTACTAAACTAGCAAATGAGTAGATGAACGTGTAAATAAATGAACAAAATGTATGAGTGAATGTACAAGTAGATGAATGAATAAAAGGTATGATGTATGGATCATGGAATGAGATGGACGAGAAGTATGGATGGATGGATGGATTAACACGTGACTGAAGGAAAGGTTGGATGGATGAATAAAAAATAAATAAATAAAGTGCATAAATGATCGAATCCTCTATTACTGTCAGGTTGGACATAAACGTTGATAAAATCATCGCTTTGCTATGTAAAGAAAAACGAAAGAAAGGTTATGAAATGAATTAATCGGCCAATGCTTAATGTCACGTTCATATATTATATGGCAAGAATTCTATTCAAAACAAAGTTAATAATCCTGTTCCATGCTCAAATGTTTACAAACTAAGTACGAAGTACACATAGATGTCTAAAACGTTTGATCGTTAAATAACGTCTAGGTTATGGACAAGTTTAGAAGACAAATATATGATTGAGTAAATAGATTAGAGCTCACATTTTACTGGCATTTTAGTGTATAATCTCTTTTCAATAATCTGCTTTGCTCCTATTATTGAGTTAATTGCATTGCTTCAATCGTGCACCTATTTGAAATCTCTAAAAACAGCCAAAATTAAGTGGAGAAAACATTTAGAAACGACATTGAAAGAAAATTATAATAGTGCTTGGTTAGAAAATTCTATTCTATTCTATTCTATTCTATTCTATTCTATTCTATTCTATTCTATTCTATTCTATTCTATTCTATTCTATTCTATTCTATTCTATTCTATTCTATTCTATTCTATTCTATTCTATTCTATTCTATTCTATTCTATTCTATTCTATTCTATTCTATTCTATTCTATTCTATTCTATTCTATTCTATTCTATTCTATTCTATTCTATTCTATTCTATTCTATTCTATTCTATTCTATTCTATTCTATTCTATTCTATTCTATTCTATTCTATTCTATTCTATTCTATTCTATTCTATTCTATTCTATTCTATTCTATTCTATTCTATTCTATTCTATTCTATTCTATTCTATTCAAAGACCTAATGACGGTAGTACAACCTCGCTAGAAAGCTTTTTTATTTAATCACAGCGATAGCTATTAAAAAATACAGTTGTGATTTTTCTCGCAAATCTAACAAAATGGACAGATAATTAAGATTAGCTTGGTTCAAGACGCAAACATTACAGTCCACTAGTCTATTTACTTACCAATGTCTTACTTTCTACAATTTGTTTTTCGACGTGTTGATATTACCAACCAAATCACTAAACTGACGTTGGCAAGAAGTCAGTAAAAGGCTGCCCTATCAACACGACAGATCTTCCTTCCGAATATATCCAACATCCCTAAAGCACAAAACTACTCACAAATCCTTTTAGACCAAAGTCGAATTCTCTCGATGTGGCTTTGATCTCTTCCGCTTATCTTTAGCACAGTGACGTTTAGGAGTAGTCAAATGTCCAAGTCTTCAGGGCACCCTTTTATATGACCAAATCTAAAAGATTACGATCGGGACTTGATTAGTAGATAGCCACTGCCCAGTAGATGCGCTTTGTGCGGCATTAACGTCATAGAAAAATAGTCTTTTGAAACGGCTTTTAATTTACCGACAGAACTAACTGTGCACTTGTCTTACTTTCTTTACGGACGTTGCTGTTTAATGACTAGAAAACTGAAAGTCTTGCACAGCTGTTTGATAACATACAGATATCAAAATGAAAGTATGGAATAACTGCTATAATGATGTTTTCTTTTTTGTTAGTCTTTACTCAAGTATATCCTTAACGTTATTCAGTGACAATGGTCTATACATATACATATATATTCACATGTGCATATATACAGCCATTTGCAAAATCTTATGGCCGCTTCGAATACATATACAGTATATCAAAAATATATAGGTATATAGAAAGCACATCAGAAATCATGGGGTATCGTCCCTGAGATTTTTTTCAGAAAGCCCAATTGATAAACAACTTGAAAATAATAATATATATATACACACACATCTGTTACTAAAAAGTTTTAGCCTTGAAATTTACTGATAAAATGTAAGTTAACATTTGCGAATATGAATTATGAGACTTATAGGGGCACATCAAGGCGATATAAACAGAAGCAAAGTTATCCCATAATTTCTAACTGAAGTATAAACATCAAAAAACCGTTTAACAACATTGTAAACCCTCAGGTCTTATCCTATAGTTTGCTATCAACAGACATAGTTTCTCAGTGAGGCATATTTACCTGAGGTGAATAGCCATCAACAAGAGAATAGGCATGAACAAAAATGATCATCAAGAAAAAGGGTAGCTGGATGATTGAGCATAGAGGACAGTGTTTACTGGTATCGCGATCATGTGCTGTGACCTAATCATCTGATCGTTGCCAAGCAATAAAGCCTCATACATGTAAGGTATTATATATATTCATCTTAAGCACTATATATGTATTCACTGATTCTCGTATGAGTGGAAAACAAATGGCACTGACTTACAGCAGGTACGAGATACAACTTGCCGTAACGTCGAAATTGCATGCAATCACAACGCCACGGCTATACGGTAAGATACGGTAGGACTAAAGTACTGGCACTTATACGAAAACATTACTCATATATATATAGCACATACATTTAATTTCTTTCACTGTAACATTATTTAACAACTTCTATGTATTAAAACAACCATTTTATTCAGCCGGAAAAATATATGATAACAGAGTTATCCCCACCCTCTATACTACTTGTTTGTTTAGCTTTGCGTGCGTTATAAACCGCCCTTTGAATGACCGGATGTTTACATTACTACTGTTTCGAGTTAAAAAAAAAAAATCGTATAATTTTAATGCCTTTGGGTAAGTATGAGCGGAGAGCGTATTATACATGGCTGTTGGAGAACGCGAACTACTTTCACTTTTGAAAAATTTAGCATTTGTACCTTCAGAGTTTTTTTACTTCCCGCCTCATTGTCGGAGTAGACTTGTTAAGTATGACATTTGATTCGAGAGTTTTTATCTTTTTTGTAAAAGTCATACTTAAATTTGACATTATTCATGGCGTGAAAAAGGGAAGAGAGAGATAGAGAGAGAGAGAGAGAGAGAGAGAGAGAGAGAGAGAGAGAGAGAGAGAGAGAGAGAGAGAGAGAGAGAGAGAGAGAGAGAGAGACAGAGAGACAGAGAGACAGAGAGACAGAGAGAAATTGTTGAAGAATCCAACCAAAACTCAGGTAGATAATTTATTTTCAAGTTTGGAGTCACAGTAAATAATGACCTCGATCTTAGAATAATAAATTCATTCATGGATTCTAGGGGGTACGCTTGAGCCGTTTTGACTGTAAGTTCTAACACAAAAATAAGATAAGAGCACGATAGAAAGAGAGAGAGAGACAGAGAGAGAGAGAGAGAGAGAGAGAGAGAGAGAGAGAGAGAGAGAGAGAGAGAGAGAGAGAGAGACAGAGAGACAGAGAGACAGAGAGACAGAGAGAAATTGTTGAAGAATCCAACCAAAACTCAGGTAGATAATTTATTTTCAAGTTTGGAGTCACAGTAAATAATGACCTCGATCTTAGAATAATAAATTCATTCATGGATTCTAGGGGGTACGCTTGAGCCGTTTTGACTGTAAGTTCTAACACAAAAATAAGATAAGAGCACGATAGAAAGAGAGAGAGAGACAGAGAGAGAGAGAGAGAGAGAGAGAGAGAGAGAGAGAGAGAGAGAGAGAGAGAGAGAGAGAGAGAGACAGAGAGACAGAGAGACAGAGAGACAGAGAGACAGAGAGACAGAGAGACAGAGAGACAGAGAGACAGAGAGACAGAGAGACAGAGAGACAGAGAGACAGAGAGACAGAGAGACAGAGAGACAGAGAGACAGAGAGACAGAGAGACAGAGAGACAGAGAGACAGAGAGACAGAGAGACAGAGAGACAGAGAGACAGAGAGACAGAGAGACAGAGAGACAGAGAGACAGAGAGACAGAGAGACAGAGAGACAGAGAGACAGAGAGACAGAGAGACAGAGAGACAGAGAGACAGAGAGACAGAGAGACAGAGAGACAGAGAGACAGAGAGACAGAGAGACAGAGAGACAGAGAGACAGAGAGACAGAGAGACAGAAGAGAATTTTAGTTTTGATAAGCATAATGCGATCTAGTACCTACGTATTAAAAACTATCAATTTTGCTATTAATTTCGCAATTTATCGTTCCATTAACAACCCTTTAGATAATTGCATGTTCAGATTACCCTGCGCGAGTTTTACTTTTCTTACCTTCGATACTACTTACAACTTGTTTGGCCCGCATTGTAGGTTTTTGCTGGTATGATCGCCCAAACCAAATTCACAATGATTGCTTAAAGCAAAGTCTGAAACGTATCAGCGTGTTCTATTGCTGGTTTATTATTAGCGAAATAGCTATTTTTAACAAATGAATGAGTAATTCCGAATGAGTAGAACATTTGAATTGCTTTTCTGAAGGTCAAAAGAAGGCTCTCGAACAATCTCGAGCTGCAAAAAGATATTGTGGAATTTGACGTAGAGAGTTTGGAAATTTAATTCTTCCCTAAATTTATTCTCAAAATGGTATGCAACAAGGGGGTGTTACTAGTCATTCCATTGAATTTCAGAGAAAAAAAGCGAATAATTGTACTGATCAAATTTGAACGCGAAAAAGTATCTCATGATACCTTGCGGGCCTAGTTGTGAATAATTTACACACTATACTACTTGCTAAAGTTTGATGTCATAGAACTACTAAATTGATAATGCTTACAGAAACGTTTGGATAAAAGGAACCCCTGAGACATTCAAGGCCCTGTTCAAATACTAGATTTTATATCACAGCATAGCAGCCATATTGGCTACATTGAACGAAAGACTTTTATTTGATTCTAGATCCGCTATCTTTTTCAACATGGCGGCCGCGCCTTTTGTTGTTTCGTTCCCTTGGCAGTGATTGTAAATACCTATCTAGGGCATTTTAATACGCAGTAATGCGTTACATTAATTTACGTGACTTGCGTTTGCGGTTAGTTGTAGTGGTTCTGAGCATGCGTATTAATACAATAGGGAAGCGCACAGATGACGTCAGTATTCAGGTTTGTATGAGTTGATGATTTATTCTTAGCATTCTTGCATTCAAAAAATAATAAAATGACTATTTGGAATCCTTCGAGATCCATTTTTTGTTTGAGTTTTGGCCTATTAATAGTAACTGTGGGTTTCGCTATTGGACTTTAAAATACATAATTATATATTATAAACAGCTAAGCATAGATATACCAATGGAACACCCTATAGCTCGATGTAGACAGGCAAGTCTCTAAAGCGGCATCTACACGAGCAATTTTTCCTTGACAAGTTTTCCTTGACAAGGAAAAATTGCTCGTGTAGATGGAGTAAAATTAACAATTTTTCCTTGACAAGGAAAAGCTGGCATGCTGGCTTTTCCTTGACAAGAGAAAATTGTCAAGGATGAAATTTGCTCGTGTAGACGGACAACAAGGAAAATGTGGCAAGGAATATTAATGAGATTAGTTCTCAGCCGGTTACTTCGCTCATCGAAACTTGTCAAGAAAAACTTGTTCAACATCTAGATGAGCAAGGAAAACTTGTCAATAAAAAATTGTCAAGGAAAACTTACTAATCTTCTAAGCGAGCAATGAAAATTGTCAAGGATACTTGTCAAGGAAAAATTGCTCGTGTAGATGCAGCTTAACGGGTCTGATTGCTTGAGTCCCAAAAGTTATAACTCTCCGAGGAGTAACAAACTTCACGGATAAAAACATCAGGTTCTGATTCAAATCTTATGATGCTAAAAAAATAACTGATATGCTGTGCCAACTACTGATTGAAGCAGTATTTCATGCACGGAACGGGGATTGCACGTATCATATTCGAATGCTACGCCGGTTTTAAGGCAAAAATATTTGGTTTTGCTGTTTTACCACAGAACTTTGAATCAAAAACCGTTATAATTCAATTCAGATTTTATACAAAAACAATGAGAAAACCACCCACGCTTTGTACTTATTTTTCAAAATATTTCCCTATCCAAGAATGTTTTTTTAGCAATCTCAGTGAAAATGTTTTTTATAAAAAAAATATTTACATGTTTGTTTCAGTTTTAATAACGTCTGATGTGACGGACGCGGTTCTTGACAGCAGTATGGTCGGCTAGATGAAAAACTAATGATTCGAGGAAATGACTGCTGAATTGCTTTGTAATGAGAGATGCTTGTATCTACTTCAACTTCTTCATCAGTATGTATAAGCACGTTTTTTTTTTTTTTCAAATACAAGCCACGCAAGTGATTCGGATATTACAAGAGAGCGATGTGATTACTTCAAATATACTTTATGTGCCGGCAAAGAGCTATATCGATAATTTCTGCTCAATATCGAATGCGATTAAATTACTTTGTTCAAAACCGCTATTTTTATAATAAAAATAATATAATCTGTGAAGCGATATATCTTTGTCGTGCTGGCGTTGTAAACCTACCGCGTTGGTCCAAAGAGCCGAACTCTTAACCTGAACAAATCTTGAACGTAATCTTAACTTGCTTCCTAGACTCTGGCTTAGTTGTTTTTAAGAACTTTTAATTTGAAAAAAATTGCCACGAATCCTGGCTGCAACTTTCAAATTTTGAACGTCTCTAATGTAAATATAATCTACTCCGAAATATAAAATTTCTCGTTTGTTGTATGTTCTCAGTTACGCTGCCACTGGCTCTAGAATTCAAGACTTAACATTAGTTAGTAAATACCTTAACAATAGTTAACAACAGTAGTAGTTGTTTTTTTTCTTCGTATTTCTTGCTAGTTGTTCAAACTATACGTGGAAGCACATTCTCTCATTAAATATACTGCTAAAATATTAATACTGTAAAAAATCCTGATCGTTGACCTGCGGTGGACAAACACTCTGAAAACTAATATGGAAAAGTCTTTAAATTAAAGTTAAAAAAAAAAGGCATTATATCGAGATCTTGAAATTGGTAACAATAAAATACGATGAAATGCTCTTGTGATTTCGAAAGCAAGATATTTAGAAGAAACTGTTTTTTCGAAAAGCTTGCTTACCGTTGCTATGGAAATGCTGATTAGCATAAGAAAATATCAATCAGATTCATTGACCTTAAGTAAGAGTATATATAAGTGGTTTCAAGAAGGTGTGACTCGGAGATAGCTCGGCTTTGGAGCCAACATAAAGACAATCTAAAGCTACACGGAGAGGAAAGAAGTCGAAACAAGGATGCGAGGTCACTGGCAATCGAACCCGGACCTTTTGCACGGGAGGCCGCGCACTAACCAACTGTGCCATGCCATCCCTGAATAATAAATGGATGAATGAATGAATGAATGAATGAATGAATGAATGAATGAATGAATGAATGAATGAATGAATGAATGAATGAATGAATGAATGACTGACTGACTGACTGAATGAATGAATGAATGAATGAATGAATGAATGAATGAATGAATGAATGATGTAGAAAGAGATGAGTTGCAAGGCAACAAAAATGAAAAGAGAGCATGTTAAACAATGTCCATCATCATCATCATCATCATCATCATCATCGTCGTCGTCGTCGTCGTCATCATCATTTAAATACATATTTCAAGCAACAATATATAAAACATCCTCAGCACAACACGACTGTGTTGACGCCTAACCATTCGTTGTAAAATTCATGATGATAATAATACCTCAGTGCTTTGATGACTAGAATATTCAATCCATCCACGATAAATCTCTTTCAATTACATTAAAAATATAAACCGCCCGTTAAGTAATCAAGATTAGACGGATCCACAATCGATGAACATTAAAAGTATTAAACTACCTTTCGCAGATCTTCAGTCTGCGTGTTGTCTGATAGTCTATCTACAGTGGTTCGCCGAGGGGGGGAAATTACTTACAATGTAATACCTACAGGCACAAGTGGAGCCGTTCCTCAGATAATAAAACAAAGGCGTTCACCGGTTTCGGTGCTTATTCTTTTGAAAACAAAATATTAATTAAAATATTGCTCAGGAGAAAAAAAGACAGCCGACACTTTGTGGGATAAATCTTGGTCTTAATCTATACCGATGGCTGTTGCATTAGAGAAAAAAGCAACCGCTACATAATTACTATTTAATAGGATTTTGTGTCTAATCCATCGCTAAATAGACCAGTGTTCTTATTGTGCGTCTCTAAAGTAATATCGAACCTTTCGAATACGACCATCTATTTATTATAATAGAGCGACCGTGTTCGTCTTGTATAGGGTCCTCTACATCAAATGCGACGCCTGTGGTATGGGACCAGCCTCTACTCTAAAACGAACAGGTATTTATTTTAAGACAATCTTTATATGATAACCCCCTAACACATTGTAACACCTGTATATCGCGACCATGATCTTACCAGTGCATAGCAGCCAGGACACACTTCTTCAAATTATTCTAACATACAGGTGATGGTATCTTGAGTAATATCATGCACCTGTAGTATGCGACAAACTTTCTTTTTCTAAAGCGATCGCGTGCTTCTCAAGCAGGACTTGATATTTCAATCATGCCTCCCCTTGGGTTGCGACCATTTTCTTTTCTCCTTTGAACATTTCTAGATTCTATATTCCTTGCTGCGTTCAAAGTGCACGTCCTTTAATTAAGGTTCCACTAAATGTTATACTTGGGGAACAAGGGTGGTGTAGTGCACTCGCATCTCACCTTTGGGTCTAAGTCAGGTTTGATTTCAGGACTGGACATCATTCGAGATTTTTTTTTTCTGGATTTACCGATTTTCCTCCTTCCGCAAAATCAAACACTAAATGTCAATTTAATCTGTGAGTTAGCCGTGCCCTGACTTTGTTCAGCCAAGAGGTTGTTTCAGGATTTGATCTGTGAGTTAGCCGTGCCCTGACTTTGTTCAGCCAAGAGGTCGTTTCAGGATTTGATCTGTGAGTTAGCCGTGCCCTGACTTTGTTCAGCCAAGAGGTTGTTTCAGGATTTGATCTGTGAGTTAGCCGTGCCCTGACTTTGTTCAGCCAAGAGGTCGTTTCAGGATTTGATCTGTGAGTTAGCCGTGCCCTGACTTTGTTCAGCCAAGAGGTTGTTTCAGGATTTGATCTGTGAGTTAGCCGTGCCCTGACTTTGTTCAGCCAAGAGGTTGTTTCAGGATTTGATCTGTGAGTTAGCCGTGCCCTGACTTTGTTCAGCCAAGAGGTTGTTTCAGGATTTGATCTGTGAGTTAGCCGTGCCCTGACTTTGTTCAGCCAAGAGGTTGTTTCAGGATTTGATCTGTGAGTTAGCCGTGCCCTGACTTTGTTCAGCCAAGAGGTTGTTTCAGGATTTGATCTGTGAGTTAGCCGTGCCCTGACTTTGTTCAGCCAAGAGGTTGTTTCAGGATTTGATCTGTGAGTTAGCCATGCCCTGACTTTGTTCAGCCAAGAGGTTGTTTCAGGATTTGATCTGTGAGTTAGCCATGCCCTGACTTTGTTCAGCCAAGAGGTTGTTTCAGGATTTGATCTGTGAGTTAGCCGTGCCCTGACTTTGTTCAGCCAAGAGGTTGTTTCAGGATTTGATCTGTGAGTTAGCCGTGCCCTGACTTTGTTCAGCCAAGAGGTTGTTTCAGGATTTGATCTGTGAGTTAGCCATGCCCTGACTTTGTTCAGCCAAGAGGTTGTTTCAGGATTTGATCTGTGAGTTAGCCGTGCCCTGACTTTGTTCAGCCAAGAGGTTGTTTCAGGATTTGATCTGTGAGTTAGCCGTGCCCTGACTTTGTTCAGCCAAGAGGTCGTTTCAGGATTTGATCTGTGAGTTAGCCGTGCCCTGACTTTGTTCAGCCAAGAGGTTGTTTCAGGATTTGATCTGTGAGTTAGCCGTGCCCTGACTTTGTTCAGCCAAGAGGTTGTTTCAGGATTTGATCTGTGAGTTAGCCGTGCCCTGACTTTGTTCAGCCAAGAGGTTGTTTCAGGATTTGATCTGTGAGTTAGCCGTGCCCTGACTTTGTTCAGCCAAGAGGTCGTTTCAGGATTTGATCTGTGAGTTAGCCGTGCCCTGACTTTGTTCAGCCAAGAGGTTGTTTCAGGATTTGATCTGTGAGTTAGCCGTGCCCTGACTTTGTTCAGCCAAGAGGTTGTTTCAGGATTTGATCTGTGAGTTAGCCGTGCCCTGACTTTGTTCAGCCAAG